>OZ026840.1:13353953-13488953 GCA_964023205.1 Lutraria lutraria
TAAAAGCATCGTAGAAACATATATATACCAAAGACCATTCATCAAAGAACAATATAAATATGTGAATCATCATCTATAGGTCATATATGACGTAAAGGGTGACAGGAAGCACGCATTAGTCAGTAAACAATTTGTACTTGTAAACAATAAAGTCACTAAAACGCAACAATAAGTAGTACTGCTTCGATTTCTCTGTTGTTTTCAAAACTTATTATTAACTTTAAAAAGCTTCACTTATTTGTAAGGTATGGTATCTTGTCTGTTAACATTTCGAACACACCTTGTGTATACAGTTTTCAATCTAAGTTCACAAGGATACATGTAAATAGGACCCGCTTCCGTGGTCGACTGTAAGGTCGCTGACTTCAAATGACTGTAACCTCTCACTGATAGAGGATATTGTGTTTGAGCCCCGTTACAGACGATGTCTCTTTACGTGACAAAGTAGGCAGTTGCTGACGGAGGATGGGAGTCTAGTACTGGTTCTTTCCAGAAACGACGGTTAAGTAAACTGTCCGCCCAATACAACTGCCTGTTGAAAGGGGGGGGGGGGGGGGTAAAACTAAAAATAAACACACAAGATACATGCAAATGGAAAGGAACACGAAAAAGAAAACGAACACAACGTCTAACAAAAAAAATATATGCAAAAAACAAACAATTGCTGATATAATCCCAAGATAAATATTACCGACGAAACAAGCCCCTTTTATTCTAAAAACACTCATTTCGCTGTGAATTTTGCTTTTGTAAACTTGTAATATATAGAGCGCGTGACGTCACTTCATGCCGTGTGCATAGTATGACTGCGCGAAAACACAGCTGTTCGATAAATAGTATTTTTTCAATGATATTGAAAAAAATACGATAGTGGCTTTGGAAACATGTTTTCTTGCTATAAAGTATGCAGGGAGGAAAACACACCGGATTCCTCTGTTATAGAACAAACAGAAACTATTACGACCGGTAAATTTATATGATTATTGGACTTTAATATCTGCAATTTGGAACAAGATAGTCTGTATTTTGAACAGCATTTTACCGGCACTGAAATTTACTCTCATGTTGGCCTTCAACTACTGATGCTTTCTATGTGCACATTCAATACTTTTTTTGATATGTCAGAATTTGAAAAATATATAAATTTAATACATGTATGTATGTTTTTTGAAATCTATTGAAACATAATAATCGAGACTCAAATACTTGTGACTTTCAATGACTTAGAGACTTGTAGATTTATACATGTACTTTAGTGCATCTTTGGTGGTTTAATGCAGTGCTCCAGATGATTATTGAGGACCATGAGTATTTCACTCACTTCATATGGATATGAATAAGACTGCAAAATCAAAACAATCAAATGAGTAATTTGCAAACAATCACACTTTTGGCACGTTTGGTAAACACTGCATGCATCAGTGCCGGTATACCCGCTGCTGTGCACCATCCAAAACGTAAACAAAAAGCCGCCATCTTGGATGAAAAGGGTATTTTTTTTTGCTTATTTCTTCGATTTCGCTTTTCTTTCAAATTTCTGCTATAGCAAAGAACATGCTACACAATTTTCTGGACACACTGATACCAATAGTATTTACAAGGTACCTCTGATGTAGTAGTTACCTTGGACAAGAAAATCGAAGCGAGAGAAAAATTCCGTGGTGCACAGCAGCTCATTTAGTATTTTTCGATCTTTTTGTCCAGAAAATTGACTAGTTCGCGTAGCGAAGCACATTTTTATCCATAAGTTGTAATACAGGTGCTTAAAATTAGACTTTTGGTACACACAACAACGTATTTTCTAGTATAAAGAATTGCTGAGTTATTTGGTGGACAGCAGCGAAAACGGGTGCACAGCAGGAGCTTTTTTGCGTACTTGAGAATCATAAATTTGTTTCTCCAAAATCAAGACTGCTCCTATATAACCCTACATGTATCAATATAAACACTAAGTCCAGCATACATAATTATTTGAAATTATAATGATTGGATATGTTTCAATAGCTACTATATATAGTATATGTGTTTTTTATTCAATCAGGAATTACCAGTTCGACCAAAGCCAAAGGAAGTGACTTACTGGGTGATGGAAATATGAACATGTAACGATTGAGAGGAACGCAAGGGCAAGATGCAACATGTTCAAGATGATACTTTAATATCCGATGATTGTTATGTTTGATGTGACATCAATTGGAGAACAGTATCTAGTGTTTAGAATATTGATAAAACATTGTAAAGTACAGTATACGGACTTTATTGCATCAAATTGTCGAATATTGTACATGTAGTTGTTGTATGAAATGTACGTTCGCATATCTTTGTATATTCACTTTATAATAGGCTATAAGTATTTTAATAAGAAATATAAAAATAATGTAGTTTACAATACAACTTGCGTGATAAGAAATATAGATACCAAGTTTTTATAGCATATAGCTCTCAGGTTTTTGACCGAAGTAGTTTCAAATGACAATATTTGACCCCTTGGATAGCTGCATTTTCCTATTGAGGATAGGTTTGTACAATTATAAAATTAATGTATATGCATGATTTGGAAGGGTTTTTACTTTACTATGTTCATGTATCTGTTCATAATTTTACACCATATTTAACCGTTTAGAAAATGAAAAATAAAATAAAAGCATGTACAAATGTTTGTTTATTTGCTTTATGCAATATAATTTGTAAAAAATATCAGAATGCTGAATCATCAAGAACACAGACAACCCAAGTGGTCAAATTTCAAAGAATCACGGTAATATTAAAAGTATCCTAATAATTACCAACAATCACAGACAGTCTTTATTACAGTTGACCATTATCTTTCAGTAACCATAAAAATCACAGACAATTATCATTGAGCATCATATTACAATAAGCACAATAAAACATCTCAGTCAATCATCATTCACTCACCATAATGTTTTTAGAACAGCAATATAAATCAAAGACAGTAATAAATAAACATCATTATTTCAGAATAATGACTAAAATCACAGAAATAATAATTTAGTTATCTAAAACCACTAAAACTGAAACTTGCAAGTATCACACTTGAACTGTTTGTCCTTGTGCACCATTTTCACATACTGAGCAAGGCCTGTGCTAAACTAGTTGCCGCATACAGAGCTTGGTTTACGTCACCACGATGGTTACCTGTCAAAAGATGTGTAGGTTTAAAGCTGTGTTTTATTATCGATACAACGTTGATAACGTAAATTTGTAACGCATAATATATAACTAATAAATGTTGTGAAAGAATCAATATTTGAAAGTTTTGAAAAGACTTCATATTAGTTTATATATGTTTCTTACAGATATTGGTATCATATAACTGATTTATCACAAGAAAAAAATCGAAAATTAAAATTGTTATATTGGTGTTTTATTAACCTGCATTTTCTTGGCTGTGTTCGGTCTCTGAAACCACGGAGCGTTCGTGCACCACCTCTTTATGTCTAGTCAAGTGTCATTTCTGCGAGTCTGCGGCTTCACAGTAGTCACATGTGTTCATCTTTCTAAAAGTGCACAAAAACATCCTTTAATTCTTTCAACAAAGTCCAGAAATTCAGTTCATACAAACAAGTAATTATGAGAGCCTGCATACATCCATTTAACGAAGAGTAAACAAAGTGTTGACGTTGTTTCTTAGTTCAAAAAGGCTGATAATGGTTCTTCGATACAGCCCGTGGTACGTGTTAATGCCTTTAAATCTCTATCAGTAAATGAATTAATAACTCACAAGTGAAGCAATTAGTAATATTTGCATTTCAGAGTATTGTCTGTGATAAGCACTTTCTTAAACGGTTGACTGCAAGTAAATTTCCCACAATGGGTGCAAAACTTAAAAGAGTTACATGTATTTAACTAATTGGTTATGCGGGAACAGTCTCAAGTACGCAAAAAAACTCCTGCTGTGCACCCGTTTTCGCTGCTGTCCACCCTATTTATTCCTACGCTGCTGTCCACCAAATAACTCAGAAATTCGTTATGCTAGAAAATACGTTGCTATATGTACCCAAAGTCTAATTTTAAGCATCTGTATTACAACTTATGGTTAAAAATGTGCGTCGATGTGCGAACAAGTCAATTTTCTGTACAAAAAGATCGAAAAATACTAAATGAGCTGCTGTGCACGGCGGAATTATTCTCTCGCTTCGATTTTCTTGTCCAAGGTAACTTTTATACCAGAGGTACCTTGTAAATACTATGGGTATCAGTGTGTCCAGAAAATTGTGTAGCATGTTCTTTGCTATAACAGAAATTTGAAAGAAAAGCGAAATCGAAGAAATAATAAATAAATTACCTTTTTCATCCAAGATGGTGGCTTTTTGTTTACGCTTTGGATGGTGCACAGCAGCGGGTATACCGGCACTGGCATAAGATGAGTATTCAAAGTAGTGCCGAACAACAACAGAACCTTCAGAGCATTGATTTATCATACAGTACTGCAGTCACTTGGGTCTCGCGGTAAACACTGACAAAACAATTTGAAAATACATGTAGTTGAACATTTTAATTATTGGAGTGTCGGTTTTTTTGTTGTTGACATAATGGTTCTTTCTGTAGCAAAGCACAATTGCTTATTTGGTAAGGCTTTAAAAGCTATGAACGTACTTCAACGTACTGAAATAATTTGACTTTTCTCAAAAATCTATGTGCCATTTGTTTTTGTTTTTTTCTCAGTTCTTCCATATTGAACTATTCTGCCGAAATATACGGATACACCAAATAAAAAAAAAACATGAACTTTTGCAAAAGATTTCTTAACGTTTGTATTTCAACAAGTAATTGGGCGATCTTTGGCGATTCGGATCGCATGCCTCTGTGTATAAACCGTTTTATTAATATTCTAAAAGATTGTTCAAATTGTTGAATTCCAATATTTGTGTAATATCTAATTTGTATAATGTTTCATTGTGTGGTGTTACATCTGGTAAGACTATCACTGGTGTACTAATGTTAAACTTATGTTTTTGAATTAGAAAATTTGACACTGTTACTTACATTTACTTTAAAAGTACCAAAAGGGAGCAAAATGAAACCTTAAATCTAGGTAGAGCATGATGAGTGGAAGTGCAGTGAGCAAGAATCATAACAATATATATTATTTTGACTGAATTATCCTCCTTTTAAAAAGATGAAAAGAAAAATTGACCAGAGACATAGACAACAGAGATAAGCAAGTTCATTTATTGCCTAGGTAATATCGCATGTGACTATAACATTTCTAAAATACTGCTGATTTTGTAGCAAATAAAACATACATAAATTTTACATTTTCTGATAGTTTATTATTTAAACTATTGATGCTGTTTTTCAAATATCAATTTTGACTGACGAGTTTTATTAGTATTATTAGCCAACGTACGCCTACGCCACATTACGAACTTCTTGCTTCACATTTCCTTAAATTTGCCTTCTTTGTACACTTACCGCACTATTAATGTCCAAGCGTCGTACACCGATATTTTAGTTAGGTTTGTTACATAAAGTTCATAATGTATTTATGCTGCTGTATTTCCCCTCCACCGCCGCCCATTTATAATGTTATTCCTTTGTCCGGAAATAATCCTAATTTCTAGGTATAACATATTTGTCATTTCCCCATGTTGTATATATGTACCTGGGAGAAAAATAAAGTTGTGTTCTGTTCTTCAAAAAATATATTACATCCCTGTTTATACCACCTACTTATGCCATTTAATAAATATCTAGTGGTACCATTTTTTTCAGGATGATCACATTCTAGTGGGCAAATCTAAATATTAACTGAGAAAAAATGTAACAAAATATTATTTCAAACAGAGGTCAAATGATTTATATATGTACAATGTATGTTATTTGTTTGTTTTTAGTTTAACCTGCTACAAAATTGACGAAACGCTGTCACACGTGATATTTCAATTTTCCTGTCTCTGTTATCCATGTTTCTGCTTTTACTGTTACTTAAAATAACTTTAAAAGTATCAAAGGCAACTGCGTGAAACTTTTGCTTTAGCCAACTGACAAAAATATTTGGCGGGGAATTTCAGTTCGACGAATTTGCTAGTTTTTCTTGTTTGTGTGTTGTGTTTCTTATCTTATATTTGTTTGATCTTGATATGATTTGTTTTATCATGTTCTGGATCATTAACACATGTTTAAATTCATGAATAAAATGCAAGTTCCGTTCTGTATACACCAATTAATTCATTTAGATTCAAGTCGTCCTTGCTATAATTAAGCCAGGTTAATGGATCGACCCATAACAATTATTAATCGTAGATTTTCTGCTGTCAGTATGGATCTTCACACTGTTTCAGGCTAATATGATAACTCGATGACATTAATTAAAGCTGATGTTTTGATTTGACTGAACTTAAAGAAATTTAAAGCCGAAAAAAATGATTCTGCTGGAAAAAAACACGCAGGAAAAATCACAAAAGTTGATTAAATTTGAGTCCATTTATTCATAAAAATATATTTCATTTATTCATTGACAAGAGAAGCCACATTCATCTTCAACTTCGTTTTTATGAACCTTTTATAAATATTCTGTCGATCATTTTGTGATACATTCCCGCCGTCTTTCGATTAATTTTGCGAGAGAAAAAAGAACAACTTATTGAAATTAACATATCGATTTATTCAGATGAAATTAAATGTTATCAATTCGTTTATCAAAGATAGCAAATCCTCAAGTGAACTTTGTAGATATTCCGTCGACCGTCTTCTCTGTTCTCTGTATTATTTGGATGTATAACATATATATCATTGAATTCTTGATTTGATATTTATTAATATATGAATATCACATTTCTAAAAGGAAGTTATTAGAAATTGTCATCACGAGAAAAATAATGTTGACTGAGGCAGCGCCTTTTATTTTTAGTAACGCCCTCTCAGAAATCTAATATTTATTTTATTATACGGAAGATTTCATAGAAAAATATAAATATGAGAAATAAGAAAAATATGACGTCACAACATCTTGATAAGCAATAATATTACATAGACTATCAAGCTTTTACTAGCACTTCAAATTCAGTAAACGAAACTTTGGTCTACTTAAAAGTATTTTCAAAAAGAATGTACAATATAGAACATAATTATTTTATTATGAACAATTCGACAAATGCATAGAAAATGATTTAATAACCGAAAATCTGTTTGAACTGTACGCGCCTTATTTCTGCGCGTGTGTTATTACAAATTAATGCCCGCTCAGGTATAGTCGTATTTACATTGGACACGTAAGGTATAATAACATATATTAATGTATACATCTTCTCCCTGAAGTGTATTTATAAAATTATTATGTTTTATGCATGTATATTACATAAGTATATATGTTGCCAATGTATATGATTGTAAATATGTTGTTGCCCTCATGGGCCAGTTGGCCCAAAGGATCTGAAAATCTGTTATCTTGTCACAGAACGGTGACCCCGGTTTATCAAAGTTGTAACAGCAAAATGAATGCGTCAAACTTTAAAGTGAATATAAATTCATGTGTTGTAACTGTTATGGTAATAAAGTACATAATCATGAATACATACGTTTGATTTGAATCAGGTACGCATATGAAGTTAATATATTAAAGTTGTTATGTAAATGACAATGTTTAACAGCTTTTTTGTTTCTGGTTACCCGCCCGCCCTTATGTTTCCCAGTGATCCGTTTAATTAGGAACGGAATATACACATCTCGCTTTTTTTTGGTATTTCCACACCCTTTAACAGCCAAAAAGCCCGGACCAACATACCCTATTTTTAATGAGCATGTAACCAGAAGCAAAACAAACATGGTCCTAAGTTTGCACTGTGTGACTTATCAAATGCATTAATACAAAGACAACAGCCAAAATATTTAAGCCCTAGATGTCTATAGTATAAAATAAAGATTTACAAACTGACAATGTTGAATAAAAGTTTTTCCATTAGATGTGATTTCAGCTTAGTGGAGGAGGAAGACCCAAGGTTTACTCCTGGATAAAAGCATCAGTCTTCCGGAAGTAAGCTGGGCAGCATCCTTACATGTGGAATTTGTCTGGAGCCGGATTGGATACGAACTCAAAGCCGTGTTGGGTTCGTGATAACTAATAAGAGACCACAACTACGTAATCGACCATAGATGCCTCTTCTAGTAGGCAATAGTTTCATGTCATACTCATATACGTATGATATGTAAGCCCGAAATTGGATGCTTCAGTCACTGACTTCTATGGTGTTGATTTTGATATGGTGTAAAAGCCCGAAGTTAGGCACTTAATTTACCCGGTTCCTTAGATTCTATGGTCATATACAAATGTAGATATGGCCTTTAACCCGAAATTAGACGTTATATAGTCACTTGACTAACATGATGTGCATATGTATATGGTCTATAAGCCCGAAATAAGGCGTTTTTATCACCTGACTTCTATGGTGTCATTATAGATGAGGTATATAAACTCCAAATGAGACGATTCTGTCATGTGACCTCTGTAGTATGCATACATAGATATGGTCGAGAAATGAGACTCTTTAGGCAGCAAGCTTCTATGATTCGCATTAAGATATGGCATATAATCCGAAATGAGACGACCCTTTCACATGATTTCTGTGGTGTGCGTACTCGTATAAGGCCGAAATGAGACGATTGAATCACCTAACTTCTGTGTTGTGCGTATAGATAGATTTCTTAACGTTTGTATTTCAACAAGTAATTGGGCGATCTTTGGCGATTCGGATCGCATGCCTCTGTGTATAAACCGTTTTATTAATATTCTAAAAGATTGTTCAAATTGTTGAATTCCAATATTTGTGTAATATCTAATTTGTATAATGTTTCATTGTGTGGTGTTACATCTGGTAAGACTATCACTGGTGTACTAATGTTAAACTTATGTTTTTGAATTAGAAAATTTGACACTGTTACTTACATTTACTTTAAAAGTACCAAAAGGGAGCAAAATGAAACCTTAAATCTAGGTAGAGCATGATGAGTGGAAGTGCAGTGAGCAAGAATCATAACAATATATATTATTTTGACTGAATTATCCTCCTTTTAAAAAGATGAAAAGAAAAATTGACCAGAGACATAGACAACAGAGATAAGCAAGTTCATTTATTGCCTAGGTAATATCGCATGTGACTATAACATTTCTAAAATACTGCTGATTTTGTAGCAAATAAAACATACATAAATTTTACATTTTCTGATAGTTTATTATTTAAACTATTGATGCTGTTTTTCAAATATCAATTTTGACTGACGAGTTTTATTAGTATTATTAGCCAACGTACGCCTACGCCACATTACGAACTTCTTGCTTCACATTTCCTTAAATTTGCCTTCTTTGTACACTTACCGCACTATTAATGTCCAAGCGTCGTACACCGATATTTTAGTTAGGTTTGTTACATAAAGTTCATAATGTATTTATGCTGCTGTATTTCCCCTCCACCGCCGCCCATTTATAATGTTATTCCTTTGTCCGGAAATAATCCTAATTTCTAGGTATAACATATTTGTCATTTCCCCATGTTGTATATATGTACCTGGGAGAAAAATAAAGTTGTGTTCTGTTCTTCAAAAAATATATTACATCCCTGTTTATACCACCTACTTATGCCATTTAATAAATATCTAGTGGTACCATTTTTTTCAGGATGATCACATTCTAGTGGGCAAATCTAAATATTAACTGAGAAAAAATGTAACAAAATATTATTTCAAACAGAGGTCAAATGATTTATATATGTACAATGTATGTTATTTGTTTGTTTTTAGTTTAACCTGCTACAAAATTGACGAAACGCTGTCACACGTGATATTTCAATTTTCCTGTCTCTGTTATCCATGTTTCTGCTTTTACTGTTACTTAAAATAACTTTAAAAGTATCAAAGGCAACTGCGTGAAACTTTTGCTTTAGCCAACTGACAAAAATATTTGGCGGGGAATTTCAGTTCGACGAATTTGCTAGTTTTTCTTGTTTGTGTGTTGTGTTTCTTATCTTATATTTGTTTGATCTTGATATGATTTGTTTTATCATGTTCTGGATCATTAACACATGTTTAAATTCATGAATAAAATGCAAGTTCCGTTCTGTATACACCAATTAATTCATTTAGATTCAAGTCGTCCTTGCTATAATTAAGCCAGGTTAATGGATCGACCCATAACAATTATTAATCGTAGATTTTCTGCTGTCAGTATGGATCTTCACACTGTTTCAGGCTAATATGATAACTCGATGACATTAATTAAAGCTGATGTTTTGATTTGACTGAACTTAAAGAAATTTAAAGCCGAAAAAAATGATTCTGCTGGAAAAAAACACGCAGGAAAAATCACAAAAGTTGATTAAATTTGAGTCCATTTATTCATAAAAATATATTTCATTTATTCATTGACAAGAGAAGCCACATTCATCTTCAACTTCGTTTTTATGAACCTTTTATAAATATTCTGTCGATCATTTTGTGATACATTCCCGCCGTCTTTCGATTAATTTTGCGAGAGAAAAAAGAACAACTTATTGAAATTAACATATCGATTTATTCAGATGAAATTAAATGTTATCAATTCGTTTATCAAAGATAGCAAATCCTCAAGTGAACTTTGTAGATATTCCGTCGACCGTCTTCTCTGTTCTCTGTATTATTTGGATGTATAACATATATATCATTGAATTCTTGATTTGATATTTATTAATATATGAATATCACATTTCTAAAAGGAAGTTATTAGAAATTGTCATCACGAGAAAAATAATGTTGACTGAGGCAGCGCCTTTTATTTTTAGTAACGCCCTCTCAGAAATCTAATATTTATTTTATTATACGGAAGATTTCATAGAAAAATATAAATATGAGAAATAAGAAAAATATGACGTCACAACATCTTGATAAGCAATAATATTACATAGACTATCAAGCTTTTACTAGCACTTCAAATTCAGTAAACGAAACTTTGGTCTACTTAAAAGTATTTTCAAAAAGAATGTACAATATAGAACATAATTATTTTATTATGAACAATTCGACAAATGCATAGAAAATGATTTAATAACCGAAAATCTGTTTGAACTGTACGCGCCTTATTTCTGCGCGTGTGTTATTACAAATTAATGCCCGCTCAGGTATAGTCGTATTTACATTGGACACGTAAGGTATAATAACATATATTAATGTATACATCTTCTCCCTGAAGTGTATTTATAAAATTATTATGTTTTATGCATGTATATTACATAAGTATATATGTTGCCAATGTATATGATTGTAAATATGTTGTTGCCCTCATGGGCCAGTTGGCCCAAAGGATCTGAAAATCTGTTATCTTGTCACAGAACGGTGACCCCGGTTTATCAAAGTTGTAACAGCAAAATGAATGCGTCAAACTTTAAAGTGAATATAAATTCATGTGTTGTAACTGTTATGGTAATAAAGTACATAATCATGAATACATACGTTTGATTTGAATCAGGTACGCATATGAAGTTAATATATTAAAGTTGTTATGTAAATGACAATGTTTAACAGCTTTTTTGTTTCTGGTTACCCGCCCGCCCTTATGTTTCCCAGTGATCCGTTTAATTAGGAACGGAATATACACATCTCGCTTTTTTTTGGTATTTCCACACCCTTTAACAGCCAAAAAGCCCGGACCAACATACCCTATTTTTAATGAGCATGTAACCAGAAGCAAAACAAACATGGTCCTAAGTTTGCACTGTGTGACTTATCAAATGCATTAATACAAAGACAACAGCCAAAATATTTAAGCCCTAGATGTCTATAGTATAAAATAAAGATTTACAAACTGACAATGTTGAATAAAAGTTTTTCCATTAGATGTGATTTCAGCTTAGTGGAGGAGGAAGACCCAAGGTTTACTCCTGGATAAAAGCATCAGTCTTCCGGAAGTAAGCTGGGCAGCATCCTTACATGTGGAATTTGTCTGGAGCCGGATTGGATACGAACTCAAAGCCGTGTTGGGTTCGTGATAACTAATAAGAGACCACAACTACGTAATCGACCATAGATGCCTCTTCTAGTAGGCAATAGTTTCATGTCATACTCATATACGTATGATATGTAAGCCCGAAATTGGATGCTTCAGTCACTGACTTCTATGGTGTTGATTTTGATATGGTGTAAAAGCCCGAAGTTAGGCACTTAATTTACCCGGTTCCTTAGATTCTATGGTCATATACAAATGTAGATATGGCCTTTAACCCGAAATTAGACGTTATATAGTCACTTGACTAACATGATGTGCATATGTATATGGTCTATAAGCCCGAAATAAGGCGTTTTTATCACCTGACTTCTATGGTGTCATTATAGATGAGGTATATAAACTCCAAATGAGACGATTCTGTCATGTGACCTCTGTAGTATGCATACATAGATATGGTCGAGAAATGAGACTCTTTAGGCAGCAAGCTTCTATGATTCGCATTAAGATATGGCATATAATCCGAAATGAGACGACCCTTTCACATGATTTCTGTGGTGTGCGTACTCGTATAAGGCCGAAATGAGACGATTGAATCACCTAACTTCTGTGTTGTGCGTATAGATATGATCTACAAAACTGAAAACAGAGGAATTAGATATCATGAAGATATCTTATTATCTTAAGATTTTGAGAGACTATAAATTTCTTTGTTATTTTTTTGTTAAGGTTGATGTGACTTAAATAACTTTAATAAGTTTGAAATGGATATAAGGCCATTAAATCATCCAAACAACTTCTAAATGAACACATATCACCATCATATTATAACCTTGTGCCACATGTGAGAAGTTTCTGACCATTATCTTGCCTACTCCCTAAATTCATACAGTGACTTGAGAAATGCAGCATTTTTCTTTCAACCAAATGATGATATTCAAAAACGATTTAATATTTGACCATTCAAATTCTCTTGGCAATGACTACTAAAGGTGAAGGTTGCCACACCACCGAGTTTGACCAATCGTTGAAACTTACCTTCCCGGACCGGCACGAAAATGGTACGGCGTTTAAACTGTGTGATCATGGCAGTTGAAAAGCAAAATTGGACGAAAGCGTGAAATATTGAATGGTAATGCCATACGATTGGATGCTGGTAAAAGAACAATTATTTCTGCGTCGAATAAGACAAGTCTTTTAAGAATCGGTTCAGAACCTTGGTGAACACGACCGGTGTGATTTTTGAGCACATGGGTTCCATACCTTTACTATATAATATATATATGGTGAAAACATATTTTGTATTTTCAACTTTGTTTTGTTGTAAGTTATAAAGTAAAATATTTGACAGTGTTTAAGAGTGTAAAAAGAAGTCAAGGGTAGAAGAGGGTCTGCGGGGGGGGGGGGGCATCACATGTCAGTAGCCTGTGGTTCCATGCATATTGATAGTATTGAAGGAATTATTGTCACACGCAAATTACCAACCAAATAAAGTAGTATGGGGTCCAAGCCAAGAAAAGGCATTTCGAGAGTTGATAGGTGCAGTCACGACTAAACCAATTCTGCGTCTACCAGACTATGAGAAGATGTTCTATTTAAGAACTGATGCTTCAGAATATGGAACAAGAGCGGCACTATTTCAGGACTGTGATGGAACAAAATGCCCTGTGTTGTATGCAAGTAGGAAGCTACTACCAAGAGAGCGAGCATACAGTGTGATTGAGAAAGAGTGTTTGGCAGTGGTTTGGGGTACACAGAAGTTTGAGCAATTTCTATATAGACGGAAGTTTGTAATCCAGACAGACCATGCTCCACTTATATATCTGGACAGGTCAAAGATGGCAAATGACAGGTTAATGCGATGGGCATTAGCGTTGCAAGCATATACGTTTCACGTTGAGGCTGTCAAGGGGGTCGACAACGTCGGAGCAAATTACCTTCGTCGTATACCTGAATAGGTATAATGTTACGATGTCAGTTAGGGGTGTTGACAATGATAACTAGTGTAGATACAGTGTATAGATTAGCCATGTTGTAACCAAGTAAATACATTATAATAATGTAGCCACATTGTAACCGAGCTTGTTTGAGAGACAACACTTATACTTATTTTGTAGAAATGTGTGATGGTAAGTATGAAAATATGTATTTTCATCTTGAGTAGGGGGATACCCAGGATACATTGTTAGTATATGAAATGATTGTGATAAACACCCATATGGCCGTTGTTTAATATACAGTAATTAGAAAGGAAACATGATCAAAATAACTATTTCTGCTTTGTCGGGTTCAGACGGCAACATAAATGCTTATATTGATTAAACTGGCACATTCTACCAATTCTTTACCTTCATAGAAATTTGTGACACTGCTTTTAAACTAGGTTATTTCTTACAAAATATGCATGGAAGGAAATGGTGTTCAGGAAAATCACACATGTGAACAAACTTAAAAGACTTAACGATTAAATTAAATTCATGACATACAAGGGTTCATTTATCATTTTCCGTAGACAGCCCATGTATCTTCTGGTCGGTGTGCAGGAAAAAGGAAGAGCTTATTTCTTTGTGTAGAATAGCAGTCAATATATTAATAGGTATTATAGCATTTAGTCTTTTTTCTATAAAATGTCGGAAATGCTGATTGTGTACGGAAAACATTGTTGTCCATACTATATACTTTTGTCAGTGTAACTCATCTATGGCATTTATCTAAAAACCAAGTGTTGTCTATTGTTTCTTTTTCTAGACGAATTATACTCATGGCTATTAGTTTATTATTATAGTTGTTTGTGGGTATATAGTATGGTGTTTATTACTAGTTTGGCTAATCCTGGCCAAGTAATAGGTAAGTAAATCATGCAGGCATTGCTATGTGATTTGACCTAGATTAGTTGTTGTGTGGCATGATATCTGAAATGCTATTTGAAGTTCAATGTGGTTGTATCATAGCAGATTATGGTGAATTTGTTAGCATTTAGATTTAATTCTATTTGATTATTATATGATATTATCATGTGCTTGTGAACTATATGCATGAATTCATTCATTTGTCAAATACTCATAATTGTCAACATATGTGTATTACTCATATCATGTAAATATGTTATACTCTCCAAAATAGAGGATTGAATAAAATAGACTGTCAATATCCTTTATGAAAAAAGCAACTTCTTATAAAACATAAACCAATATGCTTCTTGTAATTCACCTACCTGTAACGTTTTGTTATAGTTTTTCTTGTTATCAATAATCCAGGTAGCAAAATCCAAACGATAAGCAACACCAGTGTCTTTCAAATGATGCATGGATTTATAACAAAGTGCATCCATGGATAAAAATTTATCAATCATACCGTGAAACTCCATAAACACCATGTATATGCTTATTGAAGAGTTGGAAATATCATCAAGAACTTTTCTTACAGATTTCCTTGGTGTTTCCCCGATAACTTTCTATATCTTTGCAACGTTCTCACTACTTCTGCTTGATCTGGCAGCATTCATTCATATAGCAAAATTGGTAAATAACCTTCGATAAATGATAGATTAATATATTTCAGTTACATGTACTTGAATGTATTGTATGATCTTTTGTTACCATTTTTATATGTATTTGTAATATATACTTGCAAAGGTCTGTGACCAATGTTTTATACTGTATTATTTATGTTTGTCAGTAAACATGTATACATGTATATTTGTTACCGCCAATTTGTTCTATGGGATTATTTATTTGACGACAAACATGTTTATGTCGATAAATATTTTGACTTGAATTGACTAACTAAGGAGAGTACGAGTATGTGACAGTACAACCATAAACGTTATAGAAAGCGTTTATAATGAATCCATGAGCACCATATCGATAAGAAAATAAAGATACAACTGTTTAAAATACAGAAATCACTCACTGTATCCAATTCTTTAATTTTACCGACTTTACTATTACCGAGTTATATTGTTGTGGTTTAACCACTTTGATCTCTCGACAAGGGAGGTGCCAAACAGTGCAACAGAACAGATTAGTACAGAACAGAACTTTATTTTCACATAACCATATAATACAGAAACACAAACACACGTATAAACATAAAATTAAAGTATAGACATACATGTAATTCTACTAATGATCTTAATCATACAAATCAGTAAATAAAAGCCCTTTTTTAATTTCATTTAATTCATATTATGAATAGTTTTAGCTATTAATGAGGACGAACAAAATACTTCTTATTATTTTTCATCTTGTCTTTTATTAATGAATATCATTGAAATATTCTGGCAATAACAAACTTAGCAGTTTACACTTAGATAAAATTATAACATGATGCTCATTTTCTAGGTCATTAAACTTACATAAACATTCACAATATCTTAAGTTACATAAAACCCTATTAGTTAAATAGCGACCAGTATGAATTCTTAGTTTATAACAAAACTCTTTTTACTACGATAATTTTTTTTAATTCATAACACATACTGCTACGGTCTAAATGTTCAACATGAATCAAGTTTATTATGTAACAGGATTTCTTGCATATTATCATAACGACTTTACATGAACTTACAAGTTGATTCCGGTCACTGCCAGGGACCCGTCTAATTCATTAATAGGCTTAATACTTGATTCTATTCTTTTCAAAATTATGTTTCACTTAAATAGAAGTGTTCAGACCCACGTGGCTGTACATAAGTACAACTATGAAAAATACTGCATACAATAATATATATATAATAATGAAACATGTTGAAACTAGAGCTATCACTGAAGTCGATGAATACCTTCAGACGCCTCATTGACACGTTTGTTGTTACATTTTCTAAAGGAAATAAAACAATTACTTATTCAATTTCATATTTTTTTGAATACCTGCTCAAAAGGAACAAAGGGTCTTAACATAAAATAACGTGGACAAAACCTGCCGAAACATGCACAACTGCCTTACTACTTATCACTTCTGTGAAGTTTAATTGAATTTCTCGAAGTAGTTGCGGAGAAATAGTCTGGACAAAATTTGCCTATTGTATATACACTGTATAAAAATGCCCATAACTCTACGAAAATTAATCAAGACGAGACCTGCTTAATGCATGCACGGCTTACTACATATCACTTCTGTGAAGTTTTATTTAATTCCTGTAAGAAGTTGCTGATATATTGTATTTACATTGTATATAAAAACAAAGGGCTATAACTCAGTCAAAATGTATCCAAACGAGACCTGCTTATTGCACGCAGAACTAGGCTTACTACTTATCACTTTTGTGAAGTTTCATTAAATATATAAAAGTAGTTTCTAAGAAATTGTACAGACAAATGTTGTCTACACACGCACGCATCAACATACGGACCGACCAACAAGCATGAATCCAATAAAGTTCCCATGGAGGTATAGTTAAATACAGAAACTGACACAAACACAAAAATAAATACATTGCAAATACATAGAAACAAGTGATCATAATTCACTTAATAAAAGGTGGTGTAGTTTAAATATTAATATATTCACAGTTAATTTGGCAGAACTTTTGAATTTAAGAGGGATCAAATATGCAAAATGAACAAAATATTTATTCCACAATATACAATATCATGCCTCACTAACAGAAACGTCTGGCAAATATACATACACAAGGGCTTAACCAATAGTTTGATTAAATAACAAAAACACATCTTATGCCTAGTTCACATTGTACAATATTTTAATCTACGATTTTTCTTGCGATTTTTGGACATCGCACGTGTCTACGGCGTTCGTGTTCACATTAATATGTCCGGACATTGTAAAGACTGCGAAGCCCACGAATCGAAAATCGCAGGCCAAATGTGAATGAGGCATAAAGCATTTATATATTCACAGTCATAGTAAATAGCATGGCAACTTACATACACGGATAGTGCAACAATCAATGTTGCATTGTTTTCAGAATGCATGGACGAGGAAGAATTTAAGACTCTGGATATGAAAAGATACAACTAATACATAGTGACTATTGAGAGAGTAAACAATATCCATAAATTAACTCTATAAGACTTGTTCCCTTGAACTTATTATATAACAATTTATTTTCAGTTATATTCGAGGGCTGATTCACGTAACAAGTGTATTTCCTGGACAGGACTAGTATTCTAACCAGTACTAATTTACACTGCCACAAAACACCGGCAACTTATCCACATCTGGAGGAAAATTGACATGCATAGTATAACCTGCCGCAACCGGGAATCGAACCTAGTCGTCGTGTTACAAATCCTGTTCACTAACCACTAGACCTCGGTCGCGATCCCCTCTTCCATTTGACACTGATTTACATTTGTATATGGACATATTGATTCAATTATACTTGCATCTTGTGCATCTCTTGTGTTCCTCGTGTTCCAGGGATTAGTCTAGACGTTTTCTATTTGGAAACAGAGATATATAAAAAGAGATATAACAACTAATAGAAATGAATGTCAAATATATAACTCAACGTCTAGTTTAGTAAAATTCACAAATGCTCCATACTGCACTTGAACATGGCGCATCATTCCACCACAGACTTTGAAAACCAATCTCGACGCAATGCTCAATATTGTTGTAATTATCCGGATTTCCAGGTGACCATCTACTGAAGTTGCCAAGTGAAGAATCATCAGTCCAGACAAACAATCCTTCTGTCGCTTGATCACTCAAACCAATCCATTGGCCAAGATCTGAAGATGTGGACATATGTTTACAGTGAACAAGACTTTAGTTCAGTGGTTACTTTTAATGTTCTTCGAAATGATCAAAGTACATAACAGAATGAATGATGAAACGTGTGTTATTTGCTGAACGTTTAAGACAAGCCCTTATTTTCTGTCTCATGACGGTCATAGTGGGGCAGTATGCAGAAAACTGATAGGAGTTAGTAAAGTTGTCAGTTCTCTCACTGATAGAGTGTCGTGGGTTCGAGTCCAGTTACCGACCATGTCTCTTTATGTGAGAAAGTAGACTGTTGCTTACGGAAGATGAGAGACTAGTACTGGTTCTTCCCAGGAACGATGGCTAGGTGAACTGGCCGCCATCATATGACTCTTACTTTTGAAAAGTAACGTAAAAATCAAACAAACAAAGTTGTCAATACGCATAAATATAGAAAAGTAAGAGAAAATATTCTACTAAAACGCGCCTGAATATTGACTTCAAGATATATTCATGATGCACTGAATAAGTAAAAGAATTGACTGTATCCTTTATTGTCCTCATTGCCTTATATAAATCCTGTTATTTATGTGATCTTATCATTATTTCGTCAGATCATTCACTCTACTAACAATTACAAGCCTTCTTCGTACTACAAAATCGATTCGTGCGAGGAGACAAGCATACTTTTTCAGAATGGAATGCACAAAATAGTTTTCCTGGAAGCCTATAACATTATCTAACACAGGCATAAACCAGCCTACGTTTGCTGGCATTGATATGCATTGTTCGCAAAAGAATTATAGAACAAAAAACAAAGAATTTAAGCATGATAGAAAGACAAACCCGCCAATACGTTCTATACCTCTCCTGAATCTCATTACACTATAGTTCACAAACCCGCCAATGCGTTTTAGGTCTCTCTTAAATCCCATTATAACACAGTCCACAAAAATCAGAACGGAACACGCGGACAGCCATGCAACACACCAAACTCTAATAGGCCTGTTTGCTTTGTTTCGTGAAATGTTATTTGACCTAAGGTGTATTTAATTTGAACAACGTCCATTCCGGACCTTTTGATCAACAAGTGAACGTTTACATTGGCATGCATGCTTTTTACAGGAAATATACATTATTTCTTATTTGAAAGAGGATAGAAATCAAATGCAACACGTATGCGTGAAATACTGATTGCAATTACTGTACCTGATGAAGGGTCAGGATGCCTCCCATACGATCCTAACCATGACATCACCAGCTCATTTTCTTCTGCAGATTCTATTTTCACCAACTGTCCACCACTTACTTCACAATTAAGCTGCAACATACATGAATATACCAGTAAATAACAGCAGCTTAAGTCAACAAAAATATTTAAGTTAATTGAGACAAGTGTTTGCGTGCCTCGAGAGTGACGAGACGAAGACAAATACAGGTGCAACATCCAGGAAAAATAGTTCGGTTTAAAATCCTTCAGTGTAAAACTGAAATGCTTGAAATAACTTCAAATCCGGAAAGTTATGTATATCGGGTACATGTTACTATCTTAAGCTTCACAAGCTATGTCTAACTGAAATAACATTTGCGAGCACTACGGCGTTTTTTTTAAAAATTGTTTGGTCACTTTATTTAAGATCAAGGGACGGTATGAACAAAAACGGCACCTTCCAGAACATGTCTACGACCAATGAATAGTAAGAGTCACTTTTATTCTGGACAACAATTAAATTATCTATGAAACATCAAAATTTTACGTGTTAATATGGCACTCTTTTATGAAAATACAACGGAAATCAACATTTAAGAGGCTAATTGATATGTCCTCTAATGGCAACAAAAGAAAGATTATGGAGTAAAATTAACCCTGGAAAATAAATTATAATTACGTCATCATTATTGTATCATTTAGATAACTAAATGTTCATGTAGTATGCTAAAATTAGCTACAATGTTCAAAGTCATTATTTAAATTATCACAGTCTTCGTGATTTAAAATGTGCCTTTAATCAATACATTTATGTGAATTTTACATACCCTAGCATCATTCCACGTCATTTTGGTATGTATCAGTCCATAGAATTTGCCTAAAATTGAACATATACTCAATACATACATGTAGTCAAAACAAGTACGTTATTTACTTGTTTTTGCTTTTTATAATTATTCTTATTTGATCATAAAAGCCATGTTCAAAATACAATAAAATACACATTTCATAAATTTCACATTTCACGAAAAGGATTGCATGTAATGGAATTGTCACATTAACGTGATTGTTGTATTTCATTTTTCCAAGGACTGCGGTCTTGGTTAGTGTGTTGGATCTAGGTTCGAATCCTGGTCGCGGCATTAAAACTTGACGAAAATGTCGATTTTCCGCCACATGTGGGGAAGTTGCCGGTTCCTTTAGGAAAGGGGAATATAATCGAGGAAAACAGGTACGCTGAACCGGTCGCCGTATGTAACAATAAAAAATTGTCGAAAATGGCATTTAACCCAAATAGATAAAATGAATTTATTTTCCACCTAGTACTTCTAATATACAACTTGTAGTACATGTACTTGTATACAGTTATACAATTTCGTAGATGAACTTTTTCTATTCAAAAAAATGAAAGTCTTTACGACGCAGAATATCCCCTTTCTCTGAAATATAGTATCTCTTGCATAATGACGCACACTCGGTTATATTTTTTCATTTGTTCGGTGGTTTATGTTTGTTTTAGTACAAACTGAATAAACATTTTGCCATAAGCCATGCCATGTTATTTTCTGTGTTTTTACAACATTGAACAAGTACTGACAGATCTAATTTTGAATATACGTTTAAACATGATTTAAAATCATCAGCACTTAAATTTTAACCAAGTTTTTTATTAGTTTCATATGACAAAAAATTGAATGCTCACAATACGTTCTAGCATCAATATTGAAGGTACAGACGAAACTCGTTATATCGAAATCGCTTATATCGAAATCCCGCTTATATCGAAGTAAAGATAAAGTCCCGATTTTTATCCTTCTTATTACATATTAAAAAAACGCACGTATATCGAATTCGTGGTTCTCGATATTTTTATATATCGAAGTAGATTTTCGGTCCGAACCAAAGATTTTCAACTATAAAGTGACCATCTATGTCGAACCAATTATGTCGCCAACTTACAAAAGAAATGTTCGCACCTTTTCAGCAAACAAACACTTACAAATCTAAAATCGATATTTAATTATTGACAGCTGTATAAACATGTTAGTGTCCATTCTCACGTTTTTAAAATGATACAAACTTTTCGTTGATGAAACGAATTGTTATTAATGCTGCTATACGCTCATTTAAAACTATCTTATGCATATTTGAAATGTTTATAGCAAAATAGATATATCGAAAGTACCCGTATACGTACCGGTATAAATGCCGTATTCTTATAACCCGTTACAATCCCGTACACTAAATAACACGATTACGTTATTATTACGACACACTGACTTTAGCTCTAAAATGTAAACACGGGTATCGAAATTCCTATATCGAAGTTCGTTTATATCGAAGTATTTTGGCAAGTCCCACGAACTTCGATATAACGAGTTTTGACTGTATATCAAATGATATAATAACAGTGAAATAATTACATACCTTTCACATACAAAGTCCATGGTGCAGATGGGGATGGTAGAAGCATCACAGGGAATGCATTTTCTTCATACAAATGACACAGTTGAAGTGTAGCATCATATGCAATGACACGCGTTGTTCTGTTAGAATAGTACTGATCACATTCAACCACAGACTTTACCTTCGTTATTGCTGATATATTTTGTGATACTGAAGTATCTAATTTTAGATACTTGTTAAATTGATGGACAGATTCTGATTTGCACACGCCAAGTAACACGAAAGGCAATACACACCTTATACAAATCATGATTTTATTGTCCGTAGAAATAATCAAATATTGCAACTTAAAAAGTAAATGACTATTTCCTTGCTCTTGTTTGATCTTCTTAATCCGTACTCACAAATCCACTAAGATGACAACTTAAACATGCACATCGGATTTATCTTTAAATCCGTCAATTTTTACTTACGTTTCAAGATGCTACTTCACTTTTTACCATTGCAACATATTCGCCGAAGTGAAATATAACAATTTGAACAATCATGTGCCTTTCTGTTTGTGTACATGATGGCAACCCTGCCCTACCCGACCATGTAACACTCGGTCTGTATAACGTGGTTTCTGTAGCAACCAGTCAGTTTGGTTACACTTAATGGATTGAATAGCCCAATAATAAATAAGTAATAAATCGCTTTTGTTACCAACAATGGAGTTGCTAATTAAACCCTGTAGTAAACAGTAAGATAAGCAAATTGTTTTGTAGTTCGTTCAGAACGAATATTATCATATGCATGACTCCAAGAATTTCAGTCAGAATAATCTCGGTTATTATCTATGGTCGTAAGTCGGGAACATCTATTGTTCCATTAGTTTAACTGTTGAAATGTTGTTAAATCATTTGATGGTTTATTCATCACTCACAAACACTAATATTTCGGAAAGATTTGACTATAGTTAATTTGTTATTGTATAATACATTGTATATGATGGAACGATAATGTACGCAATAGTTGCTTTCATCTCTTATTTATGAGTAACCATAACTTAAATCAGTTTCAGAAATGTCTAGCTTTTAGGATGGAAATCAACTCATGCATAAATGAGTTCGCTCGTAAGTTACGTAAAATAGCTGCACCACTTTTCTGTTAAACCGTTTTAATAAGTGAACAATTTAGAATGCTCAATTGCAAAACTTGAGTAATCATCTTCGCTGCACATTTTCAATAAATATCTTGAATATATATACGTCCCTATGGCAACAAAGTTCATTTACAAATAAAGAACTAAGATTATTGCTGTTCTCAATAAAGGCTTTATGACGGGAGATCACTGCATAAGAAATAGGTTTGTCCACTTTTATTTACTTTTCTGTCATTAAGCACCAAGAGGGCCAAGTGGTCCTGCGATGTTCATCAGAGAAACGAGTTGTGGCAATATCACTTATGAATTTGATTTAAATTTGTGCTGCAGCAAAATATATTGGAAAATAAGACAATTATTTATCTGACCCAGGGGATCATTTTAACCACTTTGTTAGAGGGTCTCTATATGGTGGTCCATGCCAAGTATCTAAGTTCTAAACTTAGTGCATTCATACAAGAATGTTTTCTATATTTTCCTGTGAAGATCTATATAAAATATGCGACCCCTGTGCCAATTATGACATCAGGAATACTAATTTAGCAAATTTGTTAGTCTTAGAGTATCTAGATGTTACTTATTTAGAAAAAAATGACCCCCCCCCCCCAATATTTCATTTCTCTAGGCTGACCTACAGGTTTGACTGCATATATATAGTCTTTGTCCCATTTTGTATGGCTCAAAATGTTTTTACATATGTGTCAGATCCCTATAAGCAATATTGAATAAAGACCATAAAGATAAAGCGTGAAGTTTGTATTAAATGACATGGAATACATTATGAGGTGCAAAGAATTTAAACATATTGTATGCAATGGTCGATGAGTCAACTTTCCTGACATGGCGAGGGTCTTTAATTGAACATTTCGGACTTAAATCGCAAAAATATTTCCCTCTATACTCGTATTTAAAACAGTAGTTTTTTTTTCAATTTAATTTCAGTTTCATATATGGACTAAATTTCAAAGGAACGACCAAACAGCATAAAATATGTAACAAAGAGACATATAAGCAAATACTCAACAAATTCAATAATTGAAATTCAAATAAACATTTAGACTTCCATTTCATGAGTGTGATAATTTGTTGAAGTTACAAATGTCTGTACTGCAAACATCCAGGAAGCTATTCTTTAACAACAGTTCACTAACTAAACAGTTCCAGTAAAAAGTCTTTATAATTCTTCTGACACAAAATACTTCCTTTATTCGCACACTTAGGCATCAATGTTAAAAGTTGAAATTAAAGATCAAGGGTAGTATATATAAAGCATCTTAATACAAAAACTAAGATACTTTCTTAAATCTCAAATTATCCTGAATACAATTATTATGATACTGTTTCAAATTCTTTGTAGAAACTATCAATAACTAGAACTATTGCCGTGTGCGATTTACACCACTTACATGCTTGGAGTGAAATAGGCTTGGGAGAGTATGCATGGTATACCAAACATTGCATGAGATAAAAAAAAATACTTAAAGAAAAAATATAATAAGGGAAACTCGTCGCCCTAATTCCATATTGTTGTAAGTCGTATTTTGTACATTTTGAGAAAATCAAGTTTAAAGTTTTGAAAGGCTATAACTTTTTACCTACTCAACCGAATTTAAAATAAAATATATCTGCTTTTACAATATAGAATATGAAGATGTTGCTATGGATACTTTTAAAATAAAATAACAATAAAAAATATTATAATTCACAGAAAATTCACATTTTTACGAAAAAATGGAAGAACCAGCTTGTTCTTAAGAGTAACCACAATCTGACCCTTAATATGTCAGGATATTTTTAGTTACTGTAATAAAAAGGAAGCTATTTTATTGTTTTATATTTATTTTTATAGTTTCTTGTACATTCATTGCAGGATTATGATAAAATCTGAGGCATTATTTTATTATGACCGTAAACGGTCTTTGACACAGTGGACCGTGCCGGTCAAAATGGAGGATAAGCCACAAAACAATAAATTCCACATGTTGGAATTGTAACACTTTGATAAACAACAACAAACAAAATTTGGAAATATCGTAACTACATTAAAATTGAACTTATTTTTAAAGTACATTAACTTTTGTAATTCTAATTATCTGTATTGTCTCCTAAAATTTCAATTAAATGAAATGTTGAACCCTCTGAATTTTTTGTTAGATTCATACATGAGAAGGTATATTCTACAGTAAGCTCAGTGATTCTCAATTTAAGAACGCAGATAACATTTCACATATTATATATATAAATGAACGTTTTTTGAAACTTACAAACCACACAAAACTTGGGGTAACTTGAAACGGGGGGAGCTTGAAAACGTTACACCGGCATATGCGGAACTTGAGTATACCAATTGAGTGTACTCCATGATCCAAAAGGACGAGAAAATGTAACGATATGATATGAAAGGAGATCCTTTGGAAGCACAGAATGTAACCAAGAAAATATAGCAGACCCAGTTTGTTTGGGTCTGTTCATGAGTGTTAGTGAAAAGTGCAACACCACTCACGCCACACTGAAGTACAGGGCGACTTTTTACGGCCGCTACATGAGCACATAAAGATTATTGTTGCGATAGTTTATATAATATGAAAGGAGATTCTTAGGACGCTCTGAATACTTCCATGAAATATAATAGCAGACCCAGTTAGATAAGGTCTGTGAGTGGTAATGAAATGTGCAACACCACTCATGCCCCCTGGCACCGGATTAAGTTGAACTCTATTATACCAGTATTGAGTATACTCCATGATCCCAAAGGACCAGACAGTATAACAACACTTAATCCATACCCAGTTTGATTGGGTCTGTTCATGAGTGGTCAACACTCACGCCCCCTAGCACCGACTTTGTAACTAAGCCAGAAAACTTTACTTATTGTCTTATATAGTTTGAAAAGAGATCCTTTGGAAACACATAGTGCAACTATGTCAAAAGATGTGATCGGATGTGATTTAGTCTCATCAAAAGCAAAAGTGCATGCGCAACAGCACGCATGCCCGCTATCACTGGTTTATGCTATATTCTGTTATAATATTGCACACAGAATAAACGCATTCAGTACGTAACGATCAGGACAACCGATCACTTAGTTATAAAAAGTTACTGCATATACACTGACTAGACAACCAGCTTACCCGAACATTGTCGAATCCGAATTATATCACTAACCTGTTGCTTTGAATTTATTAAACGATTGAGTGTAGCAGTTTTTTCTACTCAATGTTTTAAATAAAACACTTACACGCTAGAAGCCAAAATCAATCTCCAAAAGTTGTTCAGCACATTCTCAATACTCCGCTATATTGAAAAGAACATTTTGATACCAAAAACTCTTTTTTTTCAAAAAATGGAGTTACAACATTCTGGAATTAGGGCGACGAACTGTCTAAGTGAACCGAATGTATATATTTATGTCAAACTGCAAGTAGGAGATATAAACTTGCCTGATGGAATATGCTTGACGCATCAATAAATATATCTTTTAAGTTTTGAGTTGATATAAGTACTGGTTTCGACATTCAAGAAAGTGTCAAATTTGTGATCTTTTTTAACTAAAAAGGGGGCACACTTTCCTTTGGGATCATATAGTGTTTTATCTGAGTACTAGTACTTTTTTAAACTGACAATTATATACAAGGTTAGATTTAATTGCCTTCAAAATGAAAATAGAGTTCTACGCAGTTAATACATATCAATGCGTTGTGATTATTCATCTTAGTTTAATATTAACTTAAAAACGGCCAAAATCTAGGTCAGAAATGCATGTTAATCAGGTGGCGGACATTGTTTACTTGTTATATTTAGATTTAACGTCCTTTTAATGCACATACATGATGAGAATGGATTGTAAACGACAAACTTGTCATGTCTGATTGTAAATTTTCGACTGTTAAGTGCTCTTTCATTTAATTTCTTTCAATAATGTTCCTTGGTAATATCAGATGATTTTTATCAGTTATTATATTTTCTATTAGACTCATATTGAATCTTTAAAAAAAACAGCATAGTTTAAACCCATCTTGTTTTCTCCTTACTATGCGAAGATGATTTACTATTCTGATCATACGTCTTACCAAATACTTTGAATGAGATATCATGTATTATACTAGAGAACTGTTGTATACATTTATTTATGTCAGATTCATTATTACATACAGTTAACTTATTTGAAATATCATCAAATATATGTCTATTCTGTTCAAGACTAGAAATAAAGTCAGTTTTTCTACTACTATCCCATGTAATTTTATCAACATTACAACTACTGTCAGTATTTAACGAAGTATGTTGAAAGCAAGACAATGTAAAAACAATAGGACAATGATCTGAAAATTCATTCATATCAAGTACACACATATTTGAAACACAGTGAAAATATTTTTTCATTGAAATTAAATAGTCCAATGTACTGGCAATATGTTTATTTCTGTGCAAAGAATTAAAAGTAAAATTTCCTTGTTCTAATCTGCCATTTATAATACATAAATCATTACATTTACAAAGATTTAATAAATGTTGGCCAAACGGATTTATACACACATTATTATTTTTCCGTACAGGCAAAGTATACAATACTTCATCATCTGTAGGTAAGTCCACAAAACGGTCTAACTGAATATTAGATACAAAGTCAGGCAACAATCCCGTGCGTGCATTAAAATCACCAGTAACATATACCATTCCTAAATCATTATAACGCATAATATCACGGTTCAATACATGAAAGTAATCACCATTAAACATAGGAGATTTAGTATTTGTGTATACAGAAGAGTTTTCGGGTGGTATATAACAGACACAGAAATACGTATCATTTTCATAACCAGTAAAATCTTTGCTAAGTTTAAACCACAAAATACCATTATTATTTATGCTAATGATCTGTAGATAGTTGTGATAAATTTCTTTATAATATACAATTATACCACCACTATTGCGCCTAGCCGAACGATTAAAGTTTGGTCTAGCACATATGAAATGTTTATACCCATTTAGATTAACATTAGAATGTTGCGATATCCAGGTTTTTTGTAAGAAGAAGTATATCGTAATCCGAAACAAAGTTTATAAAGTCACAATCATCAAGTTTTTTGCTTATTCCGTTGACATTCCAAAGTAAGAACGATAACTTATTTGTGTGAGCGTCCTATCTGGAGTTATCGTTATTGAGTAGAAGCACGTTGTCAGCAGTAAACATTTGACCGTTAATGTACAATTTGTCGTACACCAATTTTGCGGTTTTGTTATTACGCTTAGCTTCACTTCAATAAGCGCTGGAACTAGTTTTTTTCTGCGATCCCGGATGGCCTGGGGATATTGATCAGACACTCCAAACTTCCGATCTTGGTATGACGATTCGTAAGATCTACGTTTAATTTCTAACTTATCTTGATGGAAATTAAATTTGGCGACGATTGGACGATTTCTACCTTGTGAGAATTTCCCAATGCGATGTGCTCTGTCAATTTTTATGCTAGCTTTAGGATTCTCCATTTTTAATTCATCCTCACAAAATTTATAGATTTTTTCAATACATTTTTCAATCTTCCTCTCTTCAAATGAGCTGCTTTCACTTATTCCGTGGAATAAGAGGTTGTCACGCATCGATCTCGATTGTAGGTCAATAATTTGTTCGTTTTGTTCTCTCGCAAGGTATTCAAATCACGTGACATACTATCAATCGGTGTTCGGTCAGCCATCAGATTTTTATCAAATTGAATAATACAAAATGTAGTTTGTTTAGCGTTTATTTCTTCACAAATTTGGGAGTCCATGATTCTGCTCCGTTCAATGTCACACATTTTTTTTATATAATCTGACAATGACGACTCGAGTGAAGATACTCTATTATCTAACAATGTCATTTTCTGAGTAATAGATTGTACTTGTTGTTCAATGGCATCAAGTTTATTTAATTTTTTATCCATTCTTTCAAGTTTGTCCATTATCGTTTGATGCAAATTAATACTTGCTGGAGATTGTTCGGTCATTGGTGGTGAATAATACAGTTGGTGGTTAACTGGGTAAGGGGATATTAATGGCCAAGCGTCGTACACGTAATTGCTAATGCCGATATTTTAGTTAGGTTTGTTATCCTATAATCCTAATTTCTAGGTATAACATATTTGTCATTTATATATATGTACCTGGGAGAAAAATAAAGTTATGTTCTGTTCTTCAAAAAAAAATACATCCCTGTTTATAACCTACTTATGCCATTTAATAAATATCTAGCGGTACCATTTTTTTCAGGATGATCACATTCTAGTGGGTAAATCCAAATGTTAACTGAGAAAAAATGTAACAAAATATTATTTCAAACAGAGGTCAAATGATTTATATATGTACAATGTATGTTATTTGTTTTTTGTTTAACCTGCTACAAAATTTACGAAATGCTGTCATTCGTGATATTTCAATTTTCCTATCTCTGTTATCCATGTCTCTGCTTTTACTGTTACTTAAAATTACTTTAAAAGTATCAAGGGCAACTGCGTGAAACTTTCGCTTTAACCAACTGACAAAAATATCTTGCAAGTAATTTAAGTTCGACGAATTTGCTTGTTTTTCTTGTTTGTGTGCTGTGTTCTTTATCTTATATTTGTTTGATCTTGATATGATTTGTTTTATCATGTTCTGGATCATGAACACATGTTTAAATTCACGAATAAAATACATTTTCTGTTCTGTATTCACCAAATAATTCATTTAAATTCACATTATCAAAGTTAATAAAATCGTCCTTGCTATAATTTAGCCAGGTTAATGGATCGAACCATGACAATTATTAAGCGAAGGGTTTTCTGCTATCAGTATGGATCTTCACACTGTTTGTTAATATGATAACTCGAGGGCATTAATTAAAGCCGATATTTTGATTTGACTGAATATAAGAGAAAATTAACGCCGAAAAACTGATTGTGCTGGAAAAACAATAACAACAACAACACGCAAGATCAATCACAAAAGTTGATTAAATTTGAGTTCATTTATTCATAAAAATATATTTCATTTATTCATTGACAAGAGAAGCCAAATTTATCTTCAGCTTCGTTTTCGTGAACCTTTTATAAATATTCTGTCGATCATTTTGTGATACATTCTCGCCGTCTTTCGATTAATTTTGCGAGAAAAAAGATATTCCGTCGACCGTCTTCTCTGTTCTCTGTATAATTTGGATGTATAACATATATATGATTGAACTCTTGATTTGATATTTATTATATAAATATCACATTTCTGAGAGGAAGTTTTTAGAATTGTCATCACGACAAAAATAATGTTGACCGAGGCTTTTATTTTTAGTAACGCCCTCTCAGAAATGTAATATTTATTTTATTATACCAAAGATTTCATAGAAATATAAAAAGAAAAATATGATGTCACAATATTTTGATAAGCAGTGACATTACATAGACTATCAAGCTTTTACTAGCGCTTCAAAGGGGTAGGTTCACTTAGGGCCAAAAATGGCCCTGTGTCAAATTCTGTCCAAAATCTCATTATATGTTCACTATTCATCATATTTGAAGAAAACATGACTTTTAAGCTCCACTATAAAAAGCGTTGCCATGGCAACAGAAATACTTTTTTGCTAGAAATTGAAAAAAACACCATTTTACATATAATGATTGGACGAAATGTGATAATTTTTGTTGTATATGACAGAGACAGGGATATGGTCAATATTTATATATGTATTATTTTAGTTGCCATGGTAATCTGTTGAAATTATTTTTTTTTAAATGTCATTTTTGAGTTTTCTTCAAAAATGCAATTTAGTCACACAAATTTTCATAAATCCATGCGATTTAATGAAATTACATTGTATAGCAATGTTTTTAGATATTTTGTTTCCATGGCAACTGAATTATTTTATATGAGCAGTTTAAACAAAGTAATATTTTGTCTAATATAATGTATTTCACCTTATGTTCCCTTCATTTGGACATCAAACAATTTATTTGTAGAAACTGTGATATCATTTCCAACATTATTGAAATTAATAATTCCAATTCAGTTACCATTGCAACTAAGGGACAGGTTTTTTATGACAAAATGTCTGTGCCAAATTCTCTCATTGATAGTTCAGCAATAAATAGTACAGCATTACTTTGTATTGCATTCAGATATTTTTTGCAATATTTTCTTGTACCATTTTTATGTATAAATTGAATTTGAGTGTAAAACTCATTGTATAATCATTGTGTAAGTAAATAAGAATCTCTGATGTGTACTTAAGCAATCTACATTTATTTCACATGCAAACAATACATACAATATGTCAAAAGGGTTTTACCAATGAACATACACAGTACAAAAGTTAATATGCATTAATTAAATATCTTCAGTGTAAAGTTCATATATATATATACAGTTGAATCTCGTTATCTCAAATTTCTAGGGACCGTGGAAATTAGTTTGAGATAACCGAAATTTGAGATAAACAAATACTGTATAACTATATATGATTTGAAGTATTTGTGTACACGCACGTACAGTAGCCTTTATTTAAGATTACAATACATACATGTATGATTACATTTTGCTTGAATAAAATATGTGCATACGTAGAGAAGAAACAAAATAATTATGTATCTATTCATAATAATTAATATCAACGATTAATGTCCCAACATAAAATATTTATTTACGAAATTTGTTGTAAGAATTCGAAAAAAACGGAGCGTCTAGCTTTACATATTTTCGGATGTATATGCATTCCGTACATAATGTAAGACGAATCCGTTAGTTGCCGCAACGTCGATCACGCTTTCGGAATTAATATTTTTTATCAAACTAAAATCATTTTACTTAGATTGGAATCCGACACTGTCATAGGTGGCAAGTAATCGTACTCAATTTTCAAGTTAAACCTACGAGTATCCTAGTATTCGGATACTCACAGCAGCCGAAAATATTCGTGGTGCGTACTTGTTTACCTTACCTACCATAATTTTAGTTAAGTCAAATACCAGGTATGATTATCATGCTACACTACACGTGTGCATTCTGTTTGTCACACGATTATAAATCTCCCGGAGCCTTTCAATTGTTCAATTAGCAAAATGTCATGATAGGTGTGAAAGCGTCCATTGTTCGCTGATCTGCTCCAACTTTGAGATAAACAACTCAAACTACGTGCTAAATAGAGTCAAGGGGACAAAATTTTAGTTTGACATAAACGAAATTTTGAGATAAGTGAATTGGAGGTAAGCGGATTAATTTCATATAGAGAAAGAGCAAAAAAATCGGGACCCAACGAAACAGTTTGACATAACCGAAATTTTGATATAAGCGAGTTTGACATAACGAGATTCAACTGTATTTCAACAATGCACACAATTTTAATGTTATTAATCTGAATTGTTTCAATTTTGTACATTATTGGAAATACTGTTCATAGTGACACATTCATGAAAACATCACAGTAATAACCAGTATATTGCATGTTAATGGCTTCATCATAGCAGTATATTGAAATTCCTCTCATTAGTGGTGAATACTTGTTATGAGTCAAAAAATCTGAAAGAGAAATAATTGACAGGTAAAATATTGAAAATATAAAGACAAATTAAATAAATCATCAATCTACCAGATTCAATGAGATTTTGAAAAATAGCATTTGATTAACACTATAATTTCATTTTTTATGTTATGCACACATATCATGAGATGTACAAAATAAGTATCAGTTAAACACTCATCCTCATATACATTTCAGAAAAATTCTCATTTTAGATAAAAATCAAGTACAAATGGGAAAAGGTGGTTTAAGGAACATACAAATGTTTCTGTTTTTGTCTTTTGAAGAAGTTCTTGATAAACTAAACATCTTTTGAACTAGCGCTCTGCTCAAAGCCTTTGTAACAGAAGTGACATATACCCCCACCATCGCTTTGACACTATAGTCTAAGAATGCAATAGTATACGGATTACTACATGGCTAAGTTCAAGGGCAAAGTACTCTGGAATGAGTGAATCACCGGGCATGAAAATTATGTCTTGTACATCTACACTCCACGGTGATGACATATTTGAACTTTCACTGCAATTGCTTCAGGAATGTGGAAGTAGTTCGCTCCACAAACTTGTGATATTGAATGAGGACAGACCAACCAACTGCCTCACTGACAGAGTGACTCCAACATACCCCCTGTCAAACTTCATTTGTGGGGGTATTATGACCATACGCATACTTACTAGTTAACTATCAGAAGGCCCAGAACTGCTTACACTTCATATACATCTGAACTAACATAATATGATTCTGAAAGAAGACAAATATATGCAATTCAATTATGCTGAGATACTATTATAAAAGATTCTATGAATATTTGTAATCCATGCAGTACTGGCATTATAAAATTATACATTTTTTACAATGATGTTAAAACATCATATGGTCCTCTGTGACAACAACATGAACACTAATTTCACTACAGTGCAGTACATCTGACAAATGGTTATTGGTAGACATTCCTTTGTATCCTCACTACTGCATCAATAGTCCATATTAATTTCATACAATATTAGAACTTGAAGGAATACTGGCCAATTTCAACAGCCTTGCTATTGGGTATTATATTTTGTGACATGGTTGAGTGCCTATACAGTGCTGGGGATCAAGGGTTCAAACCCCAGTGAAGACCATGGATTTTATCACTGAGTGACTCATTATTTATATTTTCGTTTCACCTGCACACAATTCACAAACATGTATGATAAAAACTAAAATGCAATAGATAATAAAAAAATAATATTAGATTTGCTAAAGCATTAAAACATTAGAATCTAGCATTGGGTCACAACAGGCCTGTAAGAAGAAATTTCAAATGGGGGGGGGGTAATTTTGACTTTAAACAGTCTTACCGGGGGGGGGGGGGGAGGGGTATAGTCACTTTTGAACTTTTAATTATCATTACAATCGAATTTATTGCCCCATTCCTTCCCCGCTTCCTACGGCCCTGCACAGCATGACACAAAGTATTGTTACGTCATCAAAATGGAATGTCTTGAGCGCGCGGCATCATGAAATACAGTATGCATACAAAGTGAGGCTATTTAACCTTACACATATAGACCTATAGCCTCGTATCATGAACGCATGAACATATCACATAAGGGAGATCAAATACTTACTTGATTCGTCGATTTATCTTCAGTTATAACTTCAATAACCGTCCGTATTACGAGACGCTGTACAAAGAACGCTGCGTCTGTAAACAACCGACTTGTCTCCCTTTGTTAACAATAATAGCGATTCGGATATTGATACATTAATCGGATATACGGTTTATTTGGCTTCGACGGAGATTTGTCGGAGATTTTCTTATTTGACAGAACTTTACTAATGTAGTAAAGGCTAGTTTTATTATTCATTCTGAATTGCATGTCATCTATCGTTCAGTATTCATCCAAAACAATATAATTATTTCGACCGACTTTGCTGGGAACTGATATGACACCCTCGTACATTTTTTCGATATTTTAATATGAAGTCCTCCAACCGACACCACGAAACTTTGAACAATTATCAATCAGAATGTAAACAACACATATGCAAAATATAAATGTGTCGGGTGTGGGACTTCATATTTAAATTTCCAGTTATTCGAACGGTACTAGGCGAGGATGACGGATCGTAGTGTGTGGTATGGTACTTTCATATTCGATTATTGTTATACCAAGGTGTTTTCTAGCCGTATTTTTTAGCGTAATTGCGAAAATAGATTTTGAAAATTTAATTGCCAGTTAATTTTGAACGGCAGAGACCTTTTTACGATTTATTTCCTTTCGATATTTGATGAAATTATCTGTGATGTAACTATGTAGGAGGGCACACTAATTACGTCATATTACGAAAACCTTTAGCGTCACGTAAATGATTTCTTCACACATTCTTGATATATGTATGTTATTTTTTCTACTGTATAAATTTTGTCAAAATAATTCGTATATCATCGATATAAACACGAAACACCGCTATATTATGCCCAGTCACGTGACTTCCACGTTTCCATAGCAACCATGGAATAAAAATATCTTGTCACTTTAGTCAACATGAACAATCATATACACTTAATAAAAAGAACATTGAGGCCATGGAACAGAAATTTTGAGGTTTTTCAATTTTTATTTTTTTAAAAAGTTTCGTTGCTATGGCAACAATACTCATTTCGGAACAATTTGAAAACATGTTTTTGATGAAGAAACATCCAATATATTATACTGTCAAAATATCAAGGAAATCTGGCACAGGGCCATTTTAGGCCCTAAGTGAACCTACCCCTTTAGTAAACGAAATTCTGTTCTAGTTAAAAGTATTTTCAAGAAGAATGTACAATCTAGAACATAATTATTTTATTATGAACAACTCGTAAAATAAATGGAAAATGATTTAATAACCGAAAATCTGTTTGAACTGTACGCGTATTATTTCTGCGCGTGTGTTATTACAGTGTGTTATTACAAATTAATGCCCGCTCAGGTATAGTCGTCTTTACATTGGACACGTAAGTTATAATAACATATATTAATGTATACATCTTCTCCCTGAAGTGTATTCATAAAAGTATTATGTTTTGTGCATGTATATTACATAAGTATGTATGTTGCCAATGTATATGATTGTAAATATGTTGTTGTCCTCATGGGCCAGATGGCCTAAAGGATCTGAAAATAAAGTATCTGTTATCTTGTCACAGAACGGTGACCCCGGTTTATCAAAGTTGTAACAGCAAAATGAATGCGTCAAACTTTAAAGTGAATATAAATTCATGTGTTGTAACTGTTAAGGTAATATAGTACATAATCATGAATAAATACTTTTGATTTAAATCAGGTACGCATATGAAGTTAATATATTAAAGTTGTTATGTAAATAGACAATGTTTAACAGATGTTTTGTTTCTGGTTACCCGCCCGCCCTTATGTTTCCCAGCGATTCGTTTAATTAGGAACGGAACATACACATCTCGCTTTTTTGGTATTTCCACACCCTTTAACAGCCAAAAAGCCCGGACCAACATACCCTATTTTTAATGAGCATGTAACCAGAAGCAAAACAAACATGGTCCTAAGTTTGCACTGAGTGACTTATCAAATGCATTAATACAAAGACAACAGCCAAACTATTTAATACGGAATCCTGTTAGTGCCATGTCGAATGTCGTCCGTTGACCCACAAACGCGACGCACGACAACGCGATACGACAATGCGACAACGCGATACGACACTCGACAATGCGACACGACGGACGACAATGCGATACGACATTTATCAAAATGTCGTGATGTCGAGTGGCCAATTTTGGCACGATATATTACAATGTCGTATCGCGTTGTCGAGCGTCGTATCGCGTTGTCGCATTGTCGTATCGCGTGGTCGCATTGTCGTATCGCGTTGTCGCATTGTCGTATCGCGTTGTCGTGCGTCGTGTCCCGCATTTCAGCGACATGCGACGCACGACAACGCGATACGACGCTCGACAATGCGACACGACGCTCGACAATGCGATACGACATTCGTCCAAATGTCGTGATGTCGTATCGCGTTGTCGTGTGTCGCCTATGCGTCCATACCATGACATGCGACAACGCGATACGACAATGCGACAACGCGATACGACGCTCGACAACGCGATACGACATTTTGAAAATTGTCGTGCGTCGACCGGTGTTCACTTAAATAAATACCGCCGTTCGCTTCGATCGTTGCGACAATAAAATTTACTCGCACCTGACCTGAACAAAAGTCTAACACGCGCGGTAGGATGGCGTCTGCTAGTTTCTTATGTATGTTTTCTTATATTAACAAGGGTTGTTGATGAATTGTCATAATATGATATATAAGTAATTTTTGAAACTTTTATGTCCAGATAGGTGTGGAGGACAGACAAGCTACTTTATTGGTTTGTTAGCTTGACACATGTGGAGTGTTATTGAAGTCAAACTTTATCAACACACAAAGTTATTCACACATGCATTCATGTTACTTTGTTAATTACTTGAAAACAATACATTAACGAATTCGTTGTTTTCTGATTAATTACTGGCAGTTTGTTTGCATTAACAGTTATATTAACTAGTGATGATTGCCAAATGCATATCTATATATAAATATATATTTTCATGAGGTCAATATACAGGAATCAGCCATCTTTAGAATATACAGCTTCGTCGTGTAAACATTTCTATCCAATGGAGTTAATTTTGTATCTTTGTGTTTGGTCTTCAATACACGTATTAAAACGTTCAGTTGTTCATTACAAACGTTAAAGAATAACGCACACGCGCAAATGAAACCAGCACATGTATTAACTACCACAAAAATTACTTATATATCATAGTATGACAATTCATCAACAACCCTTGTTAATATAAGAAAACATACATAAGAAACTAGCAGACGCCCTCCTACCGCGCGTGTTAGACTTTTGTTCAGGTCAGGTGCGAGTAAATTTTATTGTCGCAACGATCGAAGCGAACGGCGGTATTTATTTAAGTGAACACCGGTCGACGCACGACAATTTTCAAAATGTCGTATCGCGTTGTCGAGCGTCGTATCGCGTTGTCGCATTGTCGTATCGCGTTGTCGCATGTCATGGTATGGACGCATAGGCGACACACGACAACGCGATACGACATCACGACATTTGGACGAATGTCGTATCGCATTGTCGAGCGTCGTGTCGCATTGTCGAGCGTCGTATCGCGTTGTCGTGCGTCGCATGTCGCTGAAATGCAGGACACGACGCACGACAACATGATACGACAATGCGACAACGCGATACGACAATGCGACAACGCGATACGACAATGCGACAACGCGATACGACGCTCGACAACGCGATACGACATTGTAATATATCGTGCCAAAATTGGCCACTCGACATCACGACATTTTGACAAATGTCGTTTCGCATTGTCGTCCGTCGTGTAGCATTGTCGAGCGTCGTATCGCGTTGTCGCATTGTCGTATCGCGTTGTCGCATTGTCGTATCGCGTTGTCGTGCGTCGCGTTTGTGGGTCGACGGACGACATTCGACATGGCACTAACAGGATTCCGTAATTTAAGCCCTAGATGTCTATAGTATAAAATAAAGATTTACAAACTGACAATGTTGAATAAAAAACTTTCCATTAGATGTGCTTTCAGCTTAGTGGAGGAAGAAGACCCAAGGTTTACACCTGGATAAAAGCATCAGTCTTCCGGAAGTAAGCTGGGTAGCATCTTTACATGTGGAATTTGTCTTGAGCCGGATTGGATACGAACTCAAAGCCGTGTAGGGTTCGTGATTACTAATAAGAGACCACAACTACTCGACCTTAGATGCCTCTTCTAGTAGGCAATAGTGTCATGCCATACTCATATACGTATGATATGTAAGCCCGAAATTGGATGCTTCAGTCACTGACTTCTATGGTGTGGATTTTGATATGGTGTAAAAGCCCGAAGTAAGGCAATTAATTTACCCGGTTTCTTAGATTCTATGGTAATATACAAATGTAGATATGGTCTATAACCCGAAATTAGACGTTATAGTCACTTGACTTACATGATGTGCATATATATATGGTCTATAAGCCCGAAATAAGGCGTTTTTATCACCTGACTTCTATGGTGTCATTATATATGAGGTATATAAACTCCAAATGAGACGATTCTGTCATTTGACCTCTGTAGTATGCATACATGTATAGATATGGTCGAGAAATGAGACTCTGTAGTCAGCAAGCTTTTATGATTTGCATTAAGATATGGCATATAAGTTCGAAATGAGACGACCCTGTCACATGATTTCTGTGGTGTGCGTACTCGTATAAGGCCGAAATGAGACGATTGAATCACCTAACTTCTGTGTTGTGCGTATAGATATGGTCTACAAAACTGAAAACAGAGGAATTAGATATCATGAAGATATCTTATTATCTTAAGATTTTGAGAGACTATAAATTTCTTTGTTATTTTTTTGTTAAGGTTGATGTGACTTAAATAACTTTAATAAGTTTGAAATGGATATAAGGCCATTAAAACATCCAAACAACTTCTAAATGAACACATATCACCATCATATTATAACCTTGTGCCACATGTGAGAAGTTTCTGACCATTATCTTGCCTACTCCCTAAATTCATACAGTGACTTGAGAAATGCAGCATTTTTCTTTCAACCAAATGATGATATTCAAAAACGATTTAATATTTGACCATTCAAATTCTCTTGGCAATGACTACTAAAGGTGAAGGTTGCCACACCACCGAGTTTGACCAATCGTTGAAACTTACCTTCCCGGACCGGCACGAAAATGGTACGGCGTTTAAACTGTGTGATCATGGCAGTTGAAAAGCAAAATTGAACGAAAGCGTGAAATATTGAATGGTAATGCCATACGATTGGATGCTGGTAAAAGAACAATTATTTCTGCGTCGAATAAGACAAGTCTTTTAAGAATCGGTTCAGAACCTTGGTGAACAAGACCGGTGTGATTTTTGAGCACATGGGTTCCATACCTTTACTATATAATATATATATGGTGAAAACATATTTTGTATTTTCAACTTTGTTTTGTTGTAAGTTATAAAGTAAAATATTTGACAGTGTTTAAGAGTGTAAAAAGAAGTCAAGGGTAGTAGAGGGTCTGCGGGGGGGGGGGGGGGGGCATCACATGCCAGTAGCCTGTGGTCCCATGCATATTGATAGTATTGAAGGAATTATTGTCACACGCACATTACCAACCAAATAAAGTAGTATGGGGTCCAAGCCAAGAAAAGGCATTTCGAGAGTTGATAGGTGCAGTCACGACTAAACCAATTCGGCGTCTACCAGACTATGAAAAGATGTTCTATTTAAGAACTGATGCTTCAGAATATGGAACAAGAGCGGCACTATTTCAGGACTGTGATGGAACAAAATGCCCTGTGTTGTATGCAAGTAGGAAGCTACTACCAAGAGAGCGAGCATACAGTGTGATTGAGAAAGAGTGTTTGGCAGTGGTTTGGGGTACACAGAAGTTTGAGCAATTTCTATATAGACGGAAGTTTGTAATCCAGACAGACCATGCTCCACTTATATATCTGGACAGGTCAAAGATGGCAAATGACAGGTTAATGCGATGGGCATTAGCGTTGCAAGCATATACGTTTCACGTTGAGGCTATCAAGGGGGTCGACAACGTCGGAGCAGATTACCTTAGTCGTATACCTGAATAGGTATAATGTTACGATGTCAGTTAGGGGTGTTGACAATGATAATTAGTGTAGATACAGTGTATAGATTAGCCATGTTGTAACCAAGTAAATACATTATAATTATGTAGCCACATTGTAACCGAGCTTGTTTGAGAGACAACACTTATACTTATGTTGTAGAAATGTGTGATGATAAGTATGAAAATATGTATTTTCATCTTGAGTAGGGGGATACCCAGGATACATTGTTAGTATATGAAATGATTGTGATAAACACCCATATGGCCGTTGTTTAATATACAGTAATTAGAAAGGAAACATGATCAAAATAACTATTTCTGCTTTGTCGGGTTCAGACGGCAACATAAATGCTTATATTGATTAAACTGGCACATTCTACCAATTCTTTACCTTCATAGAAATTTGTGACACTGCTTTTAAACTAGGTTATTTCTTACAAAATATGCATGGAAGGAAATGGTGTTCAGGAAAATCACACATGTGAACAAACTTAAAAGACTTAACGATTAAATTAAATTCATGACATACAAGGGTTCATTTATCATTTTCCGTAGACAGCCCATGTATCTTCTGGTCGGTGTGCAGGAAAAAGCAAGAGCTTATTTCTTTGTGTAGAATAGCAGTCAATATATTAATAGGTATTATAGCATTTAGTCTTTTTTCTATAAAATGTCGGAAATGCTGATTGTGTACGGAAAACATTGTTGTCCATACTATATACTTTTGTCAGTGTAACTCATCTATGGCATTTATCTAAAAACCAAGTGTTGTCTATTGTTTCTTTTTCTAGACGAATTATACTCATGGCTATTAGTTTATTATTATAGTTGTTTGTGGGTATATAGTATGGTGTTTATTACTAGTTTGGCTAATCCTGGCCAAGTAATAGGTAAGTAAATCATGCAGGCATTGCTATGTGATTTGACCTAGATTAGTTGTTGTGTGGCATGATATCTGAAATGCTATTTGAAGTTCAATGTGGTTGTATCATAGCAGATTATGGTGAATTTGTTAGCATTTAGATTTAATTCTATTTGATTATTATATGATATTATCATGTGCTTGTGAACTATATGCATGAATTCATTCATTTGTCAAATACTCATAATTGTCAACATATGTGTATTACTCATATCATGTAAATATGTTATACTCTCCAAAATAGAGGATTGAATAAAATAGACTGTCAATATCCTTTATGAAAAAAGCAACTTCTTATAAAACATAAACCAATATGCTTCTTGTAATTCACCTACCTGTAACGTTTTGTTATAGTTTTTCTTGTTATCAATAATCCAGGTAGCAAAATCCAAACGATAAGCAACACCAGTGTCTTTCAAATGATGCATGGATTTATAACAAAGTGCATCCATGGATAAAAATTTATCAATCATACCGTGAAACTCCATAAACACCATGTATATGCTTATTGAAGAGTTGGAAATATCATCAAGAACTTTTCTTACAGATTTCCTTGGTGTTTCCCCGATAACTTTCTATATCTTTGCAACGTTCTCACTACTTCTGCTTGATCTGGCAGCATTCATTCATATAGCAAAATTGGTAAATAACCTTCGATAAATGATAGATTAATATATTTCAGTTACATGTACTTGAATGTATTGTATGATCTTTTGTTACCATTTTTATATGTATTTGTAATATATACTTGCAAAGGTCTGTGACCAATGTTTTATACTGTATTATTTATGTTTGTCAGTAAACATGTATACATGTATATTTGTTACCGCCAATTTGTTCTATGGGATTATTTATTTGACGACAAACATGTTTATGTCGATAAATATTTTGACTTGAATTGACTAACTAAGGAGAGTACGAGTATGTGACAGTACAACCATAAACGTTATAGAAAGCGTTTATAATGAATCCATGAGCACCATATCGATAAGAAAATAAAGATACAACTGTTTAAAATACAGAAATCACTCACTGTATCCAATTCTTTAATTTTACCGACTTTACTATTACCGAGTTATATTGTTGTGGTTTAACCACTTTGATCTCTCGACAAGGGAGGTGCCAAACAGTGCAACAGAACAGATTAGTACAGAACAGAACTTTATTTTCACATAACCATATAATACAGAAACACAAACACACGTATAAACATAAAATTAAAGTATAGACATACATGTAATTCTACTAATGATCTTAATCATACAAATCAGTAAATAAAAGCCCTTTTTTAATTTCATTTAATTCATATTATGAATAGTTTTAGCTATTAATGAGGACGAACAAAATACTTCTTATTATTTTTCATCTTGTCTTTTATTAATGAATATCATTGAAATATTCTGGCAATAACAAACTTAGCAGTTTACACTTAGATAAAATTATAACATGATGCTCATTTTCTAGGTCATTAAACTTACATAAACATTCACAATATCTTAAGTTACATAAAACCCTATTAGTTAAATAGCGACCAGTATGAATTCTTAGTTTATAACAAAACTCTTTTTACTACGATAATTTTTTTTAATTCATAACACATACTGCTACGGTCTAAATGTTCAACATGAATCAAGTTTATTATGTAACAGGATTTCTTGCATATTATCATAACGACTTTACATGAACTTACAAGTTGATTCCGGTCACTGCCAGGGACCCGTCTAATTCATTAATAGGCTTAATACTTGATTCTATTCTTTTCAAAATTATGTTTCACTTAAATAGAAGTGTTCAGACCCACGTGGCTGTACATAAGTACAACTATGAAAAATACTGCATACAATAATATATATATAATAATGAAACATGTTGAAACTAGAGCTATCACTGAAGTCGATGAATACCTTCAGACGCCTCATTGACACGTTTGTTGTTACATTTTCTAAAGGAAATAAAACAATTACTTATTCAATTTCATATTTTTTTGAATACCTGCTCAAAAGGAACAAAGGGTCTTAACATAAAATAACGTGGACAAAACCTGCCGAAACATGCACAACTGCCTTACTACTTATCACTTCTGTGAAGTTTAATTGAATTTCTCGAAGTAGTTGCGGAGAAATAGTCTGGACAAAATTTGCCTATTGTATATACACTGTATAAAAATGCCCATAACTCTACGAAAATTAATCAAGACGAGACCTGCTTAATGCATGCACGGCTTACTACATATCACTTCTGTGAAGTTTTATTTAATTCCTGTAAGAAGTTGCTGATATATTGTATTTACATTGTATATAAAAACAAAGGGCTATAACTCAGTCAAAATGTATCCAAACGAGACCTGCTTATTGCACGCAGAACTAGGCTTACTACTTATCACTTTTGTGAAGTTTCATTAAATATATAAAAGTAGTTTCTAAGAAATTGTACAGACAAATGTTGTCTACACACGCACGCATCAACATACGGACCGACCAACAAGCATGAATCCAATAAAGTTCCCATGGAGGTATAGTTAAATACAGAAACTGACACAAACACAAAAATAAATACATTGCAAATACATAGAAACAAGTGATCATAATTCACTTAATAAAAGGTGGTGTAGTTTAAATATTAATATATTCACAGTTAATTTGGCAGAACTTTTGAATTTAAGAGGGATCAAATATGCAAAATGAACAAAATATTTATTCCACAATATACAATATCATGCCTCACTAACAGAAACGTCTGGCAAATATACATACACAAGGGCTTAACCAATAGTTTGATTAAATAACAAAAACACATCTTATGCCTAGTTCACATTGTACAATATTTTAATCTACGATTTTTCTTGCGATTTTTGGACATCGCACGTGTCTACGGCGTTCGTGTTCACATTAATATGTCCGGACATTGTAAAGACTGCGAAGCCCACGAATCGAAAATCGCAGGCCAAATGTGAATGAGGCATAAAGCATTTATATATTCACAGTCATAGTAAATAGCATGGCAACTTACATACACGGATAGTGCAACAATCAATGTTGCATTGTTTTCAGAATGCATGGACGAGGAAGAATTTAAGACTCTGGATATGAAAAGATACAACTAATACATAGTGACTATTGAGAGAGTAAACAATATCCATAAATTAACTCTATAAGACTTGTTCCCTTGAACTTATTATATAACAATTTATTTTCAGTTATATTCGAGGGCTGATTCACGTAACAAGTGTATTTCCTGGACAGGACTAGTATTCTAACCAGTACTAATTTACACTGCCACAAAACACCGGCAACTTATCCACATCTGGAGGAAAATTGACATGCATAGTATAACCTGCCGCAACCGGGAATCGAACCTAGTCGTCGTGTTACAAATCCTGTTCACTAACCACTAGACCTCGGTCGCGATCCCCTCTTCCATTTGACACTGATTTACATTTGTATATGGACATATTGATTCAATTATACTTGCATCTTGTGCATCTCTTGTGTTCCTCGTGTTCCAGGGATTAGTCTAGACGTTTTCTATTTGGAAACCGAGATATATAAAAAGAGATATAACAACTAATAGAAATGAATGTCAAATATATAACTCAACGTCTAGTTTAGTAAAATTCACAAATGCTCCATACTGCACTTGAACATGGCGCATCATTCCACCACAGACTTTGAAAACCAATCTCGACGCAATGCTCAATATTGTTGTAATTATCCGGATTTCCAGGTGACCATCTACTGAAGTTGCCAAGTGAAGAATCATCAGTCCAGACAAACAATCCTTCTGTCGCTTGATCACTCAAACCAATCCATTGGCCAAGATCTGAAGATGTGGACATATGTTTACAGTGAACAAGACTTTAGTTCAGTGGTTACTTTTAATGTTCTTCGAAATGATCAAAGTACATAACAGAATGAATGATGAAACGTGTGTTATTTGCTGAACGTTTAAGACAAGCCCTTATTTTCTGTCTCATGACGGTCATAGTGGGGCAGTATGCAGAAAACTGATAGGAATTAGTAAAGTTGTCAGTTCTCTCACTGATAGAGTGTCGTGGGTTCGAGTCCAGTTACCGACCATGTCTCTTTATGTGAGAAAGTAGACTGTTGCTTACGGAAGATGAGAGACTAGTACTGGTTCTTCCCAGGAACGATGGCTAGGTGAACTGGCCGCCATCATATGACTCTTACTTTGAAAAGTAACGTAAAAATCAAACAAACAAAGTTGTCAATTCGCATAAATATAGAAAAGTAAGAGAAAATATTCTACTAAAACGCGCCTGAATATTGACTTCAAGATATATTCATGATGCACTGAATTAGTGACAGAATTGACTGTATCCTTTATTGTCCTCATTGCCTTATATAAATCCTGTTATTTATGTGATCTTATCATTATTTCGTCAGATCATTCACTCTACTAACAATTACAAGCCTTCTTCGTACTACAAAATTCGATTCGTGCGAGGAGACAAGCATACTTTTTCAGAATGGAATGCACAAAATAGTTTTCCTGGAAGCCTATATCATAATCTAACACAGGCATAAACCAGCCTACGTTTGCTAGCATTGATATGCATTGTTCGCAAAAGAATTATAGAACAAAAAAACAAAGAATTTAAGCATGATAGAAATACAAACCCGCCAATACGTTCTATACCTCTCCTGAATCTCATTACACTATAGTTCACAAACCCGCCAATACGTTTTAGGTCTCTCTTAAATCCCATTATAACACAGTCCACAAAAATCAGAACGGAACACGCGGACAGCCATGCAACACACCAAACTCTAATAGTCCTGTTTGCTTTGTTTCGTGAAATGTTATTTGACCTAAGGTGTATTTAATTTGAACAACGTCCATTCCGGACCTTTTGATCAACAAGTGAACGTTTACATTGGCATGCATGCTTTTTACAGGAAATATACATTATTTCTTATTTGAAAGAGGATAGAAATCAAATGCAACACTAATGCGTGAAATACTGATTGCAATTACTGTACCTGATGAAGGGTCAGGATGCCTCCCATACGATCCTAACCATGACATCACCAGCTCATTTTCTTCTGCAGATTCTATTTTCACCAACTGTCCACCATTTACTTCACAATTAAGCTGCAACATACATGAATATACCAGTAAATAACAGCAGCTTAAGTCAACAAAAATATTTAAGTTAATTGGGACAAGTGTTTGCGTGCCTCGAGAGTGACGAGACGAAGACAAATACAGGTGCAACATCCAGGAAAACTAGTTCGGTTTAAAATCCTTCAGTGTAAAACTGAAATGCTTGAAATAACTTCAAATCCGGAAAGTTATGTATATCGGGTACATGTTACTATCTTAAGCTTCACAAGCTATGTCTAAATGAAATAACATTTGGGAGCACTACGGCGTTTTTTTTTTTAAATTTTTGGTCACTTTATTTTAGATCAAGGGACGGTATGAACAAAAATGGCACCTTCCAGAACATGTCTACGACCAATGAATAGTAAGAGTCACTTTTATTCTGGACAACAATTAAATTATCTATGAAACATCAAAATTTTACGTGTTAATATGGCACTCTTTTATGAAAATACAACGGAAATCAACATTTAAGAGGCTAATTGATATGTCCTCTAATGGCAACAAAAGAAAGATTATGGAGTAAAATTAACCCTGGAAAATAAATTATAATTACGTCATCATTATTGTATTATTTAGATAACTAAATGTTCATGTAGTATGCTAAAATTAGCTACAATGTTCATGGTCATTATTTAAATTATCACAGTCTTCGTGATTTAAAATGTGCCTTTAATCAATACATTTATGTGAATTTTACATACCCTAGCATCATTCCACGTCATTTTGGTATGTATCAGTCCATAGAATTTGCCTAAAATTGAACATATACTCAATACATACATGTAGTCAAAACAAGTACGTTATTTACTTGTTTTTGCTTTTTATAATTATTCTTATTTGATAATAAAAGCCATGTTCAAAATACAATAAAATACACATTTCATAAATTTCACATTTCCGCAGAATTCGAAAAGGATTGCATGTAATGGAATTGTCACATTAACGTGATTGTTGTATTTCATTTTTCCAAGGACTGCGGTCTTGGTTAGTGTGTTGGATCTAGGTTCGAATCCTGGTCGCGGCATTAAAACTTGACGAAAATGTCGATTTTCCGCCACATGTGGGGAAGTTGCCGGTTCCTTTAGGAAAGGGGAATATAATCGAGGAAAACAGGTACGCTGAACCGGTCGCCGTATGTAACAATAAAAAATTGTCGAAAATGGCATTTAACCCAAATAGATAAAATGAATTTATTTTCCACCTAGTACTTCTAATATACAACTTGTAGTACATATACTTGTATACAGTTATACAATTTCGTAGATGAACTTTTTCTATTAAAAAAAATGAAAGTCTTTACGACGCAGAATATCCCCTTTCTCTGAAATATAGTATCTCTTGCATAATGACGCACACTCGGTTATATTTTTTCATTTGTTCGGTGGTTTATGTTTGTTTTAGTACAATCTCTTGCATAATGACGCACACTCGGTTATATTTTTTTATTTGTTCGGTGGTTTATGTTTGTTTTAGTACAAACTGAATAAACATTTTGCCATAAGCCATGCCATGTTATTTTCTGTGTTTTTACAACATTGAACAAGTACTGACAGATCTAATTTTGAATATACGTTTAAACATGATTTAAAATCATCAGCACTTAAATTTTAACCAAGTTTTTTTATTAGTTTCATATGACAAAAAATTGAATGCTCACAATACGTTCTAGCATCAATATTGAAGGTATATCAAATGATATAATAACAGTGAAATAATTACATACCTTTCACATACAAAGTCCATGGTGCAGATGGGGATGGTAGAAGCATCACAGGGAATGCATTTTCTTCATACAAATGACACAGTTGAAGTGTAGCATCATATGCAATGACACGCGTTGTTCTGTTAGAATAGTACTGATCACATTCAACCACAGACTTTACCTTCGTTATTGCTGATATATTTTGTGATACTGAAGTATCTAATTTTAGATACTTGTTAAATTGATGGACAGATTCTGATTTGCACACGCCAAGTAACACGAAAGGCAATACACACCTTATACAAATCATGATTTTATTGTCCGTAGAAATAATCAAATATTGCAACTTAAAAAGTAAATGACTATTTCCTTGCTCTTGTTTGATCTTCTTAATCCGTACTCACAAATCCACTAAGATGACAACTTAAACATGCACATCGGATTTATCTTTAAATCCGTCAATTTTTACTTACGTTTCAAGATGCTACTTCACTTTTTACCATTGCAACATATTCGCCGAAGTGAAATATAACAATTTGAACTATCATGTGTCTTTCTGTTTGTGTAAATGATGACAACCCTGCCCTACCCGACCATGTAACACTCGGTCTGTATAACGTGGTTTCTGTAGCAACCAGTCAGTTTGGTTACTCTTAATGGATTGAATAGCCCAATAATAAATAAGTAATAAATCGCTTTTGTTACCAACAATAGAGTTGCTAATTAAACCCTGTAGTAAACAGTAAGATAAGCAAATTGTTTTGTAGTTCGTTCAGAACGAATATTAGCATATGCAGGACTCCAAGAATTTCAGTCAGAATAATCTCGGTTATTATCTATGGTCGTAAGTCGGGAACATCTATTGTTCCATTAGTTTAACTGTTGAAATGTTGTTAAATCATTTGATGGTTTATTCATCACTCACAAACACTAATATTTCGGAAAGATTTGACTATAGTTAATTTGTTATTGTATAATACATTGTATATGATGGAACGATAATGTACGCAATAGTTGCTTTCATCTCTTATTTATGAGTAACCATAACTTAAATCAGTTTCAGAAATGTCTAGCTTTTAGGATGGAAATCAACTCATGCATAAATGATTTCACTCGTATGTTACGTAAAATAGCTGCACCACTTTTCTGTTAAACCGTATTAATAAGTGAACAATTTAGAATGCTCAAATGCAAAACTTGAGTAATCATCTTCGCTGCACATTTTCAATAAATATCTTGAATATATATACGTCCCTATGGCAACAAAGTTCATTTACAAATAAAGAACTGAGATTATTGCTGTTCTCAATAAAGGCTTTATGACGGGAGATCACTGCATGTGAAATAGGTTTGTCCACTTTTCTTTACTTTTCTGTCATTAAGCACCAAGAGGGTCAAGTGGTCCTGCGATGTTCATCAGAGAAACGAGTTATGGCATTATCACTTATTAATTTGATTTAAATTTGTGCTGCAGTAAGTAACATATATTGGAAAATAAGACAATTATTTACGTGCCCTAGGGGATCATTTTAACAACTTTGTTAGGGGGTCTAAGGTCTAAACTTATTGCATTCATACAGGATTTTTTGTTTATATTCTCTTGTGTATATCTATGTAAAATATGTGACCCTTGGGCCAATTATGACCTCAGGGATATTATTTTAGCAAATTTGTTGGAGTCTGCTTGAGATGTTGCTTATTTAGAACAAAATGACCCCCCAAACACTTTAAACTGTCCATAAAGATAATATTTTTCATTTCTCTAGGCTGACCTACAGGTTTGACTGCATATATATATTCTTTGTCCCATTTTGTTTGGCTCAAAATGTTTTTACATATGTGTCGGATGCCTATAACCAAAAATTGAATAAGGACTATAAAGATAAAGCGTGAATTTTGTATTTGGTGACATGGAATACATTATGAAGAGTAAAGAATTTAAAGATATAGTATGCAGTGATCGATGAGTCAACTCTCCTGACATGGCGAGGGTTGTTAATTAAACAATTAACATGTCTTACCTAGATTACAAAAATGTTTCCCTCTAATACTTAAAACAAATATGAACAGTATATTTTTTTCAATTTCATTTCGGTTTCATATACTGACTCAATTTCAAAAGCAACAGCAAAAACTGCAAAAGGAATAAATACATAATGAGATATATAAACATTAATTCAACTAGTTCCATAATTAACAACATAGGCCAAGGGCCCATAATCAAAACCCTCCCCCCCCCCTAGCGGGATTTTGGTACACCTATATATTTTTGAAGCTTAGGGTATATGCTAACAAATTCCGGTTGTTGGATAAGCAAATGGCCGGGTTGTCTCCATGGCAACCAGCAATATTTCTAAGATTTAGCTTTATCATATTAAATACGCAAAAGTGTTGTTTATTTCGGTTATATAACCTACAAAATAGCTTTAAAATATGATCAATATAATTATTATATTCCAGGCATATTTTGTTATTGATTTGCTTATTTGCATAGTCATGAATATTAATGAGAATCTAAAAAATGGGCTTAAATTGTTAAAATATTACCTTAAATGGCAAATGAGTATCATATGTTTTTTCATTTTTATTTGATATAGGTTTCAAATGACTTATAAATGTCCGGAGATTGTTTATCTATTCATTTACTGTTCAATACACACATGGTATTGCTTTGGTATAGCTAGAAAGTGGGTGGGGTAAATTGAACCCAGAATATAAAAACACCATTATTTGATAAACAAATGGTTTTATGACAAATGTCAAAGTAAATTCGCATATACTTAATACAACAACATGTTCTAAGCACAAAATTGTTTGTTTGAAAGCAAAATACCATTGTGCCTCTGTCTGCTTTATACCCCCCCCCCCCCTCTTGAAAATGGGATATTATATATATCACCAAGAGACAGTGGAAATAATCATGATAAACTGAACAGCATTACTACATTTGTCACAATGTTATAAGTTCTTTATCAATAGTCGTATATTACATTTAATTTGTTTGTAATTAATACTTATAGTCAACAACATAGATATGCGCAGAAGCAAACAATTGCACTATCATATACTCTATATACTCTCGTGGAATCACAAGCAGGTTTTAGGGCCGGAATGGCTACGATTGACAACATATTTGTACTGCATGGATTAATTAAATTAATTCAAATCATGTAATTATTAATAATGCACTTTTATCGATTATTCTGAAGCTTTCGATTATTTCGTTTGCCGAAATATATGGTATACACTTTATAATTCAGGGCAAAGAGGGAAGTTATATAAGGTCATTAAGTCCATGGATGTATTATCAAATTACAACCAGAGTAAAATTTAATAATGAGATCGGCCAAATATTCGAAGGTCATCTTGGAGTAAGACTGGGGGAAAGCTTGTCGCCTTTTCTATTTTCCATGTACCTTAATGATCTGGATGACTAACTTTTACACGGAGCAAAAGGCATTGATTTAGGTTTTATAAAAATGTTTATATTGATGTATGCTGATGACATCATGATATTTGCTAACACATCAGAAGAACTACAAAGTAATCTTAACATATTGGATGTATACTGTGACAGTTGGAAACTTACTTTTAACAAAGATAATTAATATATTCAGAAAAGAAGGACGCTTGCCAACAGACCTTAAAGTTTTCTACCAAAGTTGTGAATATGAAATCCTTAACAAATTTACGTATCTTGGAATAGTGTTTTCATCTGGGGGTCCTTTGTAGAAATGCATAAAACAAATTAGCTGAATAGGCTAAAAAATCTATCTTTATATTAAGAAAATGTCTATATAGATTTCATAACATAACAATAAGGCACTCTTTAGAATTGTTTGATTAGCAATTGAAAAACTCCACACTTCGTATTGTAAATCTTTATTATGAGTAAAAAGTAGCACACAAAAATGTGTGTATTTTATAAACGGAGAATTAGGTAGGATGGATTTTTACTCACTATGAATTATGCAAAATATAAAATGTTGGTTAAAAATTACCAATAAAAGCGAAATGACATGTATATAGATAATACATGTATACCAAATCATATTGAAAAACGTTGAAAATAAACCGTACATCACTAACTGGGCGTATAATGTTAAAGATACATTAAATGAATTAGTATTGTCTGAAGCGTTGTACCCACAGTGTGTAGGTATTACTAAACTATTTCTATTATTGTTAAAACAAAGATTTAAAGACATTGTCATGCAAGAATGGAATAATCGAGTACAAACGTCATCTTATTCCAGGGTTTTTAGGGTTTCTGCAAATTTTGACAAAAGCATGTGTCTAGTTAATATTAATACCAAAAAATAGCTCATAGCTATGACAAGATTTAGGCTGTTCTCTCATCGTTTGATAGTTGAAACAGGTCGTGATTTATTTATCAATGTTCAAGCCATTTTTTCATGATTTTTGCCATTGTCTTTTGAAAAATACGTACATGGTACATGCAATGTTTATCCTCTTCCTTGCTTATAAACGACTACTTTTACTTTGAACAGCTGAAAATACTTTTTAAAACTCCGAAATCCAACCCAGTTTTTAGGGTTTCCGCGATGAGACATAACCGGCAAAATGTTAGCTTGGACCATTATACACACGTGAATAATGGTCCCAGATATTAGGGAGACTATTGCATCCTAGTCTCCCTCTAAGCCAATCCCAGCACAACTATCAGGTAGACTACAAGTTTCATTGCTGTCTGTCCATATCTACTTTTAAATCATGCAGTTCTCTTTTTCGTGTTTAGTATTAATACATGTTGACATTGTGGGATTTTAATAAAATGATCACTCAGATATATTGGTTTAAATCTTATTACATGTAAATGTGTTGTATTTCACTGTTAGTTATGTAAACTACCTACTTGAAACTGAAACAATGTTGAACATTGACAGAACTGAACGAAAACAAAATTTAATGATATTTGTAACTGGCCATTGTAACGTGTGAAAAACCGTTGCCTATTGCTTGACCGTCAATGACACACTGATAAATGGCTTTATGATCACCAGTATCGTTAAGCGAATATTGCCTTTGTAGATTTATTATGAATATTGTCATGGTGGTGATTTATTATTCTGCACCAACTCGTACAGTGAATATTTTGTCATGATGGTCATTTATTATCCTGCATCAACTAGTACAGTGAATATTGTCATGATGGTCATTTATCATTCTGCATCAACTCGTACAGTGAATATTGTCATGATGATCATTTATTATTCTGCATCAACTAGTACAGTGAATATTGCCATGATGGTCATTTATTATTCTGCATCAACTAGGGCAGTGAATATTGTCATGATGGTCATTTATTATTCTGCGTCAACTAGTACAGTGAATATTGTCATGATGGTCATTTATTATTCTGCATCAACTAGTACAGTGAATACTGTCATGATGGTCATTTATTATTCTGCATCAACTAGAGCAGTGAATATTGTCATGATGGTCATTTATTATCCTGCACCAACTAGTACAGTGAATATTATCATGGTTCATGGGGCATCAGGAGTGACTTTCTCCGACTAAATATCTGTGCGTCCAGAAATGTGACCAGAACTGTCATTATATGACAGAATTTTAATTATTTTGAAATTCTCTTATTTGCTGAACTATTGATTATTTCCATGAGAATCACTTCAAATGTGAGGTATGCAGGTCCATCATTGACCCTTCTTTTGTTAATATTTTGCAGAAGACAAAAGCATATGTACAGTAATTTCAAATAGTCTATGGATGCATTGCATATAACATGTATATTCAAAGTAACCAAAAGTCATAAATATGTTAAGAAATTGTTTTTTGTTAGCTCATCTGATTGATCAGGTGAGCTTATACGATCGATGAATGTCCGGCGTCTGTCCACAATTAGTTTGTTTTACACTCTAGCATCCACAGCCCTTAACCAACCGTAATAAAACTTGGTTCACAATGTGTACGGACTCAATGTCTCGGCCAAGTTCGATTATGGGCGAAATGGGACAAGGACTTCAAGAGTTATGTACACTTGACTTAGAAACTTTGTTATATTTAGCTTGTTTATACTCTCTAGCGCATTCATTTCTTCACCAATCCTAATAATATTTGCAGTGAATGTGTATGACCTGAAGGTCTTTGATGAGAATGATTATGGACGAAATTTAATTGGTACTAGCAGAGCAAAGGGCCCTTATATGAGATGAAAACTATATTAAACTGGTCATTAATTAAAGTGTCTTTGTTCTCAGGTGATCGATCTAGGGCAATCTTGGCCCATTTGTTTCAGATATTATCTAAATAATTATATCCAGTGCTTTCTGCAAATTGTTTCCCCATATACATGAATAACTAAAAAAATATTTGGTTGTATCTATATAAAGGCTACGTTTTTATTCCTTTTTTAAAGTTAAAAGGGACATAATTCTTGCTATATTTAGTTCAGAGTTATCTTTTCCTTTTCAAATATGTATATCAATATAAAATATAATATTCTTAAGCAATGTGGGTTGAGAACTTGGTCATTTTGGACTCCATAATCTCTTGTATACAAAAACATAAAAACATGATATTTCGAAATCAGGGGGAGATAATCAATCGCATACTGTAGGCTTAATCAGCACCTATATTTCGTCCAACAAGTAACATTCGATGTGGGATATATTAAGCTTTACAATGATAAATGTGTCATAAAATCCCGCTAGGGGGGGGGGACCTAGGGTACAGGTAGCCCATACTCTAACAGTTGAACTTGTATTTACTTTTTCATGAGATATTGAAGTTACAAATATCTGTACTGCAAACATCCAGGAAACTATAACAACAGTTCACTAACTATACAGTTCCATTAAAAACTTGTAAAGTTTTTATAATTCGTCTGACACAAAATAATTCTTTTATTCGCACACTTGGGCATCAATTTTAATGTCGCTGTTAATTTATATTGTTTTTTTACTGCTTAGTAGATCCCAAACCTGAACGAAAATAATGTGTTAAATAAAAATAAGGTTAAAAGATGAAATTAAACATCAAGGGTCGTATTCATGAAGCATTTTAGTAAAAAACTCAGATACTTTCTTAAATCTGAAGTTATTCTTAATACAATTATTATGATATTGTGTCAAATTCTTTGTGGAAACTATCAAATCAATAACTAGAACTATTGCTGAATGCGATTCATACCCCACTTGCATGCTTGGGATGAAATAGGCTTGGGAGAGTGCGATTGGTATATCAACCATTGCATGATATACAAAACATGATTAAAGAAAATATATATTAAGGGAATTTTCTAAGTGAACAGAATGTATATATTTATGTCAAGCTGGAAGTAGGAGATATAAAACTTTCCTGATGAAATATGCTTGACACATCAATAAATATGTCTTTTAAGTTTTGATTTGATATAAGTACTGATGGCGACATTCAAGAGCATGCAAAGTTTGTGATATCTTTTAACTAAAAAGGGGGCACACTTTCCTTTGGGATCATATAGTGTTTTATCTGAGTACTAGTACTATTTTAAACTGACAATTATATACAAGGTTAGATTTAATTGCTTTCAAATGAAAATTGAATTCTACACAGTTAATATATATCAATGAGTTGTGATTATTCATCTTATTTTAATGTTTACTTAAAAACGGCCAAAATCTAGGATTAGAAATGCATGTAAATCAGGTGATGGACATTGTTTACTTGTTATATTTAGATTTAACGTCCTTATAAATGTACATACATGATGAAAATGGATTGTAAACAATAATTTTCTTATGTCTAATTGTAACTCTAAATTTTCGACTGTTAAGTGTTCTTTCATTTAATTTCTTTCAATAATTTTCCTTGGTAATATCAGGTGAGTTTTATCAGTTATTATATTTTCTTTTTCCATTAGACTCATATTGAATCTTATAAAAAAACAGCATAGTTTAAACCCAAATTGTTAAAACAATTAATTGAAGGCTTTCTTTACCCTTTAACACAGGTAAATATACAATCAAACCAACTTATAAACCGCCAGTTCGTAAACTGAAATTTCTCAAAAAATCAATTGCCAATAATTTTACACAATTTACACCATTTGATTGCATATTTTCGTGCGCATTTACCCATGCGAAATTTGTACTTCACTTTGGCTTATATTGCTCGTGAATTCCGTGCATTCAATGAAAAGTAGGTCAGCATATTTCAATCGATTCGGTTTTCTGCACGCTATCATAAAAACATAAAACATGGCTCGCATGTCTGCAGAAGAAAGAGGCAGAGCAGTGGGAATGTTGGAATCCTGCGTTCCTTTGAGACAGGTACTTCCCTCCAAGTTTCGCTTATGAATTTCGATTATCATTTGTTTGAAAAAAAGTCTAATTAACGATTACAAGCATTTGATAAACTTTCAATATCATTACAGGTTGCACGAGACATGGGGAGGCACCACAAAAGCATTCAGATGATCTGGGACAAGTTTCGACGCACCGGAACGACACACAACGCACCACGCCGCCCTCGAGGTAGGGTTACAACACCACAACAGGACAGGTACATTACTTTGACACATCTTCGAAATCGTTTTGTGCCTGCAACTGAAACAGCATGTCGAACCATAGGCGTCGACAATCGTCCTGTGTCACGCCAGACTGACAATAATCACATTCAGCGACCGTGTAATTATTCAGCTTTGACAGTTTAATAAAATCGCACTATATATACCTTATTAAGTTTACAACCATTTTTGGGGATGTTAGGGGAAGACGGTTAGTCTTTTCAACGGAGAAATTATGCCAAATAAGGACAATTTTACTTCATAATTAATACTCATAGTAACACAATATTAGTCTGTATATATTATATATTATCTATAAAGTGTTCATTACATTTTTGTCCATTACTTCATAATCAACATATACATTTTTCTTTTTTTTTTTGTGAAACCATACGGTTTCGGTTATTTTTTTCCAGTTTACAAATAAATTAAATACACGAAATTATACAGTTTGTAAAATAGTATGATAATATGAAACTTTTTTTCTAAACACATGCATATAAATATGTACATTTCACTCAAATGTGTTAGGACAAAAATACAATCGTAAGTTAATACGATGTGTAGAATACACCTTTTATTGTCCTATGCTGAAACGAAAATCATAGGGTAATAAGATGTATTTCATCATATTGTAATTCAATTACATGGTAGAATGAAAGTATTTAATCATTATGAAAAGATACCATTTTCCTATTACGAAACGAAAAACAACCTAGGATAACAGATGTATTGTATATAATAAAAAAGTACATGTGCAGATAGTATAAATGTACTATGATATATAATTGTTCTTTTGAGAATTACATACATTATATGGTTAAATATTGGTTAAAAATTGTTATAAAGTGATCTGATATTTTTCTCTGTTTTAAATATTTAGATAGTATATTATACTCAGACATAAATGTATTGTTAATATTACACTGTTTTGTCCAGTTTTCACTTTCAAAATATGTTTTACCAATACAGAAGCCGGCAAGTGATAAAATTAGGTTCATAAAATGATTTTTGTGATCATGTATTTTATAACCAACGACTACTTTTTTTAATTGTCGTAAATTTCTGGATATACCAAATCTGTCGAAAATATTTTGTATAAAAAGCCATTATCCATCTATAACTTGGCAGTCAATAAACAGATGTTGATATTTTTCAGTTACATTACATAAACTACATTGTTTGTGGCTGATATTTTCCATTTATATCTAATCTCGTTCGATGTAAATATTTTTGTATTATTCTATATTTTAACTGTTAAGTCTATTGTCGGTTATTGAATGTAAGAATGAATATACTTCTGACCAATTGACATCTACGTTAAGTTTTCTTGTCCAAGAAGTATGAGTATAATTACGGAGCAGTAAATTTTTATTTTTATTAAGTTTTAAACCCAAGAATTGTCCAAAGGATTCTATAATATTCAGTGTAAGATTGACTTCTAGTTCAGATTTTACCAAATAAAGTTATGTCGTCTGCTAACTGAGTAATGTTTGCATTTTCGTTGTGTTTAACTCTTATGCCTGCTATTAGATCTCTGTTTCGTATTTGCAATGCCATTATTTCAGCAACAAGTATAAAAATTAAAGCTAAAATTGGACATCCTTGTCTTATGTCACGTTGTGGGTAAAAGCATTGTGACTGCTAACCATTGTTTAAGACTCAACTTCTTATATTTGTATATAATGATTTTATCCAGTTTATAAACATTCCTTTAAAACCAAAACGTTGAAGAACGCTGAACATGAAGTTCCATTCGACGGTGTCAAACGTTTTTTTAAAATCTAAAAACAAAATTGCACCACTTAATTGTTGTTCTTCTGCGAAATCTATTACGTCTTGTATTTGTCTTATATTGAAGCCGATAAATCTGTTTTTGATATACCCTTGTTGATCTGAACTAACTATTTTATGAATGACTTTTTGCATCATGTTAGATAGAACCTTTGCCAAAATTTTGTAATCATTGTTTAATAAAGTTATAGGACGCCAGTTTTACAGCTCATGCGGATCACCATTTTTATATAACAGGGAGAGAGCACCTAATTCTTGTGAGGATGAGAGCTCTGTTTTCAAGTGTCCTTCATTTAAAGAGTCGGTTACTAGTTTTCCAATAATATGCCAAAAGTTTTTATAAAATTCACAAGTTAAGCCATCAAGTCCAGGACTCTTCATTTTTCATGGATGACACGGCATTTTCGCATTCTGCTATATCTAGGAGACCTTCGCATAGTTTTGCATCGATATCGTTTAGTATGTAGTCAGGCTTTATATTTCTTAGATAGTCAATGATTTTTGTTGTTTCACAAGATTTAGATGTGAATAGTTTTTTATCGAATTTAACTTCTTCTTGTAAAATTGTTTTTGCATCGGTGATTATACGATCTCCTACTTTCAATGTGTTCAAAATATTTCGTACTTGTCGAGATTTTCGAGGCTAAGGAAATATTTTGTATTATTTTCATATTGTTCTAATTGAAAAACTTTTGATCTTATTTGAGCCCCTTGAGCCCTTTCATTTTAAAACGATTGTAATTCTATTCCTACACTTCTAGTTCAGAGAGGAATTTTTCTAAGTATGCCGTTCTTTCTTTAATTTGGATATAAGTTTTCCGTAAGATATAGTTTTATTACGTATATCTATTTTACAAAGTTCCCATAATATTTGCTTGGATATATTTTCTTGTGTTTCAATATAATATTTCATGGTTTTAGTTATTAAGCCAATATATTCTGGATCTGTCGGAAGGCTATTTATTTAACTTCCAGTACCCTTTACCACGTGACGAAGGGGAGTTAATTTTCAATGAAATTGCTTGGTGATTTGCAGTAGTAATTTTTGTGGGTCGAATATCTGAACTTATTACGTTAGGTACGATATTTTCACTGATTAACCATACGTCAATTCTACTTTCCTCATAACCGTTGGTTCTTTTCCACGTAAATTGTTGCCTATTAGGATTTAAAACTCTCCAAATATCACTAAGATTAAATTGTTTAATGACATTAATCAGCTCTTTACTTGAATAGTTTTGTTTGATTTAGAAATACGATCATTTATGGTAAGTGTTTCATTCAAATCTCCGCCAAGAATAATTGATCCTTGTTAATTGTCATTTATAATCTGATGAATTTTTCCAAAGAATAAATTTCTATTTATTTTATCGTTATAACCGTATGTAATAATTCAGCTATACGTATTGTCTTCGATGGAGATATTAATGAGAATAAAGCGTCCGTATTCGCAGGTCGCTACGTCTAAAATAGTATATGTTATTTTATTACTTAAAAGAACCGAACATCCGGCACTAGCAGATGTGCCGTAGGAATGGAAGCATTCCCATTCACTAAATTCATTGTTGGGGTTATTGTTTAGATCAGCAGTAAAGTGAGTTTCTTGAAGAAATATAACGTCTACTTTTTGCTCGGTTGTATAGACGATTCTATTTTTAAATTTTGTACGATTTACCTCCCCTGAAAAAGTACTCTTCAATCTCCTATCCGCCATTACAGGAGTGAAAACACAAAGAAACTGATAGTAAATAAATCTGTAAAAATGCCTTATAAGCGCGGTGGTGGTAGACAATGTGTTGTGTTTGATAGATCTAAAAATAAAAAAAAGACTAAATGAATGGGAAATTCTACGTGCCAGACACACATAGCGACATACATTTTAACACAAATTATAGAAGTACAGCATTATTAAATTGTCAATATATTATTGTAAAATTTAGTAAACTAATATCACAATGTTCCGATATTTCATTGCCATAATTAATAAAACAATTCCATTTCATTGTGAACATTAATTCAAACAAACATAATGTACATCTTTAGTAAAATAGTGAAAACTACAGCAAATGAATAGGAAAGCGTAGTAACTTCTTAATTCGTTGTTTATTATCCAGTCATATATATTTAGCCAATTTATAGATTTAAAAACTAAACCATAGTTGTATACATAAAATAAATCACTGTACAGAGTTCATTGCAATGATTTTTAAATTAATATGATATTCAGTTTGTCTTTACGCATATCGCAGGTATTTTACAAAATAGTTTTTATTAACGATAAGGCATAAGCACCCAGTATATCATTTGTATCATGCAGTGATCCATAATTTTAATTGAACAACCGAAAGTCGCTAATTAATTGATCACACGATCACACTTAGGTTTGCCATATTACACAGTCATCTAATAGACATTGAACAGCTACTATATAAGTGACCCCCCCCCAAATCCACATGAGGTCTAATCTCTTAATTGTTTTATTGTCCCTAATTGGATTAATCCTGGCTGGTCATGGTCTGTAGACTTGACACCTAGTAAAAAAGTAGGGTCATAATTTTATTGATTTATGGTGATAATAATATGACTAAATTCCTGTTGTTTTTATAAGCATAGAGTAACTGATTATGTAAAGAGAAGCTAGTCTATCAATGACCCTGTCTGTTTTATTACCCCCTACTGTGGAAACAGGGGTCTTGCTGGTCCATAAGACACTTGCCTCGCATTTTTGGTTCAATGTCTTTAATTGTCGTTGCTTCTTTTTGAAGTCAGCTGTCAATTTCCTGCTTTCCTGTCTCGGTATCATAAAACTTGCTGAGACAGTATATACGTGTGACATCTTATCTGATGTTTCAATGATGTGGAATTGGATTAATAGTAGCATATTGGGACCTTGGTGATTGTTTTAGGTACACGTACGATATAGACTAAATACACAAAGTGTGTCACTTGTCTATAATTTGAAAATAAAATGTAAAATCATTGTCATGTTATATCAGTAAAAAGCTATAAGAACTGTGATATAAAATTACTTTGTTTTATTTTTTTCATGAACTGTTGCTGTTTATTATTGATTAACTATTGTTGATCGAGTCACACATGTCACAGATCGAATATGTAACACGAGTGAAAAATTCGACCGAATATATCACACGTGTCAGATGTGACATATTCCAAAAAGTGGACACAGGAATATGAAATTGACAACGAATACATCACATTAAATTTGTCATCATGCAGTTCTGAAAGGAAAACGTGGTTTTAAACAATCACATTCATGCAACAAAGTTTTCATCACAACCAGCACACGATCACCACCACCATCATTATCATCATCATTACGAAGAAAACAAAGAAATTACGACGAGCACCATCATCATCATACGCTAATTAATGCATGTCTGTTCAAAAGCCAAGGATCTATATATAGCACCAGATATTCAATCGAATAATTAAAATCTTATCAAGCATTCGTTTTCTGCTTATGAATGCAGGTAGAAACAGTCTGAGGTCTCATATTAGCAATTAAACAAATAATAAAAGACACAAGATAGGCAAATCATTTATTTACAGGTATATTCATTATTATACACTACTCCGCTAGCAAATACTAACGAAATTGCTCCTTCTGTGTCATTTTACAGACAAAAACTTGCGGTTATAGATTTTTATCGGTAATCAACTAGCATACTTCTTAGGAACTTTCACTCCTGTAATGGCGGACGGTCACGTGATAAAACAATGGCGGCGGTCTAATTGATGGAAATAGAATCGTCTATATTGTATTATTATTTCCTATCTCTTATTACTCAAGGATTAAGAAATGAAAATAAAAGGGCTCGATTTTTTTTTAAATGAATAAACTATCTGTTCCGTTCATAAAAAATAATCGAGCCCTTTTTTATTTCTTAATCCTTGAGTAATAAGAGGTAGGAAATGTATTTTATTTGTTATCACTTGTTGTTATTATAGAAAAATACAAAGTATCACCATAACAGCACGCAGTGATTAAATATAAAATGATTAATAAGCACTATATCAAATATGTATAGAAAAACATTTCATGATTGATAGTACTTCCTATGACAACAAATGTGTGACAGAATTGTACATTTGTTCAATACATTGAATCAAAGTAATTATGACGTAGCAATCGATTACAATTGCATTCCATGATACCTTTAAAAGCATGACAATCAAGATAATACTGATTGGTTTGAAAATAGTCAATGCAAATTTAACGTGATTTTGAACATTTTTCTGTATCAAATATGTCATAAATAAGTATATATCTTTATATGTCCTGATACAAATGTTCATTAGTGTCAAATATCGACGCATAATGTATAATTACCATCATATTTGCATGTTTAATTTCCACAAGGCTTGTATCATTGTCCATTAAAGCAACATTCATATATGTTGTCCTACAATGAACCGTTTGTGTTTTGACCGTCAATAGCCTATCTCATGTATCGCAGTTCGTCAACTTCCCATCTATTCTCAATTGTTTAAATGTTTAAATTCTACGATTTCAACTCCCTTTCTGATCAAAACATGTTTTATGATACTGCAATCAGCAGACAAGGGAATATTTTAAATTCGTATCCATGTGGTAAGCTCACTATCTAGTCTGAGGGGATTTGTTATTAGTACAGGTACATGACAAGATCGTAGACATAGCCCTTCAGTAACAAGTTTTCTTTATCATATAGATTGTCGAGATAAATTCTCCATATACCATTCACTCGTTGTAGTCTGGTGATGTGTGATTTATCAACTATCTGTCCAATTGATTTATATATCTCTACATGTTTAATATATCAATACATTCCCTGTAGTGAACCTTACAATCATCAAATATGCTGTTTTAACGAATAAATACTAGCGGTATGTTTACCTTACGATGGCCGCCATTGTAGTCTTCTTTGTTTTGAATTTCGCTCCATTTAGAACAATCACGAGTTTCACTATTATTATGCATGGTTTGTTCAATTTATCAAACTAATGTTTTGCATAAACCAGAAAGCTAATCCGTATACATATATTTCACTATTAAACAGTATAATCCTGTGATTTTCCAAATAATATCTATTTTATCTCCACAGATGTAAAGAGCAACGCCTTAGCCACGTTTATCATTCTGCTTTTTTCTCATGTCAATTTAAAATACATTTCAACATCACGTTGAACAATTTCAGTCAGTCCATTTTGGTACGGGCAAATTAGGTCATTCTGATATTAGGCCTTTTCGGGAACGGTATCTATTCTCAAGAACTAGACCCCAGTTTTCCATGAATGCCATTTTGTCTCAAAATAGAACATCTAGCAGTAGGGGTACAAGGGTGAAGAGTGGCATTTTACAACTGGACTATTTCTGACTTTGACTTATCAGTTTCATGCTTTATGATACTTATTCATCCACAATTGCATCAAATTTTTGCTGTCATTGAACAAAAAGAAACAGGATATCCCTGAAGAAAAAAACAAGAAAAGAAACTTCTGTTTATTGTCAGAAAGTAATTGTCAAATTCAACTATTTTTCCGAAAACAATAACTGGAAACAAAATTACAATTAACAATATCAGTAGCATTTGGTGAAGGAAAACCATAGTTCCAGTAACATTTTAAATCTATAACATAGACCACACACAACAGGCCTAATAAAAATATTTATTTCTGGTTACTCGACTTATTCTGATTTTTCCCCGTGACCGTAGACTTTTTAATGCCCATAGTACAGTACACCCTCTTTCTCACCCTTTTCACTAGTCCACATGCTTTTAAGAGCCAAACAAACTGTTTGGATACATGCTCATTAAAAATAGCGTAGGTAGGTCGGGATTTTATGTGTATATACATGTATATTTTATTATATTTTGACTCTTGAAAAGCAATTGGATAGGTTCAGAAAATGGATGAAAAAGTCTAGGGTCGCAGTGATCAATTAAGATAGGTCGGGTAACCAGAACAAACATTTTTACTATTTTCTTTGCTAACCGGACTGACAGTATCATGTAATGCGTAGATTTTAGAGTAAAATAAAATTTCACTTTTACAATTTGATTTTTATTCTATTTTTATCAGAAATTAGGACCGACGTGTTTGTGAAACAAAATATAAAAATCTTTGACCTTGGTTTTAGCTTTAATTTGTTGGACAATTGGTCATACACAAGAAGAAACTTGAATAACTGCTTAACGTATCTGACGACCGTTGACTTTTTTTTCAAATTTTGACAAATTGTCAACAAAAAATTTCAAAAATAATATATTGAAACTTCGCACATTCTGATAAAAATGCAACATAGGCCATATTCTAGTACTCACTTGTTGAATATTGTCAAAAGAAAAGGTGAAAAGACATGACGACCGTAGATTTAACATTTATTGATAAAACCATTTTAGTCGGCGCTTTTGCAAATTGATTTGAACCTAAATTTAATTTTGATATATCTATACAGTTACCTACTTCATTAAACATAATTGCGTTCGGACTTTAAATACTTTTAATTAATTTAAAAATGAAGTATGTTTTCATCTGCTTGGAACAAAATTATGCTCTTTTCATTAACAATTTGGCAACATTCATCTATATAGCAAAATTTGTAAATAACTTTGGATAAATAATAGATTCATATGTTTCAGTTACATGATCGTTTGTTACCATTTTTATATGTATTTGTAATATATACTGGCTAATATCTGTGACCAATGTTTTATATTGTATTATAATAATTTAAGTTAATGTTTTTCAGTAAATATGTATACATGTAGAATATGTGTTACCGCCAATTTGTTCTATGGGATTATTTATTTGACGACAAACATGTTTTATGTTTATATCGATAAATAGTTTGACTTGAATTGACTAACTAAATTAAGACAACATGAGAAATGAACTCAAAAGTAAACGTACAGTAAAACCGGTTTATAATGAATCCATGAGGACCCTATCGATAAGAAAATAAAGATACAATTGTTTAAAATACAGAAATCACTCACTGTATCCAATTCTTGAAGTTTACCTACTTTATTATTACAGAGTTATATTGTAGTGATTTAACCTCTTGACATAGGAAGACTGTGCAGCAGAACAGAATAGTACAGAATATAATTTTATTTCAACATAATCATATAATACAGAAACACAAACACACATATAAACATAAAATGAAAGTATAGACATACATATAATTCTAATAAGATGATTAACATATGATCTAAACGATACAAATCAGCAAAGGATAGAACTTTTTTAATTTTATTGAATTCATATTATGAATAGTTTTAGCTATCAATGAGGATGAACAAAATACTATTTTTTCTTCTTTTTTATTGATAATGAATAATGATAGATTATTATCATTGAAATATTCTGGCAATAACCATCTGAGCAGTTTACACTTACATATACCATGATGTACATCTTCCATGTCATTAGAATTACACAATTCACAATATCTCAAGTTACATGAAACACTGTTTGTTAAACAGCGACCAGTATGAATTCTTAGTTTAAATCCAGATAGTCTTAATCGAGAAAAATAAATTTGTATTTCTTTGACAAAAAGGCTAAATATTTTTACTATGATTTTTTTTTGAAATACTGCTTTGTTTTAAATTAAAATCCGATTAACTTATCATTGTGTCAGTGTCTTTTTTGAATGGAGGGACCCTTATTGTGTTCAATGCGGTCAAGGATGTACTGTTATGTTAAAATCAGTAGTATTGATATTTACTGTTACTTATGTGTTTGTGTATTTCAAAGAATTATTATTGCAATTTCATTAATTGTCTTAATTTAATGAGCTGTTAACCTTACCAATGATTTATTTATTTTTTTAAAATGCTAAGAGACAAGTAAAGTGTATGTCCTTCTTCAGTGTCAAACACATATATGTCCTGCATTATATATAAATGTTACCTTGGTCCATTATGTTATAAATATTTGCATGGGTACGAGCGATATATGGATACATTTATCTTTTTTGCTTCGTACGGACAAAAATCACTTTCCGACAGTACTTTCAGTACTTTGATCTATATTGTCACATTGGTGTTCCCCATGCTGTTTTGATACCGTCGGAATTTTTTTTTCATTTAAACAAGAAATATATAACAGCTGATAGAAATAAATGTCACATATATAGCCCGACTCCATGATACCGGTGTAAACACATGAATCTCGCGATATTTCCAATATAACACATCTAGCAGACTGAATGTTGATTTACAGGTAACTTTAAGGAAATCTTATCACTTCATTGCGTATAAAATATACCGCACATTTTGCTAACATAGAAAGAACTCTGATGTTCATTTAATTTTTCCTCCATTTCGCTCTATTTACAGTCAATTAGGAACTAAATCCTATCCTTACTCTCCATTTAATATACCTCATTTTCATTTATTTTCGTTGGGCACAATTTTCGTGGTTTTTACTAAAATGGCTAGTTCGTTTTTGAAAAGAAATGCCTTATCTATGCATTTGAATTCGTGGGGATTTGATTTCGTGGATGAGTAGACTCACGAAATCCAGGAAATTAAATTCCCAACGAAAATTAACGATTCCACAGTATGTGTCTCTTTTGCAATGAAATATTACACCAATCTGACAGATAATGACGTCATCAACAAATGATAAACAAATGTAATCAATTTCGGCGGGAAAAAAGAATGATGCAATAAATATTTAGTCATTTATTTACGTGTACACCGGTAGCATTGAGCTGTCTCCCGCGACGATCTTTCAAACATGCACTGACATTGACACTTAAAACATTAACATTTCGATAGTTCTCACCGATCATGAAAGCATAAGATGTGAGTGAATGAGTACGCTTGATAATTTGCGTATATTAATAGCAATTTCTTCATTTAAAGGACATTTTCTTTTAATACACCGGTACCATAGCGAACGAGTCTAACTCAACATTTAGTAAAATTCACAAATGCTCCATAGTTTTAGTGAACATGGTGCGTCATTCCACCATAGCCTATGGTAACCAATCTCAACGCAATCCTCAATATTGAGATAATTATCCGGATTGCCAGAGATCCAGTTGCTGAAGTCGGCAAGTGAAGAACCATCAGTCCAGACAAACAATCCTTCTGTCACTTGGTCATTAAACCAATCCATTGACCACGATCTGAGTATGTGAACATACGAGGGGTGTTCAATAAATACACGGAAAAGTGCTGTAACTCAAACAACTATTATCTACGCTCAACCAAATTGTCATATTTTTTAGATAAAACAATTATGTATTACCGGGAAAAATAATACTTTCCAAATATAATCTTTACTACCACGGTGGTCACTATGACAACGTCATGTTTGAAAACCCGGCCCAAAATGTAATAAAAAGAAAGCATTTGTCACTCAGGAAACGGCGTCTCTCTCTTGCGTCTGATCAGATTTCGTCACCAAAATTTGTCATAATATGGCACCAACTCTTGGCACGACGTCCAAGACCTCATATTAACGTCTTACGTCATTTGAGCATTAGCGGACATATTGTTTATGAAAGGTGCGTAAATATGAGTGCCGAACAGAGAACGGCGGTGAAATTTTGTGTTTTAAATGGAAAATCGAGAAAAGAAACAATGGAAATGTTGATTAAGGCATACGGCATTTCTGCAATGAAGAAAAAGGCTTTGTACAAATGGTATGCCCGTTACGAAGACGGTAAAGAAAGTGTGCAAGACAACCAGAGAAGTGGGTGGCCGACGTCGATAACGTCACGTAAGAATCAGGATATTAAGGAACTTCTGGATAAAGACAGACGCATTACCGTAAGAGAAATAAGTGACAACCAAGCAGCAAACGATCATCAGACGATCCATTGAACTATTGGAGCACCCACTATATAGCCCCGACCTGGCCCCTTGTGATTTCTTTTTTATTCCCCACACTGAAGCGGTATTTACGAGGAAGACAGTTTGATGGGATAGAAGACCTACATATTGCAGTACAGTCCGCGATCGCTTCCCTTGAGTCTGATACGTGCAAGAAAAGCTTCTACTTATGGGTAAAACACTGTAAAAACATTTTAAGGAGAATATTTTGAAAAAGATGAGAGTCTTTAGACGGTTTTCTCACCAAGGTATGTGAAAAAATCAATAAGCATCGTAAATAGCGAGACGCAAAATTGACGCTGGATGACGTTGGGCCGGGTTTTGCGCGATGACGTGTGGAGATATTAACATCAAATGTACACAATAAATACAGAATTCTTTAGTCTACAGTATGTGCAAATTTCGCTCTGCCATTTCAATAATTGAGAGAATGATAATACTTTTCCGCGTATTTTTTTAACACCCCTCGTATATATGCATATAGAGATGTTTATACAGAACAACACTTTTGTTTAGTGGTTCTCGACTACAGATGATATCATAAGTATATTTACAGCATACATAAATATGTTACTTTTTAATGTTGTTTGAACTTTTCAAACTACATTATGGATGATAAAAATATGTAATTTGTTGAGCCTTTAAGACAAGTCCTTATTTTCTGTCTATCTATCTATCAATCATTACGTACCTTTCACATACAAAGTCCGTGGTGCAGATGGGGCTGGTAGAATCATCACAGGAAATGTATTTACTTCATACAAATGACACAGTTGAAGTGTAGCATCATATGCAATGCAACGCGTCGTTCTGGTAGAATAATACCGATCACATTCAACCCCAGACGTAACTTTCATAGATGATACTATACTTTATGGTACAGCTGTATCAAATTTACTATACTTGATAAATTGCCCGACATATTCTGATTTGCACACGCCAAGTAACACGAAAGGCAAAACACACCTTATACAAACCATGATTTAACTGTCCATTGAAATAATTACATCTTTCAGCGAAAAAGGTAGATGACAACTTTCTTGCGATTATTTATTTTTTTTAATCCGTATTCACATATCAACTAAAATTACAAATCAAACAAGAACATCAAGTTTATATTTAATTTCGCCAATTTTTACTTACATTGCAAAATGTTACTTAACTTTTACCATTGAAACGCATGATACAAATTCGCTGAAGGTAATAACAACAATTTCAACTGTCGAGTGCCTTTTTGTCTGTGCACATGATGGCAACCCGACCCTACCCGCCCAAACACTCAGACCGTCTCACGTGATTTCTTTAGCAACCAAAACAAAACAAGAGGGCCTAGTGGCCCTGCGATGATCACCAGAGAAAAGAGTTATGGCAATATCACTAAGTCTTACGAATTTGATTTAAATTTGTGCAGCAGTAAGTAAAATATATTGGAAAATAAGACAATTATTTATGTGACCTCGAGGATCATTTTAACAACTTAGGGTCACTAGATGGCGGTCAATGCAAAACAATATCTAAGATCTAAACTTGGTGCATTCATACAATAATTTATTTTTATTCCCCTGTGTACGAAGGATGTTAGATAAGTAATGTGTATTGTGTAATATCTTAAAAAGAACCGACTTTAATGGTCAAAATAACTTTCCATCCTCCAAAAGTATATCATGGTTAGAAATACAAAACTTCAGCCTGTGAATACATTTCTGAAATGCGTCACGGATGACTGATTTGGATATACCGCAAATACACTAACAAACAGATGAGCAAAGGGCTTGATTACGACGACCAGAGGAAAACTTTTTTAGTTTTTGAAAACGGAACAAGTCGCAGGGAGCAATATCTGGTGAGTACGGTGTGTGCGACAAGACGGTAACCTTCTCCGTCTTCAGAAATTGGTTTACAATGCCAGATGAATGTGCTGGAGCATTATCATTACGTAGGCTAACATGTTGAAAGCCATCAACTGCACGTCGTTTTTTGATAATATATCTTGAGCTTTCTAAATACAAAATTAGTTAATCCTGTTGCAGTCACCGATCGTCGCGATTTTGCAGAATCTTTAACAGTCTCTGTGCAAGTAACATATCTCTTTTTCCAACTACCACCTGTCACATAAGATACATTAAGGGACCCATAAACTTAACCCAATTAGTTAAAAATTAGCTTCAATGAATCACCGAGTTTTCTACAAAGTTTTATTTAAGCTCAAATTTCTTAAAAATTCTCAACACGCTTTCCAACCATTTTTTCAACAGAGGTCAACGAGTGGCTCTCTTCAAATAAAGATTTTGACAATTTTGTGTTGAACTTAATATTCATTTATATATTGTAAAGGTATTGAATAGAGCTATCCAGTAGTATCAATATTAGTGAAATCGTGCATGCTGCTTTCGTGTTATAGTACAATACACACTACATATCGAACATACCTCGTATATCTATATAAAATATGTGACCCCTGGGCCAATTATGACCTCAGGGATATTATTTAGCAGATTTGTTAGAGTCTTTAGAACAAAATACTTTAAACTGTCCATAAAGATGTTTTTTTTTCGTTTCCCTAGGCTGACCTTGTTTACATGTTTGTCTGTATATATATATTCTTTGTCCCATTTTGTTTGGCTCAAAATGTTTTTACATATGTGTCAGATCCCTTTAACCACAATTGAATAAGGACTATGAAGATAAAGCGTGAATTTTGTATTTAGTGATCTGGACGACATTATGAGGAAGATAGTGTATACAGTAGTCGATGAGTCAACTCTCCTGATATGGCGAGGGTTGTTAATTAAACACGTCTTACTTAAATCACAAAAATGTTTCCCTCTAATATTTAATACAAAATGAATAGTATTTTTTTTTCAATTTAATATACAGACCAAATTTCAAAAGCAACAACAAAAGCTGCAAAAGGCATAAATACATAACAATGAGATATATGAACATTTATTCAACAAGTTCAATAATTCACAACAGTTAAACTTGCATTTACTTTTTCATGAGAGAGTTGAAGTTACAAATGTCTGTACTGCAAACGTCCAGGAAGCTATTCTTTAACAACAGTTCGCTAACTATACAGTTCCATTAAAAACTTCTTAAGTCTTTATAATTATTCTGACACAAAATACTTCCTTCTTTCACACACTTGGACATCAATTTTAATGTCGCTGTTAATTTATATTATTTTTTTACCGAAAGAAGTTGTCATCAGACATCTTGCAAACTGCTTAGCAGATCCCGAACCTGTAAGAAAAAAGTGTTCCATAAGGTTAAAAGTTGAATTTAAAGATCAAGGGCCGGATTCATAAAGCATCTTAGTAAAAAAACTCAGATACTTTCTTAAATCTCATATAGTGTTTTATCTGAGTACTAGTACTATTTTAAACTGACAATTATATACAAGGTTAGATTTAATTGCCTTCAATATGAAAATAGAGTTCTACACAGTTAATATATATCAATGAGTTGTGATTATTCATCTTATTTTAATATTTACTTAAACAAACGGCCAAAATCTAGGTCAGAAATGCATGTTAATCAGGTGGTGGACTTTGTTTAGTTGTTATATTTAGATTTAACGTCCTTATTAATGCACATACATGATGAGAATTGATTGTAAACAATAAATTTGTCATGTCTAATTGTAACTCTAAATTTTTGACTATTGAGTGTTCTTTCATTTAACTTCTTTCAATAATTTTCCTTGGTGATATCGGATGATTTTTATTAGTTATCAATTATTTACCAATTCGGACACGATGTATGAGGAACAGACACGTTTATCGGATTAGAACAAACTAGCCATAAAAACGAATATTCGAATATATTCGAATATAAAAAACGAATATTCGAATATATTCGAATATAAAAAACGAATATTCGAATATCCTAAACCATATTCGTTCCACAGCCCTAGATATCATATTATCTATTTTCCATTAGGCTCATATTGAATCTTATAAAAACAGCATAGTTTAAACCCAAATTGTTTAAACATTTAATTGAAGGCTTTCTTTACCCGTGAATTCCGTGCATTCAATGAAAAGTAGGTCAGCATTTTTCAATCGGTTTGGTTTCCTACACGCTGTCATAAAAACATAAAACAAGGCTCGCATGTCTGCAGAAGAAAGAGGCAGAGCAGTGGGAATGTTGGAGTCCGCGTTCTTTTGAGACAGGTACTTCCCTCCAAGTTTCGCTTATGAATTTCAATTATCCTTTGTTTGAAAGAAAGTCTAATTAACCATTACAGGCATTTAATAAACTTTAAATATCATTACAGGTTGCACGAGACATGAGGAGGCACCACAGAAGCATTCAGATGCTTTGGGACAAGTTTCGACGCACCGAAAGTGTCGTCAACGCTCCACGGCGCCTTGGAGGTAGGGTTACAACACCACAACAGGACAGTTTTGTGTCTGCAACTGAAACGGCAGGTCTAACCGTAGGCGTCGACAATCGCCCTGTGTCACACCAGAACGTAATCAATCGCCTTAAAGCCGTCGGTTTGAGATCCCGTCGTCCACGAAGGGTACCTGTACTCACTCCAAGGCATCGTCGTGATCGATTAGCTTGGGCAAGACGATATCTAAGGTTTACTAGGGCAGACTGGGCAAACGTTTTTTTTAGTTGACGAAGTCATAATAAAACTTCACGGAGCAGATGGTCGTACACGGATACACGGTCGGCGTGGTGAGCGCAACACCGAAAATTGCTTGGTAGAGCACGATCGTTTCGGCGGTGGTTCAATTATGGTTCGGGCTGGGATATCCATGCACACAAAAAACACATTGGTACATATTCAAGGTAATTTGAATGCCCAGCGATATCAAGACGAGATTATCACCCCTGTCCTTGAACCTCACACCGGAGCCAACAGGGGAATGATCTTGGCATAAGACAACGCCACCTGTCACACTGCAATGGCGACCAGTAACCTGTTGGTGGTAATCATGTGATTGTGATGCCATGGCCAGCGAAAAGCCTGGACCTCAATCCCATTCAGCACGTTTGGGATCTTCTAAAGAGGAGAAGCAGATACCTCCAACAACAGAACAACATGGCTGATCTGTTACGGATGCTTCAGCAACATGGGCAAATGTGACCCAGAATGATCTCAGACGTTACATAATTTCGATGAGATCGCGTTGTCAGGCCGTTATTCGGGCAAACGGAGGCCATACCCGCTATTGAATGTTTGACTGTATTAAAATAACTCTGTGACTTTCATTTTGTGGAGTGTTGTGTTAACCCGACTTGATTTATTTTTAAATTTTGTTTAATTCTAATAAAAAAAATTACACATGATGTTTGACAATGAATTAAACTTATAAGAAATAAAAATATTGTTTTATTTATACTTTTAACAATCAATTTATATCCAATATAATCAGGTGGCGGTTTTATAAATTGGTTCTAGTGTATAAAAAAGAACCATGATTTAAGAGAAAACTTATCAAATAACAAGGACATTCTTATTTGATAAGGGTTAGCAGATGCATACTTTCTTTTTAGACGTGTTGGTCATTATTTACTAATTAGTGGCAGTTTCAATGTTGTAATTTTCTCTTATTACAATTAGGAGAAGTTATGATCAGTAATAGAATTCATGTACTCGTCAAGAATTATATGAATAAACGATGCTTAACAATGGCTGGGTGATGCAGCTATCAAAAGCACAATTTAATATCCGAACATGTCTCTTGTCCGAAATATAGACTCTCACGTAGACTATGAATACTCGGTTATCAAAGGTGACCACTTAACTAGCGAAGCTTATTAAACAACGTAGTGTCAGTGACAGGTAATCCGAACTAAGCAAACGTAAAAATTTGATCATCTCGCTTATCTGAGCCTCTCCGCTTGCTGAATTATTCATAACATGGACTACTTTTAAGATGGTGTCGTTGAATTAGCTGTGAAAGGTCTGTAATTAATTTTTGTGAATATATTCCAAGTGAGTCAAATTGTTTTGCTGTTCCATTAAATAACTGACTTTGCACCTACTTTTTATTTGTACTTTACATGTAGAAGTCTGTACTTCCGAGTCGATCTATATTGGTTAACTTGTTGAAAACGTTGTTCAAACTGAAAATATTGAAGTATCTGTCTTAAAGCTATTACATGCCTAACCTAAAGTTTTAATAGGTTTCAATGATAGAAAATTGTTTACCATGAAATTAAAAAAGAAATTGTATTCTTTCCCTTTAAGTTTGCATTGAAGTTAATTTCAAAGTTTTAAGAAAATAAAACCATCCATTTCAATAAAAACTCATGGTTAAAATATGCAATAACACAGTTTCAAATTAATTTGATAAAGGAAAGAATAGTTCACCTTGAAATATCTACAGAAATTAATACAACTGTTGAAATTTTTTAAAAATTTGTCTAAAAATTAATTGAAGCTAAAAAAAGATATTTGGGCTATACTATTTTTGTGATATTACCATTTTTGTGTACTGGGCAGATTTGTCAGAAAAGTACAGTATTAGGCATGTATGTAATACATTTAAAAAGAAAATTGACTTTGTTTGTAAAACCTTGACAATAAATCTGACGTACTTCATCATTATGATAAGCTATCAGTATATATGACACATGTATAACCGTATTACAAACTTTAAAAGTGTATAGATAAGATAAGAGTAAATAAAATAGGGTATTTTTCTAGATATACATGCATATAGATAAATTAGATAAAATACTGACATTAAAGTAATTAAGTATGACTTTTGATTTAATAATAATCATAATTTTTGGTTATGTGTTAGTGTGACTTAAACAAATATTTATTTAATTGGTGATAACTACATGTGTAAAACTCAGAACCAATAAACTACTGAAATAGGGTGTACAAGATGAAGAAGTTGTAAACATGGAGACTTAGATATCAGTGCAAAATTCATTTTGATATGTTCATTTTCAAATCAAAAAGATATTTCGTTTTGTTTACCATCTTCTTAGGCTGCATAGAAATACTTAAATACCACATCTGCAAAAGAACAAATGAAATAAACAAGTTACCTAAGGTGGTTGAATGAAATTTGAATATTTAACATTTCTTAGAAACCTGTAATACAGTTAAACGATGATTGTATATACACTCATTTGTTGGTTTTTCGCATTATCTTCCTGAATGTTTTTACGTACTCTAATCTTTTTCTGAAAAAGGGGAAAAACAACAAAAGGCCACAAAAAGGCCAAAATCATCAAGTGGGTGGTTTAAATAATCATTTTTTTTCGATACAAAGTAAAAATTTGTTAAGGAAAAAGAGAGACATGATAAGAGCACAAATACATTTTAACTATTAGTAATTGATTAATGTGTGTATACCTTACCTGTCCTGTATCTGGGCGAGCGCTACCAAAGGAGCCAATACAAACCTTTTTTATTTTTTTGAAAACTAAATGTTTTCATGGCGTTGAGTATTTTGATTTTATATTTACTGTTAGTATATAATTTTGTTTTCAGCTGTATCTATATTTGAAACAGTTGAGTTCATTTTACATTGATATATATGATATTTTGCTATTAGAACTATTTTATTTATGACAGTTTGTATATTCCAAATACCTAGAATTAAGTCATGTTTAGTCCAGTTTGTATCAGTGCTTGGACATTTTTCTGTTAATCCATCTACTTAAGTTTTGCCAGAATGACTGAGTAAAGTCACAATTATATAATATTTTTATTAAATGAATTACAGTATCTGGGTGAGAGTTACAAAATGTGAATGAGTCATTATTGCATAAACCCATTTTATTTTTAGTAGGTAGTTGGTTTCTAAAATTCTATAATTGATTTTATAATGGAACCATTGATATTTGGAATCTTTTGATATCTTAAATGGTAAATTATAGGTTTTTCGCCAATCTATGAAATTTGCATTAATTTCTCTCTCCCATTTTCTAATCGCAAGTGGAACTTCATCATTTTTGTTTTAAAATGTAATAGAATCGTCTACACCCTCTATCTGTTGATGTTAAAAAAATTAAAATCACTGGTTGATTAGGATTAATTGGGTTCATTTATCCCTTTGTGAACTATTTGTAACAAATCCAAATATGTGCGAAATGAACGTATCATATTTGAATATTATAGAAAATTTGTCACTACAGAATATTTTCGTTGGAATTCCTCATACGAATGGATGGAGCCAATGTTTTTCATAAAGTCTTTTATTAGAAATAAACCTTTACAAATACTGTTGACTAAATGAAAATAATTTCCTTGTTTTTTAAGACAACGCCTCAACCAAGTGATTTTTAAAGTTTGATTAAAATGTTCAAAACTTAAGGCCCTCAAACCACCATATTCATTGTCTTGAGTAATTATATATCTTTTTTTATCAGGACCATTGTTCCATATGAATCTAAAAATAAGATCTTGAATCAGTTTAACAGTAACTGGGTTTAGATTAGGTAGGCCAATTATTAAATGATTCAGTTTTGGTAATGCTAATGTTTTAACAACTATATTTTTACCAATTGGGGTTAATAACCGTTTTGATCAAAATGTCAATAGTGATTTAATTTCTTGTATTTTTGTTTCGTAATTAGCATAAGTAATTTGTCTAAGATCTACAGTAAAAGTAATTCCAAATAATTTGAACTTTTCTCTCTGCCAATTCAAGCCTAATTCAGGACATAAAACTTGGTTGCTATGTTTCATGGAACCTATCCAAACTGCCATAGTCTTGTCTATGTTACCATGCAGTTGTTTTAGATATTTTGAAGATGTTTTAGCATAGAATTATAATATTTTAACACAATTCATAAGAGATTTTTCAGTTATATCGAGAATTAAAGTTGTATCATCAGCATAATTATTGTGATATCAAATATTATTTTCCATCAATTTTAACGCCATGAATATTTCAGCACATATTATAAAAAGATAAGGAGACAATGGATCTCCTTGTCTGCATCCACGATGTATATAGACCCAATCAGACAAGTGACTATTTACAATCACGCAGGACTGAATATCATTATGAAATACGAGGGTCATCCGTACAGTTCGTGGACAACCTAACTTTTTGAGGTTATAATGATATGATAATTTCAAAAAATTGTCATGGCAATAATTGACATCTATTGTCTAAAGTTCTGTTTCTAAATTGTTACTTTTTCAAGTAGTCATTGGATACGAGTTACCAAGCCAACCCTAGTCAACGCCTACGGAGCACTTTGAATTTTTGCAATTAAGCGGATTCGTTAAGTTGCAATCTTTGTGCTGTAATTTGTATAGAAATGAACGGAAGTGTACAGAATGACGATGGACGCTGCAACAAATATTTGTGACGTTTGCCGCCACATTTTTAAGTGATTGCCAGCGTAATAACAAAGTTATCGAGCATGGAAGAACTGTGCTTATTTGAATTCATTACAGAAACTTAAGTCGACGTCAGAGTGTACGGAGCAGCGCGCTGCTACCAAGTACTGTATAAGGCTGTGTGTACACCCACGCAGACACTAACGTTCATTTTAAGTGATGAGAATTCTAAAATAGTATCAAGATCTTTGATATTTAGGTGATATTTTGATACTGGCTTTGAGAAATTAGCATGCAAGTCCCTTCAGTCCAGATTTAGCACCGATGGATTAAGTGATCTTCCAAAAATTGAAAAGAAAACGATTTAATTTAATTGAGAATATTAAAATGGCCTGGCGCAGTTTCGCAAGAAAATGTGACGGTAGCCGGAATAACGATATATTATATACATGGGTGGAAAGACACATAAATGCATAACATTTGAGGGCGAGTACTTCGAAAAAATATATCTTAGTATAACGTCACGACGTCGATGTGAAATTTTTTGAAGTGCTCTGCAGATCCATATGTGCGTTTGATCTGTAAAGCTTAAACTTTTTATTTGTCAATATTTGCTCCGACATTTGGCATGTATTTTGTCAATATGTTACATAATATGTACATAAAGTTTTGGCGTAAAACCTCTATGACTAGTCTCATTAATAACACTGTCCATGAACTTTACGGATGACCCTCGTATTTTTATCCATAATATTAATTCTTGACCAAAATTAAAGAATTTTAAACAACTTTCCATAAATTTCCAAGAAATAGAATCAAAAGCAGTAGCGAAGTCTACTATAAGTAACATAGAAGGTTTTTGGTACTGCCCTGTACACTGCATTATGTTGTAAATTAATATGACGTTTTCCCGTATGAGACGACCTGGTATAAAACTAGTTTGATCCTCACTTATCATATTATTAAGGACAAATTTTATACGATTAGCTATTGAGGAAGATGCAATCTTGTATGAAACAGTTTATAGAGCAATTGGCCTCCAATTTTTTAAAGAATGATTTATCGATATTTCCTTTAGGTATACATGTATACATTTTTGTGAAATCAATAGTTCTTCAGTAGCTAAAGCAAACTTGATTGACCTAACAAGAAAATGGCCAAGTTTGGACCAAAACACTTTATAAAATGTCGCTGTGAATCCTGAGCTACCTGGAGATGAGTAATTCTTTTTAGGCTATAGAACATTTCAGTATATGATAGGTTTTCCTCCAAAGAAAGTTTTTATTTTCTGTTAATTTTCTGACTGGTTCATTTTCAAAAAGGTTATCAAGGTTAACTATCTCACATTCATTTTGAGTATATAGATTTTTATAATGTAATTCTGTTTCTTTAAGGTATCTGGCTTGGATGTCAGGTCAAATCAAGTTTCACCAATTTATAGATTTAAAAACTAAACCATAATTGTATACTAAAATAAACCAACTGTATAAAGTGCATTGCAAGTAATTTGAAACAAATATTACATTTGATTGGTCTTCTATAAACCATTATTGCACGTAATTTACATTTTTTTGAACAACAATAACTACTCTGTATATATGTTTGAAGTAAAGTTTCTATTTTTCTTAATTACAGTAATATCGTGTTGGTTTTTCTCTTTCTAGGATCCATTTTGCGCGTGATCTGATTAAGGAACCTTCTAGTTTTTTATATCGTATATTTAATTTTTTTGATGTTTCAAGGAGTGGATTATCTAATAAATTTGAATTTTCTCTATTTCGGGAATTAATCGTTCTTCTCGATTATTTTTCTGTTTTTTCTTATGCGAAGATTATGCCATTGTTTTACCTCTTATTTCTAATAATAATGTTTCGAAGAATAGTTTATCATTTATGGTGCACATTTAATACTAATTCACTATTATTAATTTGGTCTATTGATAAATTCACATATTGATTTTGAGAAGACTACTATTTCTCACCTGTATTATCAAGTCATTTATTTCTGATACATATTGCATGTCCTTCAAAAGAGAGTTAGTAAATTTCCAATAGGAATTTCCGTTGTGAAACTAAGGTTAGTCTATAGTAAAGCAGATAAGGGACAGATCTGTTCGATATAGGTATTATTTTTGTACTTTCAACTTCTGTCACTCGCCAACAATCAAACAATTTCAAATTCTGTATACCTCTTCAAAGAAAAGTGTTACATTACCATGAAATACCAAGAACTGAATGAAAGTAAATAAAGCAATGTGTTGTGATAGCATTGACAACCCGCATGTAGATGTTTACACGGCTACGATACTGAACAGACACGCAATATTTATTAAGTTCATAGTTCATAACAAAGCGGCATGGTGTGTGAAAACATTTATAAAACACACACTATGTAGGCAAATATTGACACGGCATACCCTTACATGTTTCCACCATACATGAGAACTGTCAGCTACAAAAACCTTGTCAACCAGAAAGTAGATAGTTTCTAATGGAATTGAAACAAATAGGGTAAATTAAGTATCTGCTCGTACAACTTACCAAAACAATGTGAATCGTTTTAATTAAAAACACGCGAAATCGCAAAGAGATAAATCGTAAAATACTTCAGCCAAAATGCTATTTAAATTGTACTGGAGTCTTTTAAAAGAAAACACATATTCAACCAATAATAATGCAAATAGAAGATGTAGTACAATGTATATCGATATATAAATTTTCATAATATTTTAAAGCTATAGATAATCCTGCTAACAGGTTTTTTTAGGCAGACAAAGACATAATTTATTTTAATGACAAGTATTTAAGTTCGGAACGCAAATTATGTTTCAAGAACTAGATAACATTATAGATTATTTATACAATTCATAGAAAACTGATATTCATATATTTTAGATAATTTGTATTAAGGTTTTCGAAGTCTAAAACGAAGTGCTAAGGATTGTATTTTAAATATTGTCATTCTTTTGTATATCCATTAAGACATTAACAGGTGAATTTTTAAAAACTACGAGTTACGACCATATTTGTTCCTGTACACCTAACGTAAAATAGTATTTTAAAATCAAATGAAATCACCTTCATCAAATTTACCTACCTCTTTAACAGATGATATAATATATGCAAAAATGTGTGTAAGTCTAAGGGTAACCAATGTTTAGTCAATCCAAATTGTTTATATGATGTTTGGAATTACATGTACTATGTTGCAGAAAAAAATGAAAAATGTAACCCCGCCCCTTTTAGATTTATTCAAGATTTTTGCATATTAACAAAAAGTAACAAATTGATAAATATCATTAAAATAAAAGCTAAAGCAGGGCAACACCTGAAACTTTCTTAAAATTAACTACTATGTGAGTATAATGTCTACACCAATTTTTTAACGTTCGGTTTTGAAAAGAAGTGTGTCAGAAATCCATAGTTACTTGATTTTCGTTAATTAACCGTGTGTAAATTCGTCCATATTACTGTCTAAAGTCATGTTCTAAATACGAAACATTACCTAAAAACTAAAAAAGATTAAAACGTATGGTCCCAGAGGGGTTTGAACCCATTATCCTCAGGAATATGTCAGTATATCAGTAAATTTCATGAAATTGAATACTCTTCGAAATGGAGGTTATGCATTAGAGATTGAAATCCTTAAATATCAAGCTCCAAACTCCTTTGGTATAACGTACACAAATATATATAATATACACAAATAACTAATTCATTTTGATTTAAGATACTTATATCAGTGACATCCGAGAAAGAATTCCAACGTTCGAATTCCTGGTCACTACAGTTACATACATAGTGTATGCTAATATTTCTAGTAGGTATATCACATTTGATACAACGTTGGTCTATATTAACCGGTATTTTGCATCATAGTTTACCCCTTGTGCAGTTATTGAAAAGAACGCATTTTCCCCTTTTTGGCATCGTTCTGCAATTCTATGTTTACATTTCATGTTCGAGTCTTGGCGTACACCTAGATGATTAGAACTGTTTGTCTGTTTAAGGATTATTTCTCTGTACATTATCCCTGTATCTGGTATTTCCTTTCTCTTTATAAAGACGATTATTTCAGATTTTTTTCACATTAATGTCTATTTTCCATTGTTTACAATATCGATAAACATTCTTTAAAGATATAAAGGAGACAGCGCCATGAGACTTATGTCATCCGCGTACGCTGGATTGCCTGCCTTGGTCGTGATAAATGAACATCCTTTATTACATTCCTCAAGGTTTCGTAATAACTGGTCTACGTAGAGTTGGTAGAAGAATGTAGATAGTACCCCGCCCTGTCGAACCGACTTCTGTATTGAGATTGGCTCCGACATTTCACCGTTGTGTTTCACTTAGCATTTCAGAGAATTGTATGATGACTTGAGCATTCTCATCATCTTTCCAACGACACCGAATTTCCCTAGCATCAAGACGAGGCCGTCGTGCCAGACGGAGTCGAATGCAGCCTTTTGGTCTAACATGGTAACAAAGACGTTGTTGTTGCTTTCCAATTTATTGTTTCTTAAAGATTCAACACGGTTGTTATACAACTTTATCATTTACGAAACCCTTGTTGTTGTTGAGATGGGAAATCGATACTGTTTGTCTTTATCAAATTTTTTATTCTGTTTAATATCACGTTCTCGAAGATTTTGCTGAAATAGGTCTGTAACTGTAGTTAGATTTCTCCTTTCCTTTATATTTTGGGATTGATAAGCTAGTTCCGCAATTGGTTCGGCGTTCTTTCATTTAATAGAATAGCGGTGAATAACACAGCGCGTCTGAGAGAGTAGTGCTGCCATATTTTACATGTTCATTGAAGATATTTTCGATACAAGGACTTTTTTCGTTTGTAAGCATTTTATTACACGTTTAATTTCTTATCTCGATATAGTCTCCTCTATTTCGTTCGAGTAATCATTATTATTTTCACATAGTAAGAGTTCAAGTTCTCTTCTAACTGGCGTATCACTCATGACCTGATTATCACTAAACACACTAGAGAAATGAAATTCAAAGCCACGAATAACATTGTCATTGCAGTATGAGATGTTAATGATGATTAGCTTATTGCATACTGTTGAGGATTTTCCTTTTTGTCAGCGGAGTAATTTCTGAAAGAGACGATAATCGACCTCGGCTGCTTTGGCTATTCCGTTCATAGTCTTCTCATCGTAGACGCGTTGCTTAGTATGCTGTATAAGTCGGAAGAGTCGCTTTGCTTCTTGATATACATGGTAGCTATCACTGCTGTGTCCAAGTGGACGGCCTTCATTACTCCATATACGACGGAGCTGTTGCGCTTTTGTACCGGCTACTTTCACCTCTGAACACCAGTATTGTTATGCTTTCTTGTTGAAACGGCTTTAAGGGAGAACGGAACTAGCCCTATGAATTGCATCGCTGATTACACTGTTGAGAAAGTCTGGACAACATTTACTACTATCGGTGGTATACAATATTTAGCGCACATATTTATGATAAGCGGTAAGTGGTCCGATGTGAAAATATTTTAGCTGTTTTCAATCGCGAAGCTGTTGATCATGTAGTAGTTCATTAATACAAAATGACAATGATTTCTTGTACATAATTGCGATCCCTGCTTTACCACACTTAGTGGTCCCGAAATTATCAACATTGTTGTCAACATTTGCAGTACTGTCATAATCTGAATGAATGCTTTGAAAAAACAAACAAAGCCGATATGGCTAGCACTTTATGTTCACTTATTTCCACAATGTCCACTTTATATTTATCTAACAGCTTTGCTAGAGGGTATGCGGACAACATAATAACCCTGCAGTTCCAACATAGTAGTGTTAACGACTTAATTACACATAGAAAAACATGTTACAATAAATAATACATTGAATTACTTAACATGATTGTGTATAATGTTTTACAACATATATCACTTAAATAGTATCACGCATAATCAGCTAATAGCAAACACTATCACGTCTATTTTGCCAGGTGTCATGCGAACATGTTCGTTCAATCGTGTCTCTCTTATTATGGTAAGTGTTGTGATCACGGCTGGCGTCAAATGAGTTGTCATAGCGATATTCATATCTCTTCTGCCGTATGTTTCGGGTGTTAGAGTATCCAGGTGCGTGGTTCCCGTTGTTATTCACGGACCTGAATTGTTCGACAGGTTCTGATCTCTGTACATCGTAGAAATCATTAGTACTATTTCGCTGGAAGCGAGTACGGAAGTATGGACGTCTGTGCGATTGTCGTTCAAGTTGGTATTCCTCTCTAGGTATCCACTTCCGGTAGGTTCTTCCGTCAGGCCAGAACATTGGATCGTCAACATTCGGCTCCAGATCTTTTCGTATGCTAATTTTTGCACTGTACATAGTTTATTTAGATGTGACTCTGCTGTGTTGGACGGCAGTCTTATGAGGATACTGTTGAGAGTTCCGTTTATTACTCTGTAACTATGATCGTAACATATTGGAGACGTCCGTTTGGATGTTTTTTATCAACAATGAATCACTCGTTTGTTTATTCGATATTTTTGTGAGGTCATCTTGTATATTCGTTATTGTGGCAAGTACGTCTGGTTTAGAGATTTCGTCACGAGTTGTCTTAGTGTCTACAACGAGGTTGGGTTGTTAGGACTACTTACGAACACGTCGTTAATATATTTCGATTTATCACCAGAATCGTGTAGCAGTCTTTCGTTCATGAGATGCAACCCTCGAACTTTTACGATTCCTTAATCTCGTTTGAGGACAGCCTGGTATGGCACTCGCCCTATCTGCTAGCAGCTTCCGGTAGACATCAATTTGACGAAAGTCGTTGTTGCACAAGTGCAGTAGTTCTATGATACATTCGTCTCGTGGCAATATTTTTAAGTTGTCATCTAACTCTTTTATATGACGCTGTGGGGTCAATTGTTGGGAATAATCATCTTCGTCAAATTCGTCGAGTTCACTTTCACATTGTTAGTTGATAGACGAATCACGCAGTTCTTGCTTTATCCGTAGCAAGTTCACATCAACAATCATCTTGGGATCAGTCTAGTCGTTATCAATTAACTGTGACATGATAATATTGGTTCGTTGTAATTATGCTCCGTTTTAGATTAAGGAATGTGCGCGTATTAAAGATATTTCGACAACAGTCGAGCACCCAGTCATGCGTGAGAAATTATTTGTCAGATGGTTGGTGAACAACTTTTGTCAAAAACAATAATTGCACATAGAAATTGAAAGTTTCAAAATTTAGACAAAGAACGTTTGTAGATGTATCGATATCTCGTTACTGTTTTGTCAAATTTCAATACAATTACGATGGTGTGTAGATTGCTCACTTCCGATCCTATACGAGAGATGTACAACTTATAATTGAACACTATATAATATACGATTTTCCGTGATTTCGCAATAAAATCGAAATATCCGTTTTCTACACTATGCAGTAATATACATTCTTTATACACATTTACCAACAATTCGTTCATTCAATATGGTTAGGCCGAAAATTGATAATGTTGCTGAGGGCATCGTATTTGGACATTTGAAGACTAAGCACAGCTATAGGAGCATCCAGAAAGTCGTGAACGATCTCAGAAATGATATATCCAGGGGTACAATTGGTAATTTTTGTCATAAAAAGGGAGATCAGCGTTCTGTCACCATTGCTGATGAAATAGTTCCAACATATAACAAACGACCAACGGTGTCCACAGACGTAGTTATCAAGCGAATCGCTTTTATTAGTAGTAAAACTAATACACTAGCCCACCAAGTAATACTCAAATAACATTAAAGTTAGACGTGTCTGTTGGAACTGTCAACCGTATGATGTCGAAAAGATTATTGGCAAACTACGGGGAAATGTGGCGTGCATTCAGCTGAACATCAGGCAGATTATCAACCGCGGACAAGGGTCTTGGAAGCTGCACTTGAAATTACGTAACAGTAATTAGAAAAACTATGTGACGTCTGATGAGGCCATGTTCTATTTAGGTGGAAGCTGCGGTAGGAGAAAAGTCTGCTAATTGCGAAAGGGGTACGACGATCGTCATAAGTTTAACTTAATTTAGCTAGATGCGTCCACTGCTGGTTTCATGGCTAAGGCTGCTGTGTGCTATAATCGTAAAACGGTTATAATAATTATTCCCGTAGGCACCTAAGTGAACTCTAAATTCTATATTTAAAAGATTTTAAAACCATTTTGAAGAAAGACGTTCCATGGCTTATCCCAGGAAATACAGCAAAGGATAGGGTGTTCCATCAGAACTCGGCATCAAGTCACACTGAAAAACAGATACTTGTGTACCTTAAATACTATAATGTTAATTACATTTTGCATAAAACCCATGTAGAAAGGGTGTTGGAGTCCCCTGATGAGGAACCAATGGACTTTGGGTTCCGAGATATCTTAAAACGACTTTAATAGAAACGGAACATCAACGCAATAATAGGATTTAAACGCATGCTTAAGAACGAGTGGAAGAAACTGGGACAGAAAACCATAATTAAGACATTGGAATCATGGTCTGAATGTCGTAGAATAATCTACTATTGTCATGGATCTCGAATTGAACATTAGTTGCAATAAAATGTGAAAGAAAGCCTATTTTACAACATTTTCTATTCTGTCTAATTATAAGTTGAACACCTCTCGTATATCCTTATATTTTACTCCAATGTTGAATTTCTACAATAAATCACATCAAAAAGCAAAGTCCGAAATTCGCGTCTGTTTACACCGGAAGTTCGTCATTCAGTTATCAGTTTAGTTATGAAAATGTGATTAAAAACTCTATCTCTTACAAAGAATAAAATAGATTATTAGTATACCTATATTAGTTAGGAAATTTATCTACGATGCATATATACTTCCCAATTTAAAGTATTGATGATCTGTGTTGGTAAACTGCAATAGTAATCAGAGAGAGATTCTAACCAAATTCCAAAAGCGGACAGCTAGAATCATACTTGACAAAGACTTATTTGCATTTAATTTGATGAGCTTTCCAGAAAGAGTAAAATAAAAATAAATAATCATGATGAATAATTAAGTCTATAAATGACATATGCCCAAAATACTTTAATTGAAAATTCATACAAAATCATACTAGTAGTACTCTTTATGTTCCTAAACCAAGAAAACAGGAAAATCCTTCAATGACTTAGGGCCAAAAATATGGAATTCATTACCCTTAGAGGTACAAAATGCTCAAAACCTAAGTACATTTAAACAAACATATACTGATAGATGGTGGAAATCATGTAATAAATATATTGTTGTTGTTTTTTATGTATATACTACTATTATTTTTGTCTATTTCTAAATACTATTCATGTATGTTGATTTATATCATTATATAAATATTGCTAATCAAGAGGCCCACAGGGAGAATTGGGTATAACTGTGTTACTTCTATGAAAAATGATTTTTTATGACAAGAAGTCTTCTAATAGCTGCAGTTATCAATGCAAGGTGAGAGATGTACACATGTACCATCATGAATATTTTTTTGGTATTATTCTTTATTTCAAAGACATTATATAGTTTTGACATGCCACAATACATATGTTACATAGTTACATAAACTTTTCATTAGTTATTATAAGTATATTTCAACCAGATTTTATAATATTTTCTTCCCTTAACAACAGATAAAGTATTTACATAGTTTCAAGTGGTAAATATATTAAAATTGTTATTGCTGTCTAAATGTATTACCAAAGTTATAAAAGTCTGAAATATATGTAAAAATATGAAATGATATCTGTTGTTACAGGTTTCACTAAGTAGGCAAATAACATCTAGCATAACAACAATTAACAAAGTTTACAAAATAAGGTCATGAGCGTAGTCATGTTTTAGGAAAGCACTAAGATCTTAGGTAGTGCATAAGGGTTTGGAAGCCAGCAAAACAAAACATATATACAAAACAAAAACTTGACAAGTTTATGTGTCAGGTCGGTGTGTAGTCCAGAAGACAGTAAAGGCATAATATTTTTCACTTAAGATGAGTGATTTTACATGAATTTTAAACATTTCTAGATTAGGTAAAGACTTTTTTGTTTTACATTTGAATAAATACTGCTTAGCTTAAAGAACATAAGGTTTGGAGGAATACAATTATTTATACTACCAAACAAAAAATCACATTTTGACCAAGATATACGAATATCAGAATGATTTTGAGAGAGCCAAGTTTTAAGTTGATTTCAATTGATTAACAACTCTACAGTAGTAAAGTAGATGTGAAATTGTATCTGAACTTTGTTGACAAAAAGCACAGTTTGTATTATCTGTTATACCCATTTTGGATAAAAGCTAGTTTTAGCCTAATATTCTATGATTTATTCTTTACTGTAGCCAATGAAGTTTGGAGTCTTTGGTGAATTTGAAAAAGTTTTTATAAACGACATTCCAATTGAAGTTTGGGGTAAATATAGTTCCTCCATCCATTTGCTTTGTTCTTTAATTGGGAAGTGTGACTTTTGAAGAAGATAGTAAGCGATTCTACAGCCTTTATTTGATCCGTCAATTATTTTAACATGGTTGTATAGGTCGTGGAGCTGTATATAAAGGAAATTCAATATTACTTTTATTTAACATATCTTTTACACATTTTAAAATGCCGTTATATTGTAAAACGTTATTTTTTACATTTCCCTTGTTCTTGAATATCTCAAATGACAGAAAGTGACCATTCTCATCCAGTAAGTCATTTATATATACAACACCTTTATCATAAATATTCTTATAATAAACACTGTCACCACCAATTTTGAATATTTTATTGTGCCAAATAGGTAAAGAATAACATATTCAAGCTGTTACTGGTAATTTTTCACCAACAGAAAATAAACTTTGAATAACATTTTGCCAAAAAATATTAGAAACTTGTTTAAGTTACTCTTGATAAATTTATTACCAAAGGATGTTATCTTAAATAATCAAAGCTCTGAAGGTACTGCTGTTGTTCGGAACTACAAAGCAGTCAAAAGTTGAATTTATCTGTAGGGTGAGTTTTTGAATCCGAACGATAGTTCGCACATGAATTTCGATGCAGACTTAAGTACTACTAACGCTTTTGTACACCTTGAAATGTGTGTACTGATAGTAAATATTGTAGTAATACAAGGGACAGGATTGTTTAGATTTTTTACGACTGTCTAGTATTGCTCGTTTACGATATTGCATAGCCATCTGATTTTAACTTATATGCACGTAATATTTGAATTTGTATATATGCCATTGAACTGAAAAAAATGGAACTATGTTCGTAGGCGGAAGGTTAAATTAATGGAAGCTGTTTGGTATGCAGGTTTTCAATGAAAACTGAGCGATTTCTGAAATACGGTAATAACTTTATTGTTCGTACCGAACAACAAAAATGAATATGTGTTTAAGGTACATTGTCAGTAGTTTGATTTCTTAGTTAATATTCTTCTCATCCATGTACATCTAAAGGAGGTTATAAACGTCCTTATATCAATCATCCTTAAACACCCATCTTCATAATTTTGTGTTATGTAACTTCTTTTAACGCATCTGGCTTGGTTAAAATCGCTAAAATAACGTAAAATGATATGTTGCGTTATTTACAAAGATTAAATATCACACTTTAATACCAAGCAACAAAAAATTCTAACCGAACGCTCAAAAATTGTGTTTTATTACGATAAATACTGCACCCCTTTATCGACTTTTCCTCATCAGCGTTAAACATCTCTAACGTAATGTGCATTGTATTGGTACGATATAATGCTATTAAAATAAATTCATTAATGACAAAAGTTTGTCATAAAATCTCTTACTAGACATCAAACCTGGGCGTGGTTTCAATTATTGAGCCGTAAACATAAGCGATTTTGATTGGCTATCAAAATTGAATGGGGTGCGTCAAATTCGTTGATTTCATGAGATGATAATGATCTGACACTTTAATTGTTAACTGCTCAGCTTAAAAAAACACAGTAGGTGTCATTTTCGAATTAACATTGCCGTCTTATTTGATGATGGATTTCAAAGCGGTTTTCGGTATTTTGTAGCGGAAATGTTGATCTAGGGTACCGTGCCTTAGAATTTTGATACTTGTTTTCATCTTTTATCTATGGAGTATTACGTAATAAACAGCGGGGTTCTGGGTACGGAATTTCTTTAAAGTCAAATATCTAACGAATGGCGGACGTTATCAAAAAACTTAGGCACGGTTCCCTTCTTAATATATGTATAGTCATTTTAAGGCTATTTGTTGTAATATATTCCTATATACAGAGTAGTTATCGTAGTTAAAAAATTTGTAAATTACGTGCGATATTTGTTTATAGAAGACTAATTACAAATTACTTGCAATGCACTTTATACAGTGGGTTGAATTTAGCATATAATTATGGTTCAGTTTTTAAATTGGTGAAACTTGATTTGACCTGACATCCAAGCCAGATACTTTAACTTTGTCGGGACCATTATTCCACAAAAATGTATAACATAAATTTTGTAAGAGATTGATTATTTGATCAGTTGGTGTAGGTAAACTGATAATTAAGTGATTAATTTTAGGCAATGCAAACCTTTTTATAACATTTATTCTTCCTATAGGGGTTAAGAGTCTTTTAGAAAAATGATTCAAAATTTCTTTTTGTTTCATTTATTGCTTTAGTATAATTTCCATTGATAATAGTATGGTGGTTTGTAGATAGATTTACCCCTAGTAAGTTAAACATATTTTACTCCCAGATTAGACCTAGTTCTAGATATAAAATAAGTTCACTATTTTTCCTACTGCCTATCCACACCTTCTTCGTCATATCAACATTGAGGCACAAACAGAGATTTTAGCATACAATTTTAGTATTTCCATGGTTTAAGTTATCTAAGTTATCGTTCAGACCCATCCAGAAGAATGGAAATGTCATCCGCATATTGAGATAATAAAACAATCAGTACTATTTATCTTTATATCTGGATTATGTTTAATTAATAAAGACATAATCCCAGCACAAAAAATTAATAGAGGATAAATAAAGAGGATCAACTTGACGACAACCACGACGTACAGAGAACCAATCAGATTCACTCTTTGCAAAAAAAAAGTTTTATCCATTTGATTATGTTACTTCTAAAGTTAAAAGAGTTAAAACGTTAAACATGTAATCCCAAGAAACAGAATCAAATGCTGCAGCAAAATCTATGAGTGATAACATGCCAGGTAAATTGTATTTTTCTGTGAAAAAAAAGGATATCATAAATAAGTCTGATATTATCTGCCATAAATCTACCCGGTAAGAAACCAGTTTGATCTACACTAATAATATTATTTAACACCACTTTAATTCTTGCGGCTATGGCAGCAGAAGCAATTTTGTATTATACGTTAAGAAGTGATGTTTTTTTAATATAGATTATCATTATTGCCTTTTGGAATACAGGTTATCACACCTTGTTTAAATGATACAGAGAGTTCATCATTACCAAAAGCTTCATTAATGGACCTAACCAAAGAACCACCAATATCAATCCAAAAGTATTTGAAAAATGAAGTAGTAAAGCCAGAGCTACCTGGAGCTGAAGTGTTTTTCATTTTTTAAGGCTACACAACATTTCATGGTTTGACAGTTTAGCTTCTAAAGAAACCTTATCTTCCATTGACAATTTGGAAGATTTACATGAAAAAATGATTGTGGGTCAAAGTTTTCAACTGGATATTCAGAGTATAGAAACTTATAATGGTTCTTAGTTTCCTGTATAATGTCCTCATGGTTAGTGAAAAGTTCACCATATTTTGAGTATAAATTGTTCATTGTTTTTGACACAAAATTTCTGTTTTCTAGGTTACAAAAATAATTAGTAGGGTTTCACCTTCATGAATCCATTTAGCTATAGGTCTGACTATTTTTCCTTCATGAGTTGTTTGCCGGAGAGTATATAGTTCTTTCTATTTATTTTCAATTAAGTCAGAATTAGAATTACTTTGGCTTAAATCCTCAATTTCTTTAATGTGCTGTAATTGTTTATTAATTTCCTGCTTTTTGTATGATGCAAAAGAAATGGTTTCACCTCTTATTTCTAATAATAAAGTTTCATAAAATAATTTATCATTGATGTCAAATAAAATATCTTTATTGGTATTGTTTTCTAAACGGAGATTACTTAGTTGAATATTTGCAGCATATTGTTGTTTAACTCTATATATGGTATCTTTAACCTTTCTCACATAGTTTATATCTTAAGAAGGGAATCATTGAATTTTTCCAATATGATGAACCTTTATCAACTTTATCTGATTGTAAGCTTAATGTAACCAAGGCATGATCATTTCTATATCTAGATAATATATCTGTTTTATCATTTTTATTAAGTAAAACAATTGAAATCAAGAAAATGTCAAGTCTTCCCTGCTTAGCAGGGTTCTTTTTAAACCATGTAAACTTCGTTTCCTCTAGATGTTCGTCTCTCCAACAATCTACAAGGTCATATACACTCATAATTTCAAGAACTTTTTCCCTGGAATTAGGGATATTTACATGAACGTAATTAACATAACCCATATCAAACCCAGTTTTAAAGTGTAAAATAATCAGATTTCCATTCTGATCAGTTTCTTTATCTTTAAAGGTAAAATCAAAATTGTTATTAATTAAAATTACTACGTCTCTTGATAACTGTAGCGGTGACAAAAGCAACTCAATTTATAACAGTTACTTCCCTTTTTGGACTCGATTTTGCGTCCCCCCCCCCATTTGTACTTAATTTCTTATAGTGTCAGCAACGTCTGATCTAGGAAAGCTTTAATGTTGATTTGTTTAAAACCTAAATATAATCAAATTATAGAGATAAAACACATTCCAGTCATATTTTGAGAAAGTTCACACCGTTCAAATAATATTTTTATGAAAATGTGGTACATGTATCTAATTTTTAAAATGCATAGAATGTTGGAGTTTCACATTTAATTTGAAATTAATAAACATTTAAAAAATCGAGGGTAAAAGAAAACATAATACTAGGAACGTTTAATCAATTACTTACACTCAATAATGACGATAGGTCCGGCCCTGACGCATTTCCGTACAAAAGGTACAAAAGTGAGTCCGCCTTTTCTCGGTCCGTAATAATTCCTAGTTTTATTCTGGATTCGGTCCGAAATATTCTGAATATTATCCTTTACTGTTGTCGGGATCAAGTATTTCATGATTCTTTCGAAGGTGAAAAGGTCTAAGAACAGATACCTTTTAAACTGGATTCATTCACTCTGTCTGTACAAAGTCAACAGGCATGGCCTAAAGTGGACGCTGATTGGTCATTTCGGTCAGAATGCAGGCGAAATTCTGAATACACGCATATTCGGAAAAAATCTTTTTTCGCTCGATGTATATTTCGCGCGTAATTCAAAAGATAGATTGAGTCCTTATTTTCCTATCATTGTTGTGCAAACACCTTCTTTAGTATTTATTTATTAACCACTGACTATAGTTAAATTTTTCGGTCAGCAATGTTATTGTATACATAGACGATCTCATTTATACATGTTTAGGTAACACAAATACTGTTGTAATTTGCTATAGACCAATTTATGAAGCTTTATAAACATTGTCCTCTGTGGTGCAATTGGTAAAGCACAAAATTAGTGAATCTTGAGCGCTGCGTCTGACGTTAGACATCATTTTTATTTTCTTTTTTTTTCATTTTTAATTAAAGTTAACTTTATATACATCGATAAGAAATTATTATTCATAGGTTTTTTATTTTTAAATTGTTCCGTTAAATTAACAAAAATATAATAACCTCACATTGGTAATTAAGATTTATATATTTCAATTATGGAGTGATAATATAATAAGTAAAAATCGATTCAGGTGTTTAGTATTTTTACATAGTATTTGAAATTATATATTTGTATTCGCGATTTCGTCCAATAACATGTATACAAGAAATAAAAAAGAGGAATACACCAGAGAACAAATGCATTTTTTCTTTCCCTTTTCTCTTATGAAAATTGGTAAAAAGGTATTATTTAGCGTGTATACATACATGTAACAAGAACAAACATAGTTAATTAATAATTTATAAAAAATAAATGGATATAATAATTTAAAAAGAAAGTGCCATTGACTTAGTTCGAACCACACACATCTGCTTCATTTTGTAAAACTGTTATGTACTGTCCAGTTAGGATAATGTGATAGTGACGTTTCATTTTATGTGTACACAAAAGTTTACATCCATTGTCTGAACAGGTAAAATGGATTTATAAGAAACAAATATAGTATTATAGTTTAGCAATGATATTGTAGATGTCTGGTTGGAGCAGCTGGTAAAGCCTTTAGAATTGATCAGGAGCTAAAATTTTATCGCGAGTTCGAACTTCTCTGAATGGCAACTAGCTAAATATGACTGAAAATAGGTGGACTTTTAATGGCGAACCAATCGTAATAATCAGAATTACGACGAAATGTCTGAGACTATCCTTCATCATGTTTATTATATGTATAAAGATATTCAAAAAAGATATGCCAAACGATAAAAATGATGATAATAATATAAACACTAGATCTAGTGTATTCCTTACAAAAAACCCCCCAAAAAACGACGAAAAAATTGACGATTTAAAAAAAAGATATAGCAATAGAAAATAATTTGCGAAAAAGTACCCAGTCGCGGTCTCACACAGTTCTTTTCACATCAATAGATTATCGTCAGACACCATCGTTACCAACTGCACTACGCCGACAGTTGATGGATTTATCGAAATTTGTAAATCATGTAGTCAGCCTATATGTCCAATGATGATTTGACAACGGTTTTACACCGTAAAAATGGACTCGACCACTGCGTCACTATACAATTATCCTAACTGAACAGTATGTACAATGTACATGCCACCTTATCCAATACACCATGACTCTGGTTCAAGTGAATGACACTTTACTACGGATTTAGAGTTATTTTGGTAATCAATTTACAGTGATTACCTTTACAATTGTATCGTCCAATATTCGACCTTGACTATAAGAAAATTGAACTATATTATTTGGTGTTTTTTTTTCGGCGAGAGCTGAGTTGAAATTGTGTATACCTATATTTGTAACCAAAGCGTGCTTGATACAAAATCTTCAGCTAAAGTAGGAGTTTTCTCTCACTGATTAAAAGCGTTGCTGTTTTAGGGCAGAATTCGTAATTGTTAGTTGTTCGTAATTGTCCGAAAAAAAAATATATTATCAATCTACAACAGTATGAAATCAAACATCGAAACGTTATAACCATGCAAAATTAATGTTTATAGCCTAGCTGATATGTTATGGTAATAGTACACTTGGTTTAAAATAATGTTAAATCTGGCAAATAAACAATTTTAAAGGTTACAAACATGTGAATCAAGAACCAGACCAAGGGCGCTTGTATATGGTAAACAAAAACAAGATTCATGAAATATCATCATCTACAAATTTCATTACTATTATTAAATTTTTTTGCTTACTTGAGCATTTTTTACACAGGGCTTTCATCAAAAAGTCGAGGTCAGACAAATTTGACCCTTTGGTACAATTTCCCAGGAGTCAGTATTCTTATTTTACTATTTTCAAGTGTCAAAATACCATTTTGAGGGTCAAATGAAAGCCCTGTTATAATAATTACAGTTATCTACACAACTTGAGGATTTCCTGCCGTAGCTGGTGAGAAAAAAGAAGAAAAAGTAATCTTAACCAATGAGTACATATTACCAAAAAACTATTAATTATTTCCTGTTACTAAGTGTCGACTTGCTTGACTTTGCTAATGTCCGAAACTATACACACGGTGCGAATACCACGTGACTTTTTGCTAAGGTTGGGTGCTCCAACAATGGCGGATTCTGTCGATTCAGGTAAGATTTTTCATCCTTCTGGTCTTATATGTACTTTATATAAAAAATGTAAATCCGCCCAAAGGGGATAATTCCTTAAAATATAAAACATTCAGCCCACATTAGCTACTGACTTTGTGTATATGAAAAATGCGCGGTGACACTTTACGATTTAACTAGGGGATAATATGCTAAATAATCTACAACCGAAGGTGAGTTTTTGAAATGGCCGGGCTCTAGCGAAGAGCTTTTTTAATATAAAGTACATATAAGACTACTAGGATGAATAAACTTACCTGAATCGACAGAATCCGCCATTGTTGGAGCACCAACCTTAGCAAAAAGTCACGTGGTATTCGCACCGTGATACAGCTATGTGGCATTTATTTTGTACTGTATCTGTGCCGAGTATATTTTTTTAAAGATATTACTTGTTTCTTATCACTGGGGTCCAACGAAATATCACGAGATGCGGTTCGCATCGAAAACATGTGTATGTTATGCAACGACAAATTACCCAGGTTATGTACACATAACTCGGTTGAAAAGCTAAGGACGACATTTTTCGTAGTAGTGACATTGTATTTTGCTGGAATATCATATTCCAAGTACGAACATGGTGAGTAGAAACGTTTAATACTATTAAACAGTTGTTTGTAGTTTATTTAGTATCATTTACGTATAAATTAAGCTCCAAATTTGGGGATGTTCGTAGAAAGTCTTCTTTCGGTAGATTTTCATTAAAATATTTTTCGTGAGTATCATTTTAATACTTGTTGGGTATGGTATATTTATTCAATCATTTTGTCTTCATTAGAAATATTTTGTAGGTGAAATAAACACATTTCAACGGGTTTTGTTGTATACTACGACTGTGTTAGTTTTTCACAGAGTGTGTGTACGGTGCTAAACGAAGGTCGCTCTTCATGTGTACGTTGCTTATTGAAGTCAAAATCAATTTCAGGATACAGACCACGTGGTGTGTATGTACTGCCGGGTGCCATTTGCCTGCATTTTAGAAGCGCAATGGCACTGTGCAAACTCCAGCATATAGAGCGTTACGTTCATGAGGGAAGCAAATGATAGAGGTACAACAGTTACTAAAAATCGCCATATAACTTAAAATGAAGGGCCATTACATTATCGACATCGACGACATGACAACGAACACAGAAACTGGAAAAATTAATCCCTACAAATAATGTAACAAGTGACATACCAATAAGAATATTTCTAAAAGTGAACACCAACTAAGTCTGTCCATTGCCAATTGTTACTGAAACAAGCGGGAAGTACAGAAGTTTCTAAACCAGATGGTGCTGAATCGGAACAACTGGACACAACTAAATGTATACTGTGCTCAGACGCAGAGGACTTTGAAAAAGTAGAAGGCGTTACTGATGAAACAATAAAAGAGACCGTAGTACAATTACAAAAGCTTCTTCCGTCCATCACATCTACTCTGAATGACTGTGGACGTCTTCAAGACTGGATAACCTTTTTTTCAAATGGTGGATAATGTTCGGTGCAAATAACGCTTGGATTGACGAGCACAGTACAACATTGCTATAGACTATAAAGACTTGTTGAATACTAATGAATAGGGCAATGGTAGTAACGAATCGGAGATATGTAATGAAACATTTTAGATAACAGCAGATTTCAAAATTGTTCAAACTCGTAAATAATATAATGATGTGCCTAAATCATAACCAAGTTATTAAATCATAAGACCATCTGACAGTTTTAACTGTTCTCTTCAGACCATCATACATACATAGATAACTGTCAACTGCAAAACTAATTGATATACACAAGGACTTATATACATACATGGATTCGCAACTTCCGTATTAACAGTTTAAAGTAATCAAATCCTGCGATAATAAGACGTGAATCAACGGGAATACATGCTATTGTTTACAAAAGCGAAAATACGAAAATATCCGTGATAATCCGAATGTTAATAACAGCGAAAATATCCGTGGTATTCCGAATGTTTAATCTCAGAGACGAAAGGATTATAATAGATGTCCGCCATTTTGGAATTTAAAATGTTCGACTGATGCCATTTTAATGCTTATACTTAGACTTTGTGGATTATAAATGTATCTCAATATCTTTAAGGATTTTGTTGCATCCTTTACCAATGTCCCGTGCCCAATTGCCAGAGTTTTTTAGTATAATAAAATTCGTAAACGCCCAATTACAGCTGTCGGACATTGCCGAGTATATAGCAATGCATTGTGGGATCGTCGAACGATATCGTTTGAGCTATTTTTAGCAGTTGCGAATCCATGTATGTATATAAGTCCTTGATATACACAATTGCCTTCAGAGTGAAACATCCACACATTCTGTTAGTAACATATACATCAAAAAGAGACTTCAGTTGACACCATACACACTTGTCTAGTGCGAAAGGTCTTGTTGTATAAGCGTATGTGCATTACATTCTATTCAATCTGATAAGTGGTGGGGAGATGCTAAGTTATGTCAGGGATGCTATATTACAGGCATGTGCAATTACCATGAAAATGACACAAAGAATCGATAATTGACCAAAAGTAACATTAGTGGTTTATGACTCGTATAGTTTTTATTTGTTTAATTGTTATTAATTTTCAAAACTTTGTTCTAAATTAAATTTGAGAAAGAAAGGCTAATATTATGTAAGTTTTGTAGGAAAGAAATGTTTACCTTATGAAAGTTTTGTTCGATTTATGAGCTCAAGCAGAGATGCTACATTTGGCTCAAATATCATGAAACTTGTTTTCGAATTATCAGCTGAAGGAGAATTTTTTACGGAATAAACTTGTGAAAGAAAAGTTATATCATGACAACAAATGTACGATAGAATGCTAAAATTTGGCTTAAATTTGTGAATGAAACGTTTATATTATGAAAAAATCTACGATCGAACTTAAACGTTTGAATTAAATTTGTATATAACAAATATTTATATCATGAAAGTTTTGTTTGATTTATCAACTCAAGACCAAATTTTATTTTGTAGGCTATCGTGGAACTTTCTTCTATTTATCAGCTGAAGAAGAAATGTTCATGGCTTTTATTTAATGAAATGCTATATATCATGAATGTTTTGTACGAAAGACATTTTATACATTTTATGGTGAATGGTTTGTTATTTGTAATTTTGATATGTATAAATTTGTATTAATGAACAACTTTATCTTGTTATTGATCTTTATTTTTCATAATGTATGTCTCTATTATAGCGTAACAATTTAATTACCCTAAGACTTAATCTGTAACTTTTAATCTACCGCCAAAAATGGCGTAAGATATGCCCTCGTATAGTCATAATCATAATCTCGGTGACGATCTTTACTGATTACAAGGAAACAATCAATAAATCCGGATGGAAAACAGTATAGGGTAGTCTATGTTTCATAAATCTACATTGTTTTCACAGCTGCATATGTCATTTGAATGCATTTTGTCACGGTGTGTGACCATTAATTGGAGGGTTCCATCAATAAAAGTTTATGTCATAATTTTAACTAACATGTTCACATCATATTGATTATGACAGTAATTAATCATTGTTGAAAAACTGATATTATTTTAGCAAATACAAAAACAAGTCAAATACCTGAGATCACAGTGAACTTATTCGTGGCGATTAGCATAAAACCATAATTTGGTCGACCTTACAACTAACCCATCATTAAAGATACATATTGAATAAGATTAAAGTAATGTTTCTTCATTGCTCTTTTCATTATAAACATATATAGAATAACTGGAATTCTTTTAGCATTATAATGCACGTAATATACCGTCATTATTTCAAGACTTTGACTCAACAATTGTAAATGCAGTAGATATGTAAAGAATTGATCTGTATCTTATATTGTGTATGGAAAGGCATGTATACACGTATTCTATATTGTTTTTATATTATGTATGTATATAATGTTGTACGAGACATGAATAAACTGTTTGACTTTACTTAATCTGAAAAATTAAACTGTTGACACGCTTCGTGTATGAATTGATGTTACACATTGTTTGTCACATGACAGTTGATTCTCAATCAGCCATTGTTATGAATTGACGATTTCGAATAATAGGTGTGAAAATATGTGCATACCAAATAATATAATTTGGTTACACCGTTTCTGGGTTTGCGCTACAATCTATGTAATTTAGTGCTTATATGATGCTTTTTCATTTTATTATGCACCGGTAAAAATGGATCATTATCGAGAGTGAAATAAGGTACTACAGCAAAATAATTCTTGAAATCATTGTTATGCCGTCAATACCGACGTACGTCAGTCTCAAAGTATGGAAGAAAAATTTCATGTTTAGTATATCTTCACATTCAAATGGTGTTCAAAAAGTGAAATATTTTTCTCGTCAGATCCGGCCGTCATTGAGTTGAATCGTAAAAATGGGGTCATAATCAATCGCAAAATTGTGTTCTTTTACTAATGTAAGCATGAAAATATTATCATGCCGCCAATATCGACGTGTGTAAGTGACAAACTATGGAAGAACATTTTGATATAGAGTATATCTTCACATACAAATGATGTCGCAAAAAGTGCAATATTTTCCTCGTCAGATCAGGCCTCCATATTGTAAATTTTAAAAACTGGGTCATACTCAATCGCGAAATTATGTATTATAACAAAATAAAACATGAACATATAGTTATGCCGCCAATATAGAAGTATGTCACACTTCAACCACGGCAAGATATCATGAAATTAAGAATATCTTCAAGTACTAAAGCTGTCGCAAAAAACTGACATTTTCTATTATGCGACCATTTCGGTCAAATTATCACGTCAGTTTGATTTTCGAACGGTCACAAAAACTTGGAAATCTTTAGAACCACGAATATTTATAAACAAAATTACAACATCTGTAAAATATTTAACACTTTAAGATCAATATATAAAAAACTCTATGCAAAAACAACATTTATTTAAGCCGATTGAAGAGAATATTTGACCCATCTTTTATCTGCTATATAACGACATTACGGTAAATGCATGCGCTCTCGCGTGCATATCCCTATGCACTGTTTTTCAGCCAGTTTCCGTCCGTTGCGTATCCCTGTAATATAGCATCACTGGTTATGTTCACAGACATGATACCAGTGTCATAATAATATTTTAGGAAAACTGCTTTTTAGACAAAATAACGGACTAATCTGGCATAATGTGGTGAATGACGACGCAATTATTGTACAGAAAACGCATTTTACACCGGCAAACATAAACTTAACTAGAACAACTAACAAAACAATCCAAAAAACTAACATTTCGTCCTCCTGCCGGTCAAACTTTTCAAAATGACATGACTGTGTAGGTCAGAAAACCATGGAGAGACTATTTACATAAAATTTCGTTGCATACCATACACATGCTTACGATGCGAACCGCCTCTCGTGATACGTCGTTTGCCCCCAGTGGTAATGAAGTATTCTAAAAATCGTATTCTCACAGTGGATATAGTTGAAATGTAGAATATCGCATTAATATATTATAGTTGTATATTGAATAATTTTGATTTATTCAATTCTGATTTAGCAAAAAGTCACGTGGTATTCGCACCGTGATAACGTTATTACTTTACGCTGTACGATGTAAAACATCATTACTCACTAAACGTCACTTTTTCATCTATTTCTATTCTTAAACTGTAAGGACATAATTTTGTTGTTTGAATAATGTATCATCGTTTTAGTTTTAACTTGTAAAGTGCAATGTTATTGACTTTTTGTGTTGATATTCGTACAGGCATATTTCCAGACTTGATTAATTTCATTATTTTGTAGGTTGTGTAATTTTAAAGGATATGGTTAAAATCAAACAGTCAAACAGTCAAACTATCCCTCGCGAACCAAACCAATACACAGTGTATACTCTTTGTAAAATCTCCATAGGAAAACAAACCAAGGGAAACGGATGATTACAGACACACTTCTAGCATGGGAATCACCATTTCCAGAGATAGAGAAAGAGAAAAAGAAAGAGAAAGGATACTCCAATTGACTAGCAATGGTTTGTATAGCATTCCCCACTTTTTTCGCTTAAGATCTTTGTGTTATCATACGCTACGATCATGCAAAGTGTTTAAAAAAAATCATTGTATAGTTTTCATTTTGTCTAATAGTATATGTCTATGTGGAAAATGCTAAGTCAGAGCAAGGCGCACAGCAGGACGTCGCGGACGGATTCAAAACTGACGTAAGCGGCTCCGTACTATTCTCAGACTGATTTGACGAAGCCCTGGAATTATTTCGGACCAAATACAATCACGCAAATTCATGCATAACGCGATTATACATGTATGTATCTTGTTGACGCGACATCCTCCGCGGTCCGGACCAACATGTTGCATATATCATGTAGATGAGTATACTAATCAATTTATGCCAAAATAGACAAGCATCGTTTGACACGCAAAATGCGCGTGGATTTCATGATAAAGCTTTTCAATACAGTCTACACAGTCTATTCAGATGTACAAACCGGTTTAATGTAAGCTAATTGGAAACATAAACATTTTTTATAATTAAAAGCGAATTCTTTCTTTAAATTGAGTGAGGATATTTATGCCATAATCAGTAGACTATGAACTGGTGACAAGATTGATCAGGGACGGACAAGAACCTTTTTCCACAAGGTCCTTACATCGTGTCATTACACAATTACTAACATTGTTGTATTACATTTGTTGTGCATTTAACTTTTCAGACAGAATCTTTGAGAAGTTCTGCTTTTTGTTTTGCGCTTCGAAATATAGCGATGAATATTACCATTACAACTGCATTCTCGAGGAAATTATGTCCACGTTTGTGCATAACATGTTTGAAGATTTCATCAAGAATCTTAACATACCTTCCCAACTTCCTTTTGAGACATGGACTGCGGAGAACATTGCTCATCTTGAAGCTGAATTACAGAGGATCTGCTACAGAGAAATAGACGAATCAGATCCGTCAGAATTAGACGAAGAATCGTTGGTCCATTTCGTATCACGACAATTCCTGTTTAACAAATATACTCTGAATGATGAGTCTTTCACATTTGTACCGGACTTATTTGACATCATGCTTAATTGCAGTCTATTTGACAATGTGATCACGTGTATTACGGAGGTAAGCTTTCATTTTTTCCCACGTGTCGCTATTATTATCCTTAGAAGATTTGAAAGTATGTGTTTGTGATATTTTACTTCTTTACATTTCCATTGGAAATGTCGCCTTTTATTGTGATAGTAAGTAAATGCTTTACGTGTAATGAAAATCATTGATTATTGCATATAAAAAAAGGCACAAAGGTTATCAGATTTATTATTGTAGACAACATTGCAAACGTTGGTTAATTTATGGATAGAATCGGAATAATGAAATGTATCCATATTTTATCACATGAGTAAGTATAACCTTTGTTCGACTATGTATATTATCTGCATGATAATCTGTTTAATTATGCCTAAGCATACATTTAAACGTAATAAATCTATTTGAAACTACGTGTATAATTTGATCAATATCTATATCTACAAAGTAATATATTTTTCGCATAAGGTTTTCATAGTCTAATACGAAGTGTTAAGGATCGTATTTTGAATATTGTCATTCTTTTGTATACCAATAAAGACATTTACAGGTGAATCTTTAAAAACTTTTACCGTCAGTTAAGAGAGTTACAGCCGTTTTTATTCTCTACCCCTAACGTAAAAAAGTACCTGAAAATCAAATGAAGTTACCTTTATGAAAATTGGCCTATCTCTCTAACAGATGATACAATATGCAAGAATGTGTATAAGTCTAAGGGTAACCAATGTTTCGTCAATTCAAATTGTTTATACAACGTTTGGAATTACTATGTTGCAGAAAAAGTGAAAAATGTAACCCAGCCCCTTTAAGATTTAATAAAGATTTTAGTCTTTTACCAAAAAGTAACAAATTGATTATTATCATTAAAATAAAAACTAAAGCAGTGAAACAGCTGAAATTTTCATAATATTAACTACTACCCAGCCAGCAAAATCATATCGGTCCGATATCGGTCCGATATGCATTTCATATCGGTCCGATATCGTATCCGATATCGGACCTTTATCGTTTTGCCCATCGGCATTTGATCGGTCCGATATCGTTTCAGATATATGTCGGTCCAATATCGGCCCGATATCGGCAATTTTATACCCTAGCATAAATTCTCAAATGTGTGCAGATTCTAGGTCAGACCGACAATAACACAGTGAAATACATTATTAATCAAATCATATGTATTTCAATTTGTCATATTGCACAGTAAACAACAGGCAAATATGCATTTAGAAGACTTCATTGCCAATTCTGATGAATGAAGAAAAAATTAACAAGAATTTTTTCAAATTGCCAATAAAAACGTGACTGAGTTAATAAATATCAGTCTTTGAACAAAATGATTTACCTTTTTACCACAGTTAACAAATTAAACAATTTCTTATCTTCATTTTATCTAAAACAGTAAACATTTTTGTCTTGTTATAATGTGATCTACACAAATGTAAAATGTTAGTATGAAATGTCAGATGTGTCACATCTACTTATGTACTCAGTACAGTAAAACTTCTGTACAGCAACGCCCTGTGGGAGCTGTTGACCGTTGTTTAGAGGTTGTTTCCCTACAGAGGTTGAATTTAAGGTAAGTATCAGTTTAGGAAATCTTGAAAGTGCTGTTAAAAAGTTGTTGGTCTACGGAGGGCTGCTCTGCAGAGGTTTTACTATACTATATTACTTGAATTATGAAGAAAAGTATTAAAGAATGTATATAAAACACATGTGCGAAATAAAAGTAGTAGATACCAATAACTTAACAACAGGAATGATTCACGGATAATGAGTGATAAACAGTTCTTTTAAAAAAGATTGTGTTAGAAAATATTAGAAAACTGGGGGGGAAAGTCACAGTTAACACAGGGACACAACACACACTGTTGGATATTCATGTAAGAAAAGGCTGAATTAGTATCTGAATGATTTTTCGTCCATCACTGAGACTGAACAAAGTTAAACTCAAAGTTTTCATAGAACTGTTGCATAATTATGATGTATAGTCATCACTACTATTTCTAGGTCTGATGGTCCAATTGGAATTGTATTCCTCCACCCCAGTCAGAAGCCAATCCTCCATAACGAACTCAGAATCATATGTATGTTGGTCTGTCGGTAGTTTCTCTTCAGTGCTCCACTGCTCCTGAAACATGAATAATATGCATTACAGTATAGCAATTACGTTTTGCATGTATAGAAAACTGTTAAATTGTTATGCAGTATGCCTACCAAACTAATAATGTTAGCTGTAATCGCTGACATTGTTCATTAACAGGGTCTTTAAAGGCCCTTCCCAGTTGAAAATTTAAAAGTCCAAATTTACACTAGCAGCTCTATAAGTACTGAAACCGCAAATTTCGGGATATTGCTTCAAACTTCAACAGACAAAGGCTTTTTTCCAATGAAGAGAGAAAGACCCATGTCTGAGAAACTTTCTCTCATTTCATTAGGGCACTTTAAAGGGACAACTCTCGCTGGTATACCAGCGAGTATTTGCAGTTTGGGCTATGTAAACTGATATGCGTAATACTACCTGTCAATTAAACTCTCTGTTGTTTAAAATAACACAAGAATGGGTGAGTCGTCAACTGACCACTGGTTAGTAAAGTACTCCTGTTATATAGAAAGCATCGGCTGCTCAACCTTACCATGTGCTTCTGTTTACAAACAGGTTTAAACTTTTTCTCAAAGTAACACTTAGAATTGATGTATTACTAAGATTATTGGATGAAATGTTTTGACATAGAATATTTACCATTGTGAGAATTTTCAAAGAATATTTTTCGGTAGTTTATTCAAAAATTCAAAAAAAGGGCTCTCTGATATGAAACGTGCATACAATTTTACAATAACCCGCCCCAGCGCCATCTAGTGGTTTGTATAGTCCTGTTACTCCTTTAAGAAGGTTTGACCCAGGAAATTGATTTGGGAGTGAATCAATATAAGCTCTCAACTTTCTCAATACTCAAGCAGGCATATGAACTTATTAGAATAACTGACGCAAAACACATTACACACAATAGTCATCAACTTCATTAAAAAACTTACAAAGAATAGCTGAACTAAATTTCAGTGAACTACAAGTCATCACAGAGCCCTTCCTTCGCCGCAGTCCAGTTTAACTCGATAGTCAGTCTGTTATGGGCAACTTCTTTCATTATACCCGTTACCATGGTTTTTAATAGTGAGTCACCAACATTGGAATTTGGAGATATGGCTGACCTGTAAGAAAAACAATTCAAATTCAAAGACATCAGTTTCCAATTTCAACCAATATCGCTGTAATTTTATGTACACTTCAAATAAAAACAAGTAAAAAGCGAGCCTAACTCTTGATATTGAAAATAATTCATTGAATAAACAAGCTTAGCAAAGTTTAAAACTATGTTTTAACAGTTTTTTCACATTTATCGCGAAATCTCATTACAAATACATGTCTAAGCTATCATGTGCACGTGCCGGTTTCAATCTTGGCGTAAAAAAATGAATTTCAGAAAACATTAGATACGGTGAACATGATATTATTAAACGGTTTTTACCTGGAGTAAAATAAATCCACAGTCTAAATTGCTTCGTCTCTTTCTCGCGCCGACCGGTTGGCTACAGAACAATAATACAAATCAAACGAAATTATCACGTGTTTTACCTCGATATCGGACCGGGATCGGACCGTCAACGGCTTTATTTTTTTTATTTAACGTCAAAATACTAAATAACATATCCTTACTATCATAAAATGCATTTCTCTTTTATATTTTATCCACTGGTTAACGAAATTTGAGGGAGAATAAATCATCCTACAATCACGGATAGATATCGGATAGATATCTAACCGTTATGCCGGTCTATAAACGATATCTATCCGATATACCAATGCTGGCTGGGTATGTGTGTATAAAGTCTACTCCAAATTTTAGAAAAAGTTTCACCGTCCGGTTTTGAAATAAATAGTGTCAGAAATCTATAGTCACTTGATTTTCGTTTATTATAAATTCCAATAAACTAGACAAAAAAATGAAATAAATATTTTCTTCCATATTACTGTATAAATTCATGTTCTTAATACGAAACATTACCTAAAAACTAATGAAAAAAAGAAAAAAGTATGGTCCTAGTGGGGTTTGAACCTATAACCCTCAGGAATATGGCAATATGTCAGCAAAGTTCATGAAACTGAGTACTCTTAAAAATGGAGGTTTTGAGTTAGAGATTAAAATCCTTAACAGCAAAATTTTATACGACCGACATAGACATGTCTACGAAAAAGATGTGTTTTCTGTATATTACAGTATATTTGTTTAAACATGATATTTTTCAGATCATGAATGTTTATTTGGACGAAAATTACCACAGGATCAGATATAGTAATTTAGTTATGCTTAGACGAAAAATTGAACGGCTCATTGATGAAGTTGATGATAAATTTCTACCAAACAAAGAACATTTTCGTGATAAGGTAAGATGTCAGTACTGTTATCTGGCCGATTTTGCCGGAAGTGACTGGATAAATTAGTTTATCCAGTCACTTCATGCAAATTCGACCAGATAACAGTGTGCCGGATAAACTTTGCTTTATAAGGTCTCCTGACCATGTGACTTGTGATAAACCGTCACCTGACCACGTGATCTGACGGACTATTTCTTATAACAGAGTCGCCGGCTGAAATTCAGTGCCCGAAGGTGCGGTTTACATCGATAAATGTTCTACGATTTACCTGCCTCTACATAACGTTATCAAGATGTCCGACGTAGTTGTTTATCGTGACGTCATTGAACGAACGTGACGTTACGCACAGATTAATGAGAAAGTAACTAAATAGTCCCGAGTTTTTCCCCCTTATTTAAGCAAATTCAGTCACTGGATAAATAGAATAATATGTTAGTGTCGTGGATTGAGTAAAAGTTTATCTGGCTCGGCTGCGGAAATTATCGGATTCGCCTTCGGCTCACCCGATAAATTCCTCCGCCTTGCCAGATAAACTTACTCACCCACGACACTAACCTATTATTCTCTATGTATACGTATACCTAGTATGTACATGAAATTCTAAAACTGTACATGTTTATGTACAATAGAATATATTAGCAAACGTACACAAACATGACACGGATATCTACAGCAAGCCCACACTATTACAACATTATCAATTTATCATAATGTACAGGGTATCCCGGAATATTTGAATTTTTTTAAAATCTTTTTATTTATGCTACAGTATGTCACACATTTGAAAGTAATATGAAAATAGGCTAAGCCTATGGAACGGGGAAGTCGAGTATATTGGAAAGGAACGACAACTCTAGGTAGAGATTGGTCGAGCACCTTGCGTAAACAAAAAGTGACGTCATTCTACTTCCTGTCAAGCGTTTATGCGCACACTTTATGCAGACGCTTTTCACAAAGTTAACCAAAGCGTTTGTATTTTTAGAATAAAGCTTCTTTTTTAAAAAACTTCGAATAGTTTGCTTTCTATTTCTTGTAAACAGATAGGAAAACAAATATAAGTGAGTAATTATATTACGATGTAAAAAAATATTCCAACACGAGAACGAGAATTTAGTTGTTAAAAACAAAATGGCGGCCAAAATGGCGGTCTCCATTCAATGATTTAGAAATGAGATTTTCGGCGATAGGTAATACATTTGAAATTGTTTTGATTCACATCGAACCTTTTCTCACGTACGCATTGTCTATAGCCGGGCAAGGCCAAAGCCCGGGACCCGCTTCGCGGGCCCCGGTCTTTGACTTCCCCGTATTAGTTGTTACAAACAAAATGGCGGCCCCCATGCTTTGGAAATGAGATTTTCGGCGATAGGTATCACATTTGAAATTGTTTAATTCACATTGAACCTTTTCTAACGTACGAATTGTCTATAGCCGGGCAAGGCCAAAGCCCGGGACCCGCTTCGCGGGCCCCGGTCTTTGACTTCCCCGTATAAATACATGTACTACAAACAGTGTCAAGAAGATAATTATGATTTTAACAGAAGCTAAACGTATATATACTATGACAAGAAGAGATTATTTTGAACAAAAAGTGTATACATACAACATACTGTAGTATTATTTAATTTAGAAGGAATAAATTAGAAAAAAGTCAAGTTCATTACAGTGCTTACTGACTGCGAATGAAAAAAAAACAATTTGAGCGAGAGAGCAAGAAGAACTAAATATTGTAATTATAATTATTATATTCAGTCTTGGTAAAATAAATATATATACACAAGCGAAAAACTGTCCTTAAAAACGGTTAAAATGTCGTCGCTCTATTTCCAGAGGGGCGTATCACACATTTTGGCAAAATTGAGTGTTTGGTATCGTTGGAATCGTCTTTTCGAGCTCTACATGATGGTATGGTCTATGTCCTTGTGGAACTGCTTTAAAAAGCGTAATTATCAGTTCCAATAAGGCGTATAACTTTAAATGCGTTTGTGACTAATTCCAGAAGGGCGTAAAATTTTAACCAATCAAATTCAGCGATTCATAAAAACATGGCGTCGCTACTTGCCGAGATTTTATTTTCTTAGTTTATGTTTTCATTTTTACAACATTATAAAGTACGGATATGTAGGTATAAGTGTGAAATTAAATCTCTTTTTATGTATTTATCCAGTGTAAATACTTTGTATGCATGTATATGGTGGTTCTGTCTGATACAATGTTCAATGTTAAGGACATCTACACTATATTTATTCGGATATGTTACATATCGGATATATTAGTTTTGAAACCTTTCTTTCGACAAAACTCACTCGAAACTATCTACCATCATTATCATGTAATTACAGCTAATGAACGTATCAATAATCAGGGAAGGTAACATTACACTGGTGAACTGAATTACATAATAAACGGCATGTTTTAAGAAAATGTTGGACCTCTTTGATTGTGTAAGCCAAGTTCTGGTGCGAAAGAGCATAATATGAACTGAATACAGCATAGATAATTATTTAATACAGGTATTGGTGTCTCAACAGCAGAGCAAAGGTCAAATATATCATTTGCTTTTTTTCGTATATATAGTACATGTACAATATATTATTTTCCTTTTTCTGGACTATGTTAAGATCCTCCAAATGACGTGCTTGTTCGCATATTATCTTACATTGAAACACGAGAACTTATTGTCTATATGAGCAGAATAAGCAGAAGGTTTTATGAACTTATCAAGTACACAATTTTAACCGTCCTTTGGACTATTATTGACTTTCAGTATTCACTTCATTAGTCAAAATGAAATTTAGAAGCAATATTATCTCACTCCTAGGTACAACAACCTTTGTTGCCGTATGCAACATATAAATGCCCTACTCCAGACAGAAACAGGGCTTTTACTATAAGTAAATCGGGGGTCTTTAAATTAGCTCGATATAAGTGATGCGCCTATTTCAACTTGTATTTCTTGTCTGGAGTGCCAGACCCAACAAGTATAATTATATCAGGCCAATGGTCTGACTCTTGCGTATCAGAAACTTATGACTTTCAGAAGTCCATTCTTGGACTTATATTAAGTGGAATACCATTCACAAGAGTAAAGTGTTTGAGGTATACAACATCATAACCGTTCCTTGTAGAGTAAAACTGTCGTTTGCCGACAAGTCTTAAACAGGTATCTTTTAGTAGCAGGGGTACGAGAAAGCCTTGTGGGCTCTTACCCGTTCCAATGATACTAACCTACGTGCCTATAATTTTTACTGAGAAAAAAGATACAATATCAGTATGCTAAAACACCTGCCTGGTGGTGTCCAACACTTCTACAGAACAATGAAACTATTCATTTAGACCGGCACGAGCACACTGTGCAAACTATTTTCTGTAACTTTGTTACTTTATTGTTTTGAGGCGAGTGTCTAAAACATCATTGATTATTATGAATGTACATGTATAGATGACGAAAGATAGTCTGGGACAATATTTATCTACGGTGTAATCATTATGGTGATATAAACATTCTTAGTTTATGACTTAATGTAGCGGTGAACATACGAATTACAGAAGCTGTAATTTGTTTGAATAGTAGTGAACACTACGTGTACCTAGTTAATATGAAGTTAATTTGTTCAGCCAGTTTTGCCAGTGAGTGTTACTTTTAAATTGCATGTAGCCACTACACGAGTTGTGTAAATACCTGTTTATGGGGATTTGTTTGTTTACCGACATTTAGTTATGCTATGTTTAAGTATTAACTATCGATGTAACCTTTTGTACATGTATCGACTATTGATATTATGTCATTATAATGTATTCTTGCAATACAGATTAATGCTAATAGCTTATTATTCCAGATACTAATTTTCGTAAAATCCAATGATATTATAACACTGATTGTTAATTTTTACAATGCAGATTAGTGATATTACATATTTATTACTGTTAATGCTAAAACTCAAATATGGTCAGTACACAAGTGAACTGCTTCTAATAAGTTATTTTGTCAACAATTTCTTTAAATTATTAGTTTGTACCTTCCCCCGAGAGTCAACGGTTAATTCTTTATCATCTATTTGTGTATACATTTGTATCTGTCAATGGGATAGAGTTTATGCTTCATATTTATATGTCAATTTTCAATAGCATTTCCATGTAATTTCGGAGAAATAAAGTATTCTGTTTCAGTATTCAATTCGACAAAACAAGCTGTTGATACGAATTCGAATGTCATGCGTTTTTCCATTGACAAATCACATTTTTTCTCGAAGTCCATCATAAAAATCTGACTTTGAAATTAGTCATCAGACTATTTAAAACAGCCCATGATACTATTGTAAGGACATACTTATAATAATGACAGCAATAGAATATTATAATCACTATAATTATTAGTAGGTATAGTGTTACAGTGGCCTAGAAATGCTATAATATTGTTATTCTTCTGTATAAATTACTGTATAATGCAGATATGCAACTCTGGAGCTCATAGTCGGTTTTACATTCCATTGATGCAATTAACATGTTATGTTTTAACAAAATTCATTTTGAATTATAAACCTTCTATTTAGTACATTTGTATTTAATTGATATATACAGTGAGATTTCAGTTCCAAAAGTCGGCCTTAATAGAATCTTATCATAATAAATCAGTACTAAAAGGTCGTAAGTCGATATGTCATTTTAGAATTGACAAGTTATGCCCCTGCAATTCCAAAAGGCGTATCTCAGTTTCAGTCTTTGTTGTTTTAAAAAATATAGAAATATATGATATTTATGAAAAATTAGTAATAAAAAGATAAATATCATCTAAAGCTTCACAGCAAAAATCAGAAAAATCCGTCCAGTAACAAAAAAGTTATGGGCACTCAAATTTTTAAAGGCTTATTTCTCAAAAGTAACAAAATGTCTCTTACGCCCCTCTGGAAATTTAGCGACGATATCTATATGAAAAAAGATAATTTCAGGGGGAAAATGGACCCAAATGATAAGTTGTTAATCATTGCAAGACATAGCATTATACGTCTTTATAGAAAAGTCTTATGACAGCATAAGCAAGTAGGAAACGTGTTGAGCTTGTGATGCGACAAAATATTGACCATTTAGAAAAACTATAAGTCAATAACAGGGATATTTATATAAATTATAAATCCTTGGAATCGAGATATACCTTGTTTATTTTTAAGGTGACTGTAAGAAGTTATAAACAGTATTTAAGTAATCATATATTTTTGGACACTCTATATATGGAGATTGTAAATTTCAACATGATAGGCAAACCATAAAACAGAATGAATTTACGAACTGCACACTACAATTTATCCTTAAATTTGCGATTGATATTTTTATAAATGCAATTAACATCAATCATATAATAATTTGGCAAGATGTTCCCATATTCTTAAAGCATACAGAATAGTATACGTATAGAGGATCTTGAATGAGTGCTCATTCCTTACCATTTTTATTAAACGAGTTGACTAAACAATATGACACGAGGCTCTGCCGAGTGTCATATTGTTTTTGTCAACGAGTTTAATAAAATGGTAAAGAATGAGCACGAATGCATGATTCTATTTATCACATAACCGTAAAAACGATCACAGAAAATGAAACAGACTATAGGATGACCTATATACAAGACGTCTAGTGTAGACTGTTCACTTCTGTGCACTACCGCAAAAAAGTAGTGCATGTTTCTATTAATTAATCACTTGGCAATAAAATGCAAGATAAAAGACATCAAATCGTTATTTCATTTACACAAACATCATTTTATTAATATCATGAATATTGAAATCATTTATAAAACAAACTAAACAACATTTAACATAAATCCGCTATTCGTTCGTGACCTTGTCATAGATATGTGTACTGAAATGTTCACGAGTGTCAATATTTAAATATACACATCATATTTCTCTTAGTTATTTAAACTGTGTATAGTGACCGTTTAGAAACGTGTAAATTGGATATATTGAATCACTTGGAGTCACTGTCAGAGGCCAGGATACGGAGTCTTTTCCTCGCAGAACTGGAGAAGAATCGGTTCGTCTGCTGTGTAGCGGGGGTTTCACTGAATGGTAGCAACCTTGTGATTTCAAATGCACCATCACTGTCACAGAGTCTAACAATATAAAAAGTTCCAAACCCTCGATACACACGTTCATTAACTACAGCTTTTCCTCGCCCATCAATGTTGACAAAATTGCCTGGTACGAATCGAAAGTCGGCCATGTTTACAAATATCGTAGTAGCGTAGTAATACAAAATATGCAAATGTGTGATTTGGCTAATTTGAATGTTTATTGCACGGTTTGGCAGTGCCGAACGATATTTACGGCACGGCTTTACGGCACTCCTGGACCGCAGGTTATGTGATAATATTATATTATGCACAAATTGTTGACTTGAATAAGACAAAAGGCTGTAAAGCGACTGGATACATGGATGTTTCAAAAAGTACTGTGAGCGCAATTCAGCACATAGAGGGCATATCGAAATGAAATGATTGTTTCAACCTTGTTCAACCAATAAATTCTAAATGCGAATAAAATTATCTATAATTATTCATATCATTTAGGGCTGTCCCGACACAGATCTCAGCCGATACGATACGTATTGCAATACAATATAGCGATATGCGATATCAACGATACGATATAAAAGTATTTCAAAGTAATGAAAAATGTTTTGGGGAAAAGTGTTTTGGGGAAGTTTGCACACGTCGTCGCCCTAATTCCAGAATGTTGTAAGTCGTATTTTGTACATTTCGAGAAAATCGAGTTCAAAGTTTTGAAAGGCTATAACTTTTTACCTACTCAACCGAATTTAAAATAAAATATATCTGCTTTTACAGATTGATTTCTATTTTTACAGTATAGAATATAAAGATGTTGCTATGGATACTTTTAAAATAAAGTAACAATAAAAATATTACAATTCACAGAAAATTCACATTTTTACGAAAAAATGGAAGAACCAGATTGTTCTTAAGAGTTACAACAATCTGACCCTTAATATGTCAGGATATTTTTAGTTACAGCAATAAAAAATGAAGCTATTTTATTGTTTTATATTTAATTTAATAGTTTCTTGTACATTCATTGCATGATTATGATAAAATCCGAGGCTTTATTTTATTATGTATAATGATCATACCCTGTCTTTGACACGGTGAACCGTGCCGGTCAAAGTGGAGAATAAGCCACAAAACAATATATTCCACATGGTGGAATTGTAACACTTTGATATACAACAACAAACAAAATTTGGACATATCGTAACTACATTGAAATTGTACTTATTTTTTAAAATAAATTAACTTTTTGTAATTCTAATTATCTGTATTGTCTCCTACAATTTCAATTAAATGAAATGTTGAACCCTTTGAATTTTTTGTTAGATTCATTCATGAGAAGGTATATTCTGCAGCAAGCTCAGTGATTCTCAATTTAAGAACGCAGATAACATTTCACACAAATGAACGTTTTTTGAAACTTACAATCCACACAAAAAATGTGCAAGTTAGCATAAATGCTTTAATTCAAAATGCGCAAAAAAATTGCCGAATGCAACGAATTTGAATTTCGAAAGGCGCTCGATTCAGGCTCGCATAGGAATCAATAGGCGTACGTTTTACCTTCGGTCCTTTCGTATTAGTGTCGATTTTATCTTGTGACAAATTTGTATTCAATGATATACATGTGGAGCACTGCCAAAAGTGTCTCATACAATAAGTAGAAATGATTTACATGCATTCTCTTTTTGGGAGGATGAAGACGGCCACTAGACGTGTTGTGTTTTGCCACTATTAGTTTCATGGCCTAATGATAAATACAGGATATCAGTATAATCTGAAGAGGTCTTATGCAAGCACTGGATGCTTACAAGACACTATGATGGCATATAATCTGAAATGAGATCCTTTGGAAGCACAGATCCAGTTTGATAGGGTCTGTCCATGAGTGGTATTGGAATGTGTAACACCTTTCACGGCCCTAGCACCGGCATATGCGGAACTTGAGTATACCAATTGAGTATACTCCATGATCCAAAAGGACCAGAAAATGTAACGATATAATATGAAAGGAGATCCTTTGGAAGCACAGAATGAAACCAAGAAAATATAATAGCAGACCCAGTTTGTTTGGGTCTGTTCATGAGTGTTATTGAAAAGTGCAACACCACTCACGCCTCTTGCACCGGCTACACTGAAGTACAGGGCGACTTTTTACGGCCGCTACACGAGCACATAAAGATTATTGTTGCGATAGTTTATATAATATGAAAGGAGATCCTTAGGAAGCTCTGAATACTACCAAGAAATATAATAGCAGACCCAGTTAGATAAGGTCTGTGGGTGGTAATGGAATGTACAACACCACTCATGCCCCCCCCCCCCCTCTGGCACCGGATTAAGTTGAACTCTATTATACCAGTATTGAGTATACTCCATGATCCCAAAGGACCAGACAGTATAACAACACTTAATCCATACCCAGTTTGATTGGGTCTGTTTATGAGTTGTCAACACTCACGCCCCCTAGCACCGAGTTTGTAACTATGCCAGAAAACTTTACCTATTGTCTAATATAGTCTTAAAAGAGATCCTTTGGAAACACATAGTGCAACTATGTCAAAAGATGTGATCGGATGTGATTTGGTCTCCTCAAAAGCAAAAGTGCAACAGCTATCGCTGGTTTATGCTATATTCTGTTATAATATTAAATACAGAATAATCGCATTCAGTAGGTAACGATCAGGACAACCGATCACTTAGTTATAAAAAGTTAGCACTGCATATACACTGAAAGATGGCATTAATTGGTTGATGGACTAGACAACCAGCTTATCCGAACATTGTCGTATCCGAATCATATCACTAACTTTGTTGCTCTGAATTTATTTAACGATTAAGTGTAGCAGTTTTTTCTACTCAATGTTTGGAACAGTACAACAAATTATTCATATTTGGATAATTATATACCATTTTAAATAAAACACTTACACGCTAGAAGCCAAAATCAACTTCCAAAAATTGTTCAGCACATTCTCAATACTCCGCCATATTGAAAAGTTGGTATCACGTGACCAATATCCTGGAAAGCTATTGGCTCAAAAATTACAACACTCTGGACTTGAATTTTGTTGCAATTTATGGACATAGAACAATCTGACCCTGGTAATATCTCAATATAGGTAGGTTCCAGAGTGTTGCTGCTCATACCACCAGATAGAGCTTGAAAAGACGAACATTTTGATACCAAAAACTCATTTTTTCAAAAAATGGAGTTACAACATTCTGGAATTAGGGCGACGACGTGTTTTGGTGCTAGAAAGTCCTAATTAACTATTAAAATGATGTAAAACCAAATTTGTCTCGTATTAAAGTCATCAATTTGATTCACATATGTGTTAGTTGATATTGCGGAAATAAAATAATTATGAGAAATATTAACAAGTTTTAATCCCTGTCCCATAAATGACCTTATATCAATAATAGAACCTAGCCAAATAAAATTGTTTAAAGAATCAGGGTTATGATTGCTAAATTTATTAACATTACTAAATTATTACAGTTTGTCCTAATTTCTCGTCCAATGAAATGTCCGCGTTTCATTTGAAATTTGAAAAATATATCGCATAAAATGTGCCGAAACCCTGATATAGAGAAAATAAGTCGAGTTTGTGTGCTACGTGACCAAACGCTGAATAGGGCGGTGCAAATGACATCAGTTTTATTACGTCCTCCTTAACCGTACAATAAAGTAGGCGGAGTTTAAACTACTCATAGACTTCGTAGGAGATTGCGCCACTCGGTAGCATTTGTTGAACCAGGTCGTATAGTATAAGAATTTTCCATGGTTTTCGTTATTTTTTGATGGATTTAATGCCCGTTTACAACAGAATTTTAGTCAAACACAAGCGGCCAGTCCATCTTGTCATCGTTCTTGGTACATAGTACCAGGTTCCATGGTTATGAAATTATTTTATCAAATCGCATAGCTTGTTTTTTTATATTTCCAAATTAATTATCATAACAAAATAACTCGTAAATTCATGTATATACATGAATGTTACAACATCAAAATTGATCTAAATATGCATTTTATAAATCAACAAGCACCTTATATTCAACAGTAATACGTTGAGAATGGAATGGAACTGATGCTCAGAGATCGTTTGTTAGGTGTATATAACTGGGCCGGTACTAGATACCACACTTGTAAGGTTTTCCGATCTAAGTCGGACTCGAACTTAAACATGTGCAAGAATCCAGGAAGTTTGGCAAGAAACAGAACGGTCGAAAACAGTAAATAACGGTACATAGGCCAAATTGAAAGAATGATCAAAGAGTAAGAAACATTGAAATCATGCATTTCTGGGTATTTTATATATTATTTTTAATAGTAACGTATGTTTAAATTTTACTGTATTTCCAGCTTATGCAGCACAATGCTAGGGAATTGGAGGAATGTAAAAGGGCTTTCAGGACTTCTGTTCGTGAATTGGAGGAAAAACAACGCGCTTTAAAGAGTTCAGATGCCGAATTAAGGAGAAAACAAAGTGCCATTTGTAGAGGAGAAAATGAGTTAAAAACATTGCAGCCCTTAAAATATAAGGCAGTAAGTTTCATTAAGACTTTATCATCGTGATCATTTCTATAATTTCATTTCACCATTCGTTCAAATAGTTTGGTTATTCGAAGAAAACTTGCACATAAACTAACTAGTGTGACTTGACACCACAAGTCACATGAATGGTGCATTGGAGGATTCTGAAAGAAGGATAATACGGTTGACGGGCATAGGAATGCCATGAAATATAAATGTCTACAATTCCAAACGGACTGTGTAACAAGCTCAGATGGCATTCAAAGCTCTTCTGTCAACTTCATATGTTACTGCATTAACACTTATGGTATCAACCAGGAAGGAAACAAGACGTATCCAATTATTTCTCCTGGCTGAAATGCTGAGCTTTTCCACGGTCGGTTCGACCCACCCATTACCTAAGTACCATGCAATTATGACCTTAGTCCTGCCGAAACCGCACTAACCATCTCCCGGGCGTGAACGATCGGTTAACCTAACAAATAGTTATCCCAACAATCAGAAATTGACAGCAACTCCTTACAAGCCGTACACTATCTCCATTGTTCTTTAGTCAGAACAAAGCTTCTGTATGTCATTAGTTTCTCTCTACCTGTACGTGCAATAATACTGCCCTATTATATTATCTTACACACATGTTTCTTGAGTAATTCACATCGATAGCCTAAAACAATGTTTTATTGTGTGACTTGAAAGCATTTACTTCAATTATCTTTAATAAGCATTTCAATTCAATAAGCCTTTCTTATTCAATTACATTACATCTTCAATAATCATTTCATCTCCAGTAAGTATTACAGGTGCAGCGACATACAACCAACACAAGTATCTATAACATATAAAACATCATCAGAAATACATACGAGTACAAAGTCACGTAATAGATTCTCTGACTTCTTTCATCAATACTAGTTATTCGTTCAGTTCAAATATTTCTTTAATCGCACGAGTTCGACATATTTCCTGCTCACATTTACTGCTGTGTCGACTTGAGTTTATTTCAGCCTTGTGGAACCACCCTATACTTATATAAGGGGTAACAGAATTATAAACCACTAGATGGCGCTAGGGCAGATTTTTGTAAATTTCATGCATGTTTCATATCAGAGTCCGTTTTGATTTTTGAATTAACTACAGAAAAATATTCTTTGAAAATAACTCAAACGGTATCGAAAGATGATCCCACAATGGATTGCTATATACTCGGCAATGTCCGACAGCTGTAATCGGGTGTTTACGAACTTGATTATACTAAAACAACTCTGGTAATTGGGCACGGGAAATTGGTTAAGGATGCAACAAATTCCTTAACGATATTGAGATACATTTATAATCCACAATGTCTAAGTATATAAGCATTGAAAAAAGCATCAGTCGGACATTTTAAATTCCAAGAAGGCGGACATCTATTATACTCATTTCGTCTCCGAGATAAAACATTCGGAATACCACGGATATTTTCGTTGTTGTTAACATTCGGATCATCACGGATATTTTCGTGTTTTCGTTAGAGCATGAAATCCCGTTGATTCACGTGTCATTACCACTGGATTTGATTACTTTTAACTGTTAATACGGAAGTTGCGAATCCATGTTACGATGATGTATTTATATAAGTTCTTGCAGCACCTTAGCGTATTTTCACTTATTGAAACACTCTGCTTTGGCCACAGTCTGGAAGGGACATACAATGCGCGCTTTGGTTACCCTAGCAAATACAGGAGCAATTGGAAAAGATACTTGCCATAGGTGATTCCCATTCCATAAAACAAGAGTATTCCCCACTGCACGTCCAGAACAGCCTGTCCTCGGTTTTAGATAATATCAAAACCTATAATCATCTCTTGTTTGATAGGAGCTACATGTACATTATCGTCATACTAGCGATGACCTATTTTTATATTGAAAGTCCCAATCACTAAATCTTACCTACACATTTTCCACCAAGTCGTCATTAACCGAATATTCCTATGAATAAGATGTTGGATCAGCGTGGTACAGACCTTATCTATGATTAATGCCATCTTTTGCAGTTGTATCTACAACTAGGTCACTCACCAGTCGTTAAAATATGTGGTTGGAATTTGATTTTCAATCAAATTCCTTTGCTATCATTGACTTACTAAAATGCCGTGAGCTCCATAACTGTCATGGTTCCCGTTCCCACTCTCACTCTATTGTGTGCTGTAAGATTGTGGACGGAAACCAACTAGTTTAGCATAAAATAGTTCTACTTTCGGCTTTCGTTCAGTAGGTCAGTAATTTCTCTACAGAAGTATGCATGTAATTACATTAATCTACTATTGATGTATGTCTTATATGTGACTTTTTGACATGTAAATCAGTGGTTAAGGTTTATATCCATAACGCGTATCGATCGATACTATCGGCTAGAGCTATATATAGTTGGATAAATTCTAAAAATAGAATGTGGGGTTTTCCCGTCGAAGTGCAGAGAACAGAATGGCGGTACCAGAGACGTATAATACAAGAGATAGGCAACTACGCGAAATCTCCCAATATCTCGTATGTCAATCGCGATATTTAGCGTGATCGCTCAGTTCGGTATATAGTACGTCTACACGGTACATGCGAGTGACATTATCGAAAACAAAAAGACTGTCCGAATTTAGTGTCTTTAATATATCTATGCTGTTTTCGACTATACAATATGACCGATTTTTATTGATGCTTGGGTACAATGTGGATTATTCTGTTTAGCGACATAAAATAATTTCCTTAAAAAAATCAGGGATGCTATATATATGTAATATAGCATCCCTGAAAAAATGAAATTTATAGATCTCATTCATTGTTTATCAGTCAATACCTCTCACTTATTTTTGAAGGTGTGAAGTTGGTATATTGTCCTTATATAAACACGACATGCAGTTGCCAATTATATTTTTTCTCTGTCTCTGTAATTTATTTTCTGAGTAACACTAGTACTTACATCACGTCTTCCTCAGACTTTCTCTCATGGCATGACGAATGGTAAATATACCGATTATGGAAACAATTAATCTGTTTCCAACAAACAACAGTTGGAAACTGACAATGTCACCAAAAACATGTATGGCTGAATCATCTTAAAGATGACAGATCTATGGATTTTATTTTTTTGTGGAATTTTGTTACTAATGCTGCATATAGATGTTGGCGCGTTGCTTATCTATTAATATGTCATCGCATAATAATATTAATATCAACATGAACCATATTGAAAAAAAATACTAACAAATATGATTTTACCCCCCCCCCCGGTATTTTTTTTTCAATGTCATACATTTTGTTATTTTGGCAGGCCTTTGAAGTTAACATCAAGTGGCTATCTTGTGTGAAAATTTGTTTTGTTTACCATATTAGGGATTATGCAGTCAAGGCAATTACTGGTCCCAGAACAGTATGGGTCCATAGATATCATCAGAAACATGTGTCACCAAAAGTTTTATGGTCATGCATTGTTTATTACAGCTGACGTCTGTGACACTTCAAGACTAATATATGTGTACAATCAGATAACATTCAAGAATGAAAAATCAATTAATTAAAAAAAAACAATGTGTTTGCGAAAAAGAATTGACCATTTTTAATTTGAATTGCGAGACAAATATCCTCATTTAAGTGTTGAAACTGCTGGCAACCATCAATTACAGATTATCACAGTCTAAAATACTGAAATTAAAGAAATCAAACGATTGGTTCTCAAGTTTTAGCGACTACAGTTTTGATGTTATGACCCGGCCTAGAATTTAACTGAAACTTTCAGTCTTTAAAGGGTAGCCAATTTATATTTTAATTCTGAGGCAAATATCCTCATTTGAGAGTGTTGAAACTTCGGGCAACGATCAATCACACATTATCACAGTCTAAAAAAATGGATTTATAGAAATAAAGCTAATAGTTCTCAAGTTTTAGCGAGTACAGTTTTGATGTTATGAATCGGCCAGGAATTTCACTGAAACTTTCAGTCTTTAAAGCGTAACCATTTTAAATTTGAATTCTGAGGCAAATATCCTCATTTGAGTGTTAAAACTTCGGGCAACCATCAACCACATATCAACAAAGTCAAAATAACTTGAATCATAGAAATCAAACGAATAGTTTTAAAGTTTTAGCGAGTGCAGTTTGATGTATTTGCTAGGCCTAGAATTTCACTCGAATAATCAGACTTTAAGGGTGACATCAGTTTAAACATAAATTAAGATATATAATCTAATCTGAGAGCATTGAAACTTCGGGCAACCATCAATCATGTATCAACAAAGTAAAAAAATTGAATTTTTGAAATCCAGCAATAAGTTTTCGAGTTTTAGCGAGTACAGTTTTAATATTATGACTCGGCCAGGAATTTCACTGAAACGTTCAGTCTTTAAAGCGTAACCATTTTGATTTGAATTCCGAGGTAATTATCCTCATTTGAGAGGGTTGAAACTTCCGGCAACCATCAACCACATATCAACAAAGTTAAAATAACTTGAATCATAGAAATCAAACTAACAGTTCTGAGGTTTTACCGAGTACAGTTTTGATGTATTTGCTAGGACTAGAATTTCACTCGAATAATCAGACTTTAAGGGTGACATCAGTTTAAACATAAATTAAGATATATAATCAAATCTGAGAGCATTGAAACTTCGGGCAACCATCAATCATGTATCAACAAAGTCAAAATAACTTTAATTATTTAAATCCAGCAATTAGTTCTCGAGTTTTAGCGAGTACAGTTTTGATGTTCTGGCCTTCCCCACCCACCGCAAGTTACAACGCATCTCCACTCAGTACAGTACTCTACTTGTTTATTTCAATGAACTCGTTGAGTATGTATATAAATATATATATACACACACACACGAAATGATCTAATAATAATTTTCTAAATTTTATGCATTCAGCTAGTGTTCGATATTTGTGAAGTGAAGTTGATAAACAGAGACGTAAGCAACCGTATCTCAATTATACAAAATGGCGGACGACGGTTGCGGTTGTTGATCGCGTGAGAAATCCCGCGACGCATACGAGATTTCCCGGTATTTCCTTATCTCAAAGAACGAGTTGCCTATCTCTTGTATTATACGTCTCTGGCGGTACACATAAATTTGCGAAGAAATAACAGTTATTGTGAAGTTCGCAATTATTATGTTGGTTCACAGTGTGTGAAGGGTATTTTGGTGTTAAGACAGAAGAATCGTAATGGAACTAATGGAATCGTGCGAAGTCGGTATACTCCGTAGCGAGATAGGCAAATATCGCCGTATAACGGCTCGTTTCCGTAATTTCCATAATTTTTACAATAAACCTGTCATATAGTCCAACATCATGATATTAAGTTTTAATATAATTCACATACCAATTATATAGATTTTCTGAAAAATCTTAAACTACGATTAATCAATCGATAGTGCCGGGTTTATGTCAGTTCATTTCGATAGCAATTTTGTTCCGAGTATGGAACTAAAAACATGGAAAATCGAAAAACTCTTCGAAATCAGATTATCACTAAAAGAATTATGTGTATCGATTTTAATTCGTTTCTAACACTGTAGTGTGCAATTAAAGTGACATGTGTGACATAATCAAGATATATATTATTAAAATGAAGCGTTTTTAAGAGCTTTTCGGTATGTACTAAATCAGTAAATATGACAGCAACAATGCTTATTTTGGTACCGATGGATTCGGAAAATTATAGAATGGATAATGGGCTACATAAAAAACTCGAAACATCTGATAACTTAGATAACCATCATGCTAGGTTGATGGAATTTAGCACATGAATATGTATATGTGCATAAATAGATGGCAATATTGAGATGGTGTATGTTAATTCCTAAGCATGAATATCCATCAACTGTACAGTTCCTAATTTAGGATTTCTCCTAACAGTCATTGTTGTGTTGCGAGCAACACCAGTGACTTGTCTCATAGGAAAAAAATTACATTCCGACAGTACTTTCAGTACTTTGATTATATTGAGGTTTGATTTTAAAGATATATGGTGTAAAGTCGGTCAGCAAATTATGTGTTGATGAGTGTGAAAGTACTTTTTAGCTCACCAGAGCACGAATGTGCTCAGGGTGAGCTTTTGTGATCGCCCTGCGTCCATCGTGCGTCGTGCGCCGTGCGTCGTGCGTCGTTACGAATTCGTGGCGTCCATGTTTACTTAAAACAACATCTCCTCCTACACCGCTATGCTGATTGCAACCAAACTTGGCTGGAATGATCATCGGGTGGTCCCCTTTTAAAGTTGTTCAAAAAATTAAATTTCATTAAAAATTCTGGTTGCTATGGCAACAAATAGAAAAAACTTAAAAAATCTTCTTGTCTGAAACCACAGGGCCTAGAGCTGAGATATTTGGTATGTAGCATTGTCTAATGGAACTCTACAAAGATTGTTCAAATTATTCCCCTAGGGTCAAAATTGGCTCCGCCCCGGGGGTAACTTGATTTTACATAGACTTGTATAGGAAATTTAAAAAATTTTCTTGTCAAAAACTACAATGCCTAGAGCTTTGATATTTGGTGTGTAGCATAGTCTAGTGGACCTCTACCAAGTTTGTTCAAATTATTGCACTAGGGTCAAAATTGGCCCCGCCCCGGGGGTCACTTGATTTATATAGACTTATATAGGAAAATTTAAAAAATTTCTTCTCCGAAACCGCAAGGCCTAGAGCTTAGATATTTTGTATGTGGCATTGTCTAGTGGACCTCTACCAAGTTTGTTGAAATTATGGCCCCGGGGTCAAAATTGGCCCTGCCCTGGGGTTTATTCTATTTTATATAGGAAAATTTAAAAAATCTTCTTCTCCGAAACCACAAGGCCTAGAGCTTTGATATTTGGTGTGTAGCATAGTCTAGTGGACCTCTACCAAGTTTGTTCAAATTATTGCCCTAGGGTCAAAATTGGCCCCGCCCCAGGGGTCACTTGATTTATATAGTCTTATATAGGAAAATTTAAAAAATCTTCTACTCCGAAACCACAAGGCCTAGAGCTAAGATATTTGGTATGTAACATTATCTAGTGGACCTCTACCAAGTTTGTTCAAATTATTACCCTAGGGTCAAAATTGGCCCTGCCCTGGGGTTTATTCTATTTTATATAGGAAAATTTAAAAAATCTTCTTCTCCGAAATCACAAAGCCTAGAGCTAAGATATTTGGTATGTGGCATTGTCTAGTGGACCTCTACCAAGTTTGTTCAAATTATTGCCCTAGGGTCAAAATTGGCCCCGCCCCGGGGGTCACTTGATTTATATAGACTTAAATAGGAAAATTTAAAAAATCTTCTTCTCCGAAACCGCAAGGCCTAGAGCTTAGATATTTTGTATGCGGCATTGTGTAGTGAACCTCTACCAAGTTTGTTCAAATTATGGCCCCGGGGTCAAAATTAGCCCTGCCCTAGGGTTTATTCTATTTTATATAGGAACATTTTTAAAAATTTTCTTCTCCGAAACCACAAGGCCTAGAGCTAAGATATTTGGTATCTAGCTTTGTCTAATGGACCTCTTTTAAATATGTTCATATAAGGGCCATGGGATAAAAAACGGCCCAGATGGGTCACTTGATCTTACTTAGACTCGTATAGAAAACTTCAACAATGTTAATCTCCAAATGACCTTTTCTCCTGGTGAGCATTTATAGGGCCATCATGGCCCTCTTGTTACATAATTTTCAGCAAAAAATGCTTGATAGGATGCAGGAGTCTGATTCCGATCAAGGGAGCAACACTGAACTATTTTTGGCCCTGTAAATTTATAAGCCTGTATAAGTTATAGGCCTGTAATTTTCTGCACAAAAATGTGCATGTATATATTTTAATTGTATTTTTGAAAGAATGATTTGGCAAAAAAATCAAACCTTATTAGCTGCGCGTAAAGCAATATATTATCTGCGAACATATTAGAAGAAATCTATAATATCAGGAAAAAGCTGAATTATTGTTGCTTAGTAATTCATGCACTTCATTAATAAATAATAAAAATAGTGCATCCACCCGGACATCTGAGTGTTTCTGCATTTCAAACTTTGATGTGATGAAACATTTAACTTCATTGTACATATATTCGATATATCTTAACATGTTGCCATTAATGCATTTTTACTATATAATAGTTTCCAGATAGAATACTACTATTTGCTGAATCAAAGGCTTTTTGAAAGTCAATGAATGCAACATGTATTGATTTATCTTTTTGTTCTGATATTTACTTAAAACACTATAAAGCAATAAACATTTTATTAACACAAACGACTAATGAAATCCTTCCGTAATTGTTTGTATTAAAATGCCTTTTAACGTAAGGGGTTACTAACACTTCAGACCTGATATAATGTCGTGGGTTAGAGCCACTTTTAGTGTGAGAAAGTAGGCAGTTGCTTACGGAAGATGGGATTCTAGCACTGATTCTTCCCAGGAACGATGGTTAAGTTAACTGTCCGCCTCATATGCCTCTGACTGTTAAAAAGTGGCGTAAAACTCAATATAAACAATCAAAGAATACTTACAGGCCTATTAACTGAGAATGTGTCACTTGCAAATAATCTGTTTATGATTTTTATATTTTATTGTATTTCCAGCCTAAAGAGCGTCACTCAGGGCATATGGAAGATTCTGATTCTGACAAAGGAGAATTATTATATGTTAGAAAGGAAAACGAAAACGAACTGAAAGAAATACAATTTGTTTTAAAGAATACTGACATCGAATTGAAGGAAAGGCAAGATGCTTTAAAGAATACTGACATCGAATTGAAAGAAAGGCAAGATGCTTCAAAGAATACCGACATCGAATTGAGGGAAACGCAAGATGCTTTAAAGAATACTGACATCGAATTGAAGGAAAGGGAAGATGCTTTGAAGAATACTGACATCGAATTGAGGGAAAGGCAAGATGCTTCAAAGAATACTGACATCGAATTGAGGGAAAGGCAAGGTGCTTTAAAGAATACTGACATCGAATTGAAGGAAAACCAAGGCGCCTTAAAGAATATTGACCATATATTGAAGGAAAGGCAAAGCGCTTTAACGATTGTAGACACAGAACTGAAAGAAAGACAAAGAGCAGAAAATGTGCTGAAAACGCTTCAGTCTTTAAAGGACAATGGAGTAAGTTTTCATTTAGCTTCGTTATAATATCTATCTGTACTTTTTCCTATTGGTTCAAGTATTGGGACTAGTCGAAGAAAACCATCCTATAAACTATCACTTTATCAAGGATGACATAGCATTTTAATGAAATGCAAGTTTTTAGAAAATATTCACAGTGGTTTCGCGCCATATGACGCACCGCTAGCTATAATTCTCTCTTAAATTTTAGTTTCAGCCGCGTGAAACAAAATACTCAGTTTTACACAATATCAGACCGTTTTTAACCACATCCTTACACCTCACATGACGTATTAAACGATCCGCAATGCCTGAGTTAAGTACCGACCACTGACTAGTCACGTGATGTCTAACAATCGACATAGTAATAGTTTGTGATTTGCGGGAATTATGACTTCTTCAGACGAAATATTTTCGATTTAGATATATCTAATGCAAAAAAAAGGAAATATTTTAAGATCGTTTAAATAAAGATAAAGACTTGAAATCTATGGGATATGAGCTTTGGGTTTCACGGATGGGCTCCACTGATACCGTGACCAGTGAAATAATGTTTCCTCATCTCGTGGCAATCATCATACATTCAATTACTGTCTCTATGAAGCACCCAAGATATCCTGGGTTTGCACCCACCACGGGCAGTTTATTCGGTCGTATCTCCGATGAGGAATTTTGAGCATTGTCCACCACAGGTAACCAGGGGGAGACAACCTACTCTGGAATCACATCCAATGTTGCTTAACAAGTTTTCCATTTCCGTACCATGGTAAACCACAGGCGAAACTTAACGATAAGTATGGATACCTGTAATTTGATACTGGACAGGGATTGATCTGTCTCTCTGCCCCACTGTCCCTGATGGGATTACCAACATGCGTTACAGGTGACTGGAGGGCAGGGACCAGGCGATGTTTTGAGAGTATATTTTTCCTTATTCTAGGCTTTCAGCATTTGAGTGAAATCGGGCCTTCCTAAACAGACACGTACCTTTTAACCTTCCTTCCCCATTCGTATCCTAATAGCCAATCTGACATTGCAATGAATTGGTTATGTTTCTTGTTAAATAAATCTTATCCAATGGCTCTGAATACAATTTCTCTTTAACATACAAAATTGTACCTCAATATGATCTGTGTCATAATTCCTTTACATTACATTCTGATGAAAAAAAAGTTAAAATGAGGTGGTTTTATATTGAGGTTTAATTTTCACGATATATTGCTAAATAAGTAATCATAATTGTGTTGATGAATGTGAAAGCATTTTAACTTAAATTTCAGCAAAGACTGCTTGAAGAGACGCTGGAGTCTGATTCCGATCAAGGCAGCGATACTGAACTATCTTGTACTTCCATAGATCCAAGTAAGACACATTTTATGATGAATAAACTGTAGACAGAATTAAATAATTTTACTCTGTATTATGTGATACATTTTTTCAATTTAGAAGATAAGCCTATTTCGATGATAAATCGGAGTGTGAATTTATTACTTATTTCATTCACTTTTTTTGTTGTTCCGTAGGTGTAAAAGCGGACCTTAATAACCCACAGTACCATAACTGGGTAAAAGGAACTTTATCATGCAAATATGTCAGCGAAGGCGCTCGATGTTTCATTCTTACAGTATTTGAGAAATTTCTGCATCAAATTCTACCGAATGGAGGATCACATTTCGAAGACGGTGAAAATATAAAGAAAATGTGTGAGGAGGGAGTACGATGGAAGTCCAATTATTGGGAATATCCAACAGAAAGTATTCATTGCAATGAGTGTAAGTCTTTATTTGACGAGGTAGTTAGGCTTCATCTGAGAATAAACTCACAGTCGTCAGCATTTTGTAATTGCAAGAAGATACAAGTTGGTGGAGCATGGGGTATTGCTAAATTATTTATGCCTGGAAACTGCGGAGACGTTATAAAACCAGAAGATTCGGACACGTTGGGACTATTTCATACTATGCTGAACTGTGCGCTTTTCATTAAATGTAGCCATAAAAGCATCGAAAAGGTAAGTGATGAGCACTAAACATTCAAACTTTAAGAGCAACTATGTAAAAAGTTCTGACCGAAATAATTACCAAGCAGTAATACACGCGATATGATTTCATGATAAATGCTACTAAATGAACTCATAGAGCAGAACATAAATATGAATTATTTGAACTAATTATAATTTTAGATTATCAATTCGCGAAACATGATGATGCACTCAACGTCCTTAACCATGACTGATGACACAATCACTGAGTTATTTGACAGTGAAATAAAAATTCTAGATGAGGCAATAGATCAACTTAGTGATGATGACAATGATGTTCGTGAAAAACTGAGTTCGTCCAAGCAAAACTTAGAACAAGTTAGTACAACTGCTTTTTCATATCTGATTCGTTATTAAGTCATCTAATGATTATACAATGTACTAAGTTTCGATCTCATTTAAGATTGAACCCACCGGTAGCTTCGCAACAGATTATTTGATCTCAATTTTATTGATCTTAATGGTATGTGTGTTGGTGGGGTTATATCTGCGGGATTTGGGGTATAATAACATTTCGGGGAAGGTGAGATTTCTTGCATGTGTTTTCTTTATATTTATCATTTTCTTATTTTTAGAATGAAGACACCTAATTGGACTTTCTTCGGTTATCTTTTTTTGCTTCGACATCTTCCATAAAAAAATTATATCGTATACGTAGAAATTGTTTTCATCGTAAGATTTCCTAGAAAAAAACATATCATTTGCCATATAAACAATTACGGCTTCAGATGTATTCTGAACGATTAAACCAATAACCTTATCTATGACTTCGTTTTAACAGATTCGAACGTCCGAGATGAAAATTGAGGTAATGGTTGAACGTACTAAGGAAGCGATTCAATATGATTGTGAAGATATGAAGAGAAATAAGGATCCGGATGTTGATGGAACAGACGCAGAAAAACTTACGGAAAAGCATCATCTGCTACAGACGAAGATCGAAACATACAATCAAATCGACGCATCATCAATACATGGTGTTCCTGACAAAACAAAGAGTGTGGCCAAACCAAAAGAGCAAGATGATGAATTGGGTGTAGCTCTTTACAAACTAATTAGAGCAAAGAATGAATTAGAAGATAGTCTTCAGTGTGTACAGACATTAAAAAACGAGTACATCGAAAAACGAAAGAAAATTAGAGATGCGAAAAAGCATTTATTTTAATAAAAGAAGATTGTCCTGCAAAAACATAAAAAAATGCTTAGGATTAAACTGTTACAATATTTTAAGAGTAACTGTGGAGAAGAGATTAAAAAGAGATATATAGACTATCAGTATATTGTTCAATTATATTCATGGAAAAAAACTTACAAATAACTGTTGATATGTTATGTATAAATTGTGGACTTATGATGTGTTATTTGTAATATATGGATTTATAATTTCTCATGTATAATTTGTGGACTGATGGTATCTTATGTAAAATGCATGGACTGAATATATCTGAACTACAATATATGGACTGGTAATACATTATGCATAATATGTGGAATAATGATATCCCATGTATAATATGTGGATTTATGATATCTTATGTATAATATCTTATTCATAACATACGGTCTGATGATATCTCGTGTATAGTATGTGGTCTGATCATATCTTATATATCATATGAAGTCTGATGATAACTCATGTATGATATGTGGTCTGATGATATCTCTAGTATAATATGTGGTCTGGTTATATCTCTAGTATAATATGTGGTCTGATGATATCTCATGTATAATATGTTGATTTATAATATCTGATGTAAAATATCGTATGCATAACGTACGGTCTGATGATAACTCATGTATAATATGAAGTCTGGTGAGATCTCATGTATAATATGTGGATTTATAATACTTTAGGTATAGTATCTTATGCATAACATACAGTCTGGTGATATTTCGTGTATAGTATGTGGTCGGATCATATCTTATATATCATATTAGGTCTGATGATAACTCATGTATGATATGAGGTCTGATGATATCTCTAGTATAATATGTGGTCTGATGATATCTCATGTATGATATGTGGTCTGATGATATCTCATGTATAATATGTGGATTTATAATACTTTATGTATAGTATCTTATGCATAACATACAGTCTGGTGATATCTCGTGTATAGTATGTGGTCGGATCATATCTTATGTATCATATGAAGTCTGATGATAACTCATGTGGGCATAAATAAAAATAATGAAGACAAAGCGTGACATGGGGGGTCAAATTTAGAATGATACTTTTGTTCATAATATTGCCAAAAGTAGGTTGGAAATATATTATATTGTGAAAAATTGACAATGGCTGAAGTATAGGATTAAAGTCTTCTTCAAATTTACAACATTTTAATCAATGTTTCATGAAAACAACTTTTTAATACAAAAAAATATACATATAACCATAATTTTCCAAAAAAATATATATTTATGGCGTTTTGAACTTCATTTTTTTAAAATACGCTTCAAAAAGATTTTATGTAACATTTACTGCTGCAGATACAAATTAGCTAATTCAATTTTATCAATTTTCAGGTATATTCAAAGATATATGTGAATTTTCACTTAATTGGTACTATTCTTGGGTAACTTAACAATGTCCCCAAAACTAGTATATATCTTCTGTTACCGTTACACTCGGGATAGATATTCTTTGTGTATGGTCTTATGATAATGACAGTATTGTTAATCTATTGTAATACAATTTGTTCAATTATTTTATTATAGAATACAAACAGATAATCTATTTGAGAATGTTTTAAGTTTAAATGGTGAAAACACCAACACTAGGGGACGTTCTAAAACTGTAATGTAAATATACGAAACTGTTATGATAAGGAGTATCATAAAATGGATTAATAACAACATATCTGTCAAATGTATTTTGCAATTCATTAAATAAGAATTTTTTTTTTGAATAAATCAAAACTATTTCCAATTTGGTAAGTCAATTGCGTTACTGAACATGAATTATTAATTTATATATATACAGACTAAGTAAAGGTTACACTCCGTACAAATTTGTTTAGTCTTTTAGCATACAAATATGAATATGCTATGATCATTGCGTTGCAATTCATTCTATGTTTTTTAAGATAATAAAAAGATACACAAACATCTGTACTGTTTGATATGTTGTTGGTTGAAAATGTTGTTGGAGGGAGGGGAGGAATTAGAAAACATTTAAAACTGTAGATTTGTCAACTTGTAACAATTAATATTGCATTATCATATATTTACTAATTTTGCCACTTATCAAATTAAAGAAATGATTTCTCAACACATTCAAACTATTTCAAACTATGTTGAACAAATCTTTTAAACATGAATTAAGTCATATAAACAGACATATAGAAAATACACTCGGGACTCACAATTTCTTCTTTGTTTATTTTAAGTAAAACAGTCAGGACTCACAATTTCATCTTTGTTTGTTTTAAATAAAACAATACTAAAAATGTTTTGAAATGTTTTGATTATGAACTATGTATTTGCAACACAACTCAAGGAAGATATGCGTCACTGAAATTAGATTTCAAAATTTTGCAAAATAACCCAGATATGAGAAAAGTCTACATACTTAAAGGACAACCCTCGTATATCATAGAAAATGTTTAATAAAAAAATATCAATTTCAAGTCTTTCTACTCAGGGTGTGCTTCTTCTCAGTCCTCTATAAATGGGAGTTTTACCACTTATTTAGGCATTTTGTAACTTCATGACCCTGCAGTGTTAGTATATTGTTACTGGTATAGTTCCTGTAAAAGCAAACCGAATTTGTGTATAATATTGCATGAAGATGTGTTTGTGTCCCGAGTGTAACATTTTCAATTGTTATATATAAATAATATAACATGTAAAATATGTTAAAAAATAATGAAATAAATCGATAAATTCTGTACTGTTTTCATCTGAGAATGTTTCTTCATCAAAATAAAAGATAAATTACTTTTTATCTTCAGTATATTGAACAAATCTACTTGGTATATATATCTGTGTAACTATTTTTATAAGAACTTTCAAACTTTTTAAACGTGCTCCATTTCACTGCTTCAGACTTTAAAGTATTTATTCATGTCAGTTATTTGATATAAATGTGGAAAACAATTAACATGGATTACTGTTCTATAGTTACATATCAAAATTAAGATGATGAATATATAGCGTTACACTCGGGACAACACTTAAAACCATGTACACAAAAAATGAATTGCACTACATGAATTTGTTTTAGTTTTGTGAGCTTGTGGGTACGCTTCTGTTTGAGAAATAGAGAAAAAAACATATCAAATTCAAAGAATGATAAAAAAAATTCTTATCTAAATGCAAAATGTTACACTCGGGACATTTCCAATCAGCTTTATTCAAGATGGTATAACTTAAAAAACGAATGATTCTTTTGATTATTTCTTTATTTTTAATAACATGGACAAATATGCTTATCAATATGTTAAACTGCATTTTCTGTCCAAGCATTAGTTTACTTACAGCAATATCATCAATTTGAATTTCCATTTTTTCCTTGAGCAAAATATTTTACATGTGCACTTGAAAGGTGATTTCTAAATAATACTTAGGCCACACCAATTTAATAACTTGTTCATCGGATTTTTTTTCTGAAAAGAGCAAGCGAGCGAGCGAAATATTTTTATTAATATTATTTTTTACTTTTCCAATTTGACCGAGCGAGCGAGCGAGCGAAAAAATAATTTTAATATTTTTTTTATTTTCCTTCTTTCAAAACAAGCGAAACAAATCTAAAAAGCTTTTCTATTTCAAACAAGCATGTGATCAAGCAAATATATAATCTGTATTTTTATTAGTTTCAATAACCCTTAGGTTTACCAGTGAAAACACTTTTAATGTCTTTACTCTATTCTTTTTTTATATGAAAATTGATAAAACACCCATAAAGAAACACACAAAAATTAGATTAAACTTACAGAACAATACCATGTATAACATATTCTTGTTACAATTACTAAAATAAAACGACATAATATTGTATACTGGATCTATCACTGGAATGACACTGTACACAACTTGGACACAAGATATAACTGTTTAATTTTGGAGACAATATGTTTTAAAACGGAATTTACCCTTAATTCCTATATAAACTAGAACCATGAGTGAAGGATAGACCCACACCAATTATTCTAAGATATCTTCAGTATACTTAAATCGATAGAAATAACAATAATCTGTGTGAATGTGCCATAAAATTCTGTGTCAAAAGTCAAATTTTTTATATTGAACTTAAAATTTTACTTTGCATGTTAATTTGACTACTGATAACCGATGTCAACGAACTTTAGCCACTCCGTCTGAACAGTACTCTTTACAATGGGTACCGTGGGCTAACGAAAGTTGGTTTAAGTTTAACTTGTCAACGTTTCGGTGACGTGTCATGTAAACTCAGATTATTTGAAAAGCGAATTTTCGAGAATAGGCGATTTTTACCATGACACCGGCAGTTATTCACCATTGCACCAGTTTCGTTTTCCAAACGAGTTTCAATGTGTGATTTTTCCACACACAACAAATTAAATATTCAGTTTTTGAAGGCTGGGCAAAATCGAAAGAGTCTCGCCGTCACAAACAACGAGCGCTACCATCTTGGGAACTAACGTCACCCATATTCCTATTCCTCGCTACTTATATTTTATATGGTCTTATCTACGATAATCGACGTGTTTCTGATTGTCTATGATATCGCGTGCAGTTAACATTCTTTTTAGGTTTAAACATTCGGAATTACCGAATAAATTCATTTAAAAAATCAGCTACGATCGGTATCGTAAAGAGAGCCGCATATACAATGGAGCAACACCGCAGAATACAATTTTGTAGTGATAAAATCCGGGACACCGTACCGTTCCGGATTTTTTTTAAAGATGTCGGCACGAGCAAGCGGTCGGAAGCAAAAAACAAAAAATAATATTATTTTTCTAATTTTGATAAAAAGCGAGCGGCAAATCCGATGAACAAGTTATCAAATTGGTGTGGCCTTATTATTGAAATATTTGAACAAAATGCATTACATTTTAAATATAACACATGTACAATGAAATTACGAACAACCATTGATTACTTACCCAAAAACTGAACAAAATATAAAAGATTGAAAAATGTGT
>OZ026840.1:13496453-13737646 GCA_964023205.1 Lutraria lutraria
TACATGATATGTGTAATACACATTATAATGACAATCATGAGTATTTGACAAATGAATAAATTCATGTATATAGTTCACAAGCACAATGGTTATATCATACACTACATCAATCAAATAGAATCAACCCTAAATGTTAACGAATTCACCATAAATCTGAGCACTATCATACAACCACATTGAACTTCAAATAGTCCCACAACAACTTATCTAGGCCATGCATTATTGATTTACTTACCTGTCAACTATTAAAAGATTCAGTCATCACTAATAGCCTATCAAATGGCCAGGATTAGCCAAACTAGTAATAGACACTATAAACTAATACTCATAAGTGTAATTCGTCTAGAAAAATTAAAGAGGGATAAATGTTAATGTTTGTCGTGCTGTGCATTGATTTACGTACATGTTAATAAATTATACACTCTGAGAAAATTATTTGAAATAAGCCCTTTTGCCGTGGGAATAAATATGCAAAACAAAATAGGCATGGTGACACAGTGACGTAATTATACGCTCATTCCTATAACAAATACACATAGTGTGATATGATTGAATATATACTGAAGGACATGACTGGGGTATGAGTTAAAAGCATCGTAGAAACATATATATACCAAAGACCATTCATCAAAGAACAATACAAATATGTGAATCATCATCTATAGGTCATATATGACGTAAAGGGTGACAGGAAGCACGCATTAGTCAGTAAACAATTTGTACTTGTAAACAATAAAGTCACTAAAACGCAACAATAAGTAGTACTGCTTCGATTTCTCTGTTGTTTTCAAAACTTAATATTAACTTTAAAAAGCAACACTTATTTGTAAGGTATGGTATCTTGTCTGTTAACATTTCGAACACACCTTGTGTATACAGTTTTCAATCTAAGTTCACAAGTATACATGTAAATAGGACCCGCTTCCGTGGTCGACTGTAAGGTCGCTGACTTCAAATGACTGTAACCTCTCACTGATAGAGGATATTGTGTTTGAGCCCCGTTACAGACGATGTCTCTTTACGTGACAAAGTAGGCAGTTGCTGACGAAGGATGGGAGTCTAGTACTGGTTCTTTCCAGAAACGACGGTTAAGTAAACTGTCCGCCCAATACAACTGCCTGTTGAAAGGGGGGGGGGGGGTAAACTAAAAACAAACACACAAGGTCCATTCTCACACAACTTGGACAATTGAGTAAAAAAAACACGATTTTTCTGTACTCCCAGAACTTACTCATTTCCTTAGCATCATATCAGGATACATATAAACTACTGATTTCCAAAATTTTACCAGCAACATATTAACATTTTTCGAGATTCGGATGTTTAATTGGTCTTGTTGCTGTATTTTTTACTGCATTTTTAAACAGTACCCATGATAGTTCGATGTTATATAACTATGAATTGGTATAACTTTTGTACAAGTAACCAATAAATATCTGTGCAAAATAGGATAAAATATGATACAAGCTCGCGATTTCCCCCCTTGAGTGAGGAATACTTGGATTATGTCATGCTTTTTGAAAATATATTAATAATTTTTACTTCATTTTTGAAAAACTTTGTATAAAGTTGTGAAATAAAACCACTTTAAAGAAGATAAATGTATTTGAACTATTTAATCGAAACAAGTATATGCTTACGATGGTGAAAGCGAATATATTACTCGTCAGACAAACTGATTGAACTTATCACACGAATGAAATGTTGTCCCGTTGATTATTCAAGAGTTGTCCCGTAGATTATAATTCTTTGCGAATTGGACTTCGCCATAATGCAAATACGAATATGCATGGTTGCGAATATAATAGTATATGCATCAATTCGATAACTAACCAACATGGCTGAAAATTCATAGATTTGTTGTACGTAATCAACGGGACAACTCTTGAATAATCAACGGGACAACTGCATTTCTCCGTTCCACTTAAATGTGTTATCAGTTTTGCTCGATATGGTACGGGGATACTAAACGCAAGACACTGCAAAATACTTATATACATCTTTTTTATACTTTAAGTGCAGTTTGTATTAATATTGAACAATTATATTTTACAAAGATGTAAATACTGACCTACATCGAATATGATTGCGTGCTAAATGCACTCTACACATCTAATCAGACATTATTACACCAAATTTACTTGTGTATTTGAATTCTGCATGCTGTCCGAACATATTTAGAAATTAATAAATTTACATAAATACTAAACAAATTGTTACTGTTATTATCAAAATGTTAGTCCAATAAAAAATCAACGGGACAATCACTTCGTAATCAACGAGGCCTTCATTACATAGCACGGAAAACGTCTATGAGACTTTATAAAATAGGGCAGTGGCTTGAAAACGGTATATTAATAAGTCAACAAGCAAAATCAGTAACAACTTATAAATTATAAGCTATTCACCACTTTAGACGATATCAACCCTTACTCGCCTCAAAAACGAAGTTTAGGCGGGTGCGTTTTTACCGGTTTTTATCTGAAATCGATGGCAGACGACCATTATAAACATATGGTTGACGTTTTGAAGCATATATGAGCCCAAATGTATATTATAGCGGCAAGAATGTGCAAGATTTAGTCCTATCTTGACAGTGTGTGTCCCGTTGCTTACGTCCCGTTGCTTATGTTAATTTCAAATTTCTAGATTCTGACACAGCAAAATAGAATATTTTTTACACGTATGAAGAAAAGTTTCTGCAATACCTTGGTGGGGAATATAGCTCGTCATGTTAAGCTTTTATACCATCTTTATATGCAATGATATGCATTTCAATTCAGTTTTTGCTACGGACTCGTTGATTATTGCATCAAAATTACGGTAGTAAATTCGGATTTCATGACCGATCCTTTGTTCTCGTATAATACGTAGATATAAATTGAAACCAACATTCATTTTATTACATTTTACGAATTCAAAAAGCACATTAACTATGTCAAAAGTTATTCTTTTGTACATTAAGACTTGAGTGTTAAATGTTGTCCCGTTGATTTCGATAATTTGGAGACACGACCCAAAATGTGTGCATTTTCGTTAATTGATAGATTTTTAAAAAACAAATAGTTCAGCTGGCTGGCACTCATTACTAACAACGAAATATATTCGGTACTGTGCTGGAGTTATGTCGTAGCTGTTTTACAGGATGGATTTTATTTTGTATTATGTACCTGGAGACACAGCATTTTAGACGCACCTGCATAACTATTCCTTCTTAATATAGACCAAAACAGCTATTTATTCACCAAAATGTAAGCTCATTTTTAAGTATTCATATTAATTGTTCACACGAAACAAAGTGTTAACTTTTTTTCCTTTTCATTGAAAATCGTCATCATTTTCTATACTGAGGACATCAATTGTCCAAGTTGTGTGAGAATGGGCCACAAGATACATGCAAATGGAAAGGAACACGAATGAAAACGAACACAACGTCTAACAAAAAAATATATGCAAAAAACAAACAATTGCTGATATAATCCCAAGATAAATATTACCGACGAAACAAGCCCCTTTTCTTCTAAAAACACTCATTTCGCTGTGAATTTTGCTTTTGTAAACTTGTAATATATAGAGCGCGTGACGTCACTTCATGCCGTGTGCATAGTATGACTGCGGGAAAACACAGCTGTTCGATAAATAGTATTTTTTCAATGATATTGAAAAAAATACGATAGTGGCTTTGGAAACATGTTTTCTTGCTATAAAGTATGCAGGGAGGAAAACACACCGGATTCCTCTGTTATAGAACAAACAGAAACTATTACGACCGATAAATTTATATGATTATTGGACTTTAATATCTGCAATTTGGAACAAGATAGTCTGTATTTTGAACAGCATTTTACCGGCACTGAAATTTACTCTCATGTTGGCCTTCAACTACTGATGCTTTCTATGTGCACATTCAATACTTTTTTTGATATGTCAGAATTTGAAAAATATATAAATTTAATACATGTATGTATGTTTTTTGAAATCTATTGAAACATATTAATCGAGACTCAAATACTTGTGACTTTCAATGATTTAGAGACTTGTAGATTTATACATTTACCTAAATGCATCTTTGGTGGTTTAATGCAGTGCTCCAGATGATTATTGAGGACCATGAGTATTTCACTCACTTCATATGGATATGAATAAGACTGCAAAATCAAAACAATCAAATGAGTAATTTGCAAACAATCACACTTTTGGCACGTTTGGTAAACACTGCATGCATCAGTGCCGGTATACCCGCTGCTGTGCACCATCCAAAACGTAAACAAAAAGCCGCCATCTTTGATGAAAAGGGTAATTTTTTTTGCTTATTTCTTCGATTTCGCTTTTCTTTCAAATTTCTGCTATAGCAAAGAACATGCTACACAATTTTCTGGACAGACTGATACCAATAGTATTTACAAGGTACCTCTGATGTAGTAGTTACCTTGGACAAGAAAATCGAAGCGAGAGAAAAATTCCGTGGTGCACAGCAGCTCATTTAGTATTTTTCGATCTTTTTGTCCAGCAAAATGGACTTGTTCGCATAGCGATGCACATTTTATCCATAAGTTGTAATACAGGTGCTTAAAATTAGACTTTTGGTACACACAACAACGTATTTTCTAGTATAAAGAATTGCTGAGTTATTTGGTGGACAGCAGCGTAGGAATAAGAAGGGTGGACAGCAGCGAAAACGGGTGCACAGCAGGAGCTTTTTTGCGTACTTGAGAATCATAAATTTGTTTCTCCAAAATCAAGACTGCTCCTATATAACCCTACATGTATCAATATAAACACTAAGTCCAGCATACATAATTATTTGAAATTATAAGGATTGGATATGTTTCAATAGCTACTATATATAGTATATGTGTTTTTTATTCAATCAGGAATTACCAGTTCGACCAAAGCCAAAGGAAGTGAATTACTGGGTGATGGAAATATGAACATGTAACGATTGAGAGGAACGCAAGGGCAAGATGCAACATGTTCAAGATGATACTTTAATATCCGATGATTGTTATGTTTGATGTGACATCAATTGGAGAACAATATCTAGTGTTTAGAATATTGATAAAACATTGTAAAGTGCAGTATACGGACTTTATTGCATCAAATTGTCAAATATTGTACATGTAGTTGTTGTATGAAATGAACGTTCGCATATCTTTGTATATTCACTTTATAATAGGCTATAAGTATTTTAATAAGAAATATAAAAATAATGTAGTTTACAATACAACTTGCGTGATGAGAAATATAGATACCAAGTTTTTATAGCATATGGCTCTCAGGTTTTTGACCGAAGTAGTTTCAAATGACAATATTTGACCCCTTGGATAGCTGCATTTTCCTATTGAGGATAGGTTTGTACAATTATAAAATTAATGTATATGCATGATTTGGAAGGGTTTTTACTTTACTATGTTCATGTATCTGTTCATAATTTTACACCATGTTTAACCGTTTAGAAAATGAAAAATAAAATAAAAGCATGTACAATTATAATTTGACTTTTCTCCAAAATCTATGTGCCATTTGTTTGATTCTTTTCATCAGTTCTTCCATATTGAACTATTCTGCCGAAATATACGGATACACCAAATAAAAAAAAACATGAACTTTTGCAAAAGATTTCTTAACGTTTGTATTTCAACAAGTAATTGGGCGATCTTTGGCGATTCGGGTCGCATGCCTCTGTGTGTAAACTGTTTTATTAATATTCTAAAAGATTGTTCAAATTGTTGAATTCCAATATTTGTGTAATATCTAATTTGTATAATGTTTCATTGTGTAGTGTTACATCTGGTAAGACTATCACTGGTGTACTAATGTTAAACTTATGTTGTACTCGTATGGTTCCGGTGAAATTTAGGTAATCAGTCAAGTATAATGAACAATGGTGAATGGTTTATTCATTATTTTAAACAAAGGCTACTTTATGACTTCTGTCAGACTTGGAGATTTAACATTGATTACAATAACAAACTGTTTGTGTATAAATCTAAGACAGAATTTTGTATATGAAATATACTTGGATACTCGATCGTAAGATTACAAACACTTTTACAAAACTTGAAATCGAAACCGGTGGACATGGTCGTTCAGGAATAAGTCAAGCACAACGTACTTGTGAAATAGAGGATCTTGAATGAGTGCTCATTCCTTACCGTTTTTATTAAACGAGTTGACTAAACAATATGACACGAGGCTCTGCCGAGCGTCATATTATTTTTGTGAACGAGTTTAATAAAAATGGTAAAGAATGAGCACGAATGTAAGATTCTATTTATCACATAACCGTAAAAACGATCACAGAAAATGAAACAGACTATAGGATGACCTATATACAAGACGTCTATTGTAGACTGTTCACTACTGAGCGCTACCGCTAAAAAGTAGTGCATGTTTCTATTAATTAATCATTTGGCAATAAAATGCAAGATAAAACACATCAAATCGTTATTTCATTTACACAAAACATCATTTTATTAATATCATGAATATTGAAATCATTTATAAAACAAACTAAACAACATTTAACGTAAATCCGCTATTCGTCCGTGACCTTGTCATAGATATGTGTACTGAAATGTTCACGAATGTCAATATTTAAAATACACATCATATTTCTCTTAGTTATTTAAACTGTGTATTGTAATCGTTTAGAAACGTGTAAATTGGATTTATTGAATCACTAGGAGAGGCCAGGTTACAGAGTCTTCTCCTCGCAGAACTGGAGAAGAATCGGTTCGTCTGCTGTGTAGCGGGGGTTTCACTAAATGGTAGAAACCTTGTGCTTTCAATTTCAAATTCACAATCACTGTCACAGAGTCTAACAATATAAAAAGTTCCAAACCCTCGATACACACGTTCATTAACTACAGCTTTGCCTCGCCCATCAATGTTGACGAAATTGCCTGGTACGAATCGAAAGTCGCCATGTTTACAAATATCGTAGTAGCGTAGTAATACAAAATATGCAAATGTATGATTTGGCTAATTTGAATGCTTATTGCACGGTTTGGCAGTGCCGAACGATATTTACGGCACGGCTTTACGGCACTCCTGGACCGCAGGTTATGTGATAAATATGTGAGAATGGGCAGATAGAGGAATAAATTATTTTTATATTGGAGTGTAACATATATACTGCGATAGAAGACAATATTTACCCGAAAATTTATTTAAAAGGTCAGGCATGTTTAAATTAATTGACTTGTGAAATTCGTCAGACCGAGAAACTTTGAACCATACTGGCCTATATTTATTGTGTGCTTTGGAGATGAGAGACAATTTAATGAATACATAAAGTATCCCTTAAATTATCTCCACAATTCACGTTTGTACGTGACTGTAACTCACAATGGCAAAATGTACCAACCCTAACCCAAACCATAACCACACAACCACCCTCTGGTGTATACGGACAGATGGACCTCTGTAACTTACAATAATTTGAAAAGTGTCAAAGGGAACTGCATGAAACTTGAGTGTGATGAGTGGAAGAGGCTGATCATGAACCATAACTCTGTTATGCATTATGAATGAATTATCCCCGTTTTTTTTAATTAGAAAATTTGATACGGTTACTTACACTTACTTTAAAAGTACCAAAAGGGAGCAGAATGAAACCTTAAATCTAGGTAGAGCATGATGAATGGAAGTGCAGTGAGCAAGAATCATAACCATACATAGCATTTTGACTGAATTGTCCTCCTTTTTAAAAATTGAAAAGAACAATTGTCACTATTACCAGAGACATAGACAACAGAGATAAGCAATTTCAGTTATTGCCTAAGTAATATCGCATGTGACTATAACATTTCTAAAATACTGCTGATTTTGTAGCAAATAAAACATACATAAATGTTATATTTTCTGAAAGTTTATTATTTAAACTATTGATGCTGTTTTTCAAATATCAATTTTGACTGACGAGTTTTATTAGTATTATTAGCCAACGTACGCCTACGCCACATTACGAACTATTTGCTTAACATGTCCTTAAATTTGCCTTCTTTGTACACTTACCGCATTATTAATGGCCAAGCGTCGTACACCGATATTTTAGTTAGGTTTGTTAGGTAAAGTTCATATTGTATTTATGCTTTGTATTTCTCCTCCACCGCCCATTTATAATGTTATTCCTTTGTCCGGAAATAATCCTAATTTCTAGGTATAACATATTTGTCATTTCCCCATGTTGTATATATGTACCTGGGAGAAAAATAAAGTTGTGTTCTGTTCTTCAAAAAATATATTACATCCCTGTTTATACCACCTACTTATGCCATTTAATAAATATCTAGTGGTACCAATTTTTTCAGGATGATCACATTCTAGTGGGCAAATCTAAATATTAACTGAGAAAAAATGTAACAAAATATTATTTCAAACAGAGGTCAAATGATTTATATATGTACAATGTATGTTATTTGTTTTTTTTAGTTTAACCTGCTACAAAATTGACGAAACGCTGTCACACGTGATATTTCAATTTTCCTGTCTCTGTTATCCATGTCTCTGCTTTTACTGTTACTTAAAATTACTTTAAAAGTATCAAAGGCAACTGCGTGAAACTTTTGCTTTAGCCAACTGACAAAAATATTTGGCGGGGAATTTCAGTTGGACGAATTTGCTAGTTTTTCTTGTTTGTGTGTTGTGTTTCTTATCTTATATTTGTTTGATCTTGAAATGATTTGTTTTATCATGTTCTGGATCATTAACACATGTTTAAATTCATGAATAAAATACATGTTCCGTTCTGTATACACCAATTAATTCATTTAGATTCAAGTCGTCCTTGCTATAATTAAGCCAGGTTAATGGATCGACCCATAACAATTATTAATCGTAGATTTTCTGCTGTCAGTATGGATCTTCACACTGTTTCAGGCTAATATGATAACTCGATGACATTAATTAAAGCTGATGTTTTGATTTGACTGAACTTAAAGAAATTTAAAGACGAAAAAAAAAGATTCTGCTGGAAAAAAACACGCAGGAAAAATCACAAAAGTTGATTAAATTTGAGTCCATTTATTCATAAAAATATATTTCATTTATTCACTGACAAGAGAAGCCAAATTTATCTTCAACTTCGTTTTCATGAACCTTTTATAAATGTTCTCTCGATCATTTTGTGATACATTCCCGCCGTCTTTCGATTAATTTTGCGAAAAAAAAGAATAACTTATTGAAGTTACATATCGATTTATTCAAATGAAATTAAATGTTATCAATTCGTTTATCAAAGATAGCAAATCCTCAAGTGAACTTTGTAGATATTCCGTCGACCGTCTTCTCTGTTCTCTGTATTATTTGGATGTATAACATATAAATAATAGAATTCTTGATTTGATATTTATTATATAAATATCACATTTCTGAGAGGAAGTTATTAGAAATTGTCATCACGAGAAAAATAATTTTGACTGAGGCAGCGCCTTTTATTTTTAGTAACGCCCTCTCAGAAATCTAATATTTATTTTATTATACGGAATATTTCATAGAAAAATATAAATATGAGAAATAAGAAAAATATGACGTCACAACATCTTGATAAGCAATAATATTACATAGACTATCAAGCTTTTACTAGCACTTCAAATTCAGTAAACGAAATTTTGGTCCACTTAAATGTATTTTCAAAAAGAATGTACAATCTAGAACATAATAATTTTATTATGAACAATTCGACAAATATGACATGGACATGGAAAATGTGTTTGAACTGTACGCGCCTTATTTCTGCGCGTGTGTTATTACAGTGTGTTATTACAAATTAATGCCCGCTCAGGTATAGTCGTCTTTACATTGGACACGTAAGGTATAATAACATATATTAATGTATACATCTTCTCCCTGAAGTGTATTTATAAAATTATCATATTTTGAGCATGTATATTACATAAGTATGTATGTTGCCAATGTATATGATTGTAGATATGTTGTTGTCCTCATGGACCAGTTGGCCCAAAGGATCTGAAAATAAAGTATCTGTTATCTTGTCACAGAACGGTGACCCCGGTTTATCAAAGTTGTAACAGCAAAATGAATGCGTCAAACTTTAAAGTGAATATAAATTCATGTGTTGTAACTGTTATGGTAAGATAGTACATACTCATGAATAAATACGTTTGATTTGAATCAGGTACGCATATGAAGTTAATATATTAAAGTTGTTATGTAAATAGACAATGTTTAACAGAATTTTTGTTTCTGGTTACCCGCCCGCCCTTATATTTCCCAGCGATCCGTTTAATTAGGAACGGAACACATCTCACTTTTTTGTATTTCTACACCCTTCAACAGCCAAAAAGCCCGGACCAACATACCCTATTTTTAATGAGCATGTAACCAGAAGCAAAACAAACATGGTCCTAAGTTTGCACTGAGTGACCTATCAAATGCATTAATACAAAGACAACAGCCAAATTATTTAAGCCCTAGATGCCTAAAATATAAAATAAAGATTTGCAACCTGACAATGTTGAATAAAAAAATTTCCATTAGATGTGATTTCAGCTTAGTGGAGGAGGAAGACCCAAGGTTTACTCCTGGATAAAAGCATCAGTCTTCCGGAAGTAAGCTGGGCAGCATCCTTACATGTGGAATTTGTCTGGAGCCGGATTGGATACGAACTCAAAGCCGTGTTGGGTTCGTGATAACTAATAAGAGACCACAACTACGTAATTGACCATAGATGCCTCTTCTAGTAGGCAATAGTTTCATGTCATACTCATATACGTATGATATGTAAGCCCGAAATTGGATGCTTCAGTCTTCTATGGTGTTGATTTTGATATGGTGTAAAAGCCCGAAGTTAGGCACTTAATTTACCCGGTTTCTTAGATTCTATGGTCATATACAAATGTAGATATGGTCTTTAACCCGAAATTAGACGTTATATAGTCACTTGACTAACATGATGTGCATATGTATATGGTCTATAAGCCCGAAATAAGGCGTTTTTATCACCTGACTTCTATGGTGTCATTATAGATGAGGTATATAAACTCCAAATGAGACGATTCTGTCATGTGACCTCTGTAGTATGCATACATAGATATGGTCGAGAAATGAGACTCTTTAGGCAGCAAGCTTCTATGATTCGCATTAAGATATGGCATATAATCCGAAATGAGACGACCCTGTCACATGATTTCTGTGGTGTGCGTACTCGTATAAGGCCGAAATGAGACGATTGAATCACCTAACTTCTGTGTTGTGCGTATAGATATGGTCTACAAAACTGAAAACAGAGGAATTAGATATCATGAAGATATCTTATTATCTTAAGATTTTGAGAGACTATAAATTTCTTTGTTATTTTTTTGTTAAGGTTGATGTGACTTAAATAACTTTAATAAGTTTGAAATGGATATAAGGCCATTAAATCATCCAAACAACTTCTTAATGAATACATATCACCATCATATTATAACCTTGTGCCACATGTGAGAAGTTTCTGACCATTATCTTACCTACTCCCTAAATTCATACAGTGACTTGAGAAATGCAGCATTTTTCTTTCAACCAAATGATGATATTCAAAAACGATTTAATATTTGACCATTCAAATTCTCTTGGCAATGACTACTAAAGGTGAAGGTTGCCACACCACCGAGTTTGACCAATCGTTGAAACTTACCTTCCCGGACCGGCACGAAAATGGTACGGCGTTTAAACTGTGTGATCATGGCAGTTGAAAAGCAAAATTGGACGAAAGCGTGAAATATTGAATGGTAATGCCATACGATTGGATGCTGGTAAAAGAACAATTATTTCTGCGTCGAATAAGACAAGTCTTTTAAGAATCGGTTCAGAACCTTGGTGAACACGACCGGTGTGATTTTTGAGCACATGGGTTCCATACCTTTACTATATAATATATATATGGTGAAAACATATTTTGTATTTTCAACTTTGTTTTGTTGTAAGTTATAAAGTAAAATATTTGACAGTGTTTAAGAGTGTAAAAAGAAGTCAAGGGTAGAAGAGGGTCTGCGGGGGGGGGGCATCACATGCCAGTAGCCTGTGGTTCCATGCATATTGATAGTATTGAAGGAATTATTGTCACACGCAAATTACCAACCAAATAAAGTAGTATGGGGTCCAAGCCAAGAAAAGGCATTTCGAGAGTTGATAGGTGCAGTCACGACTAAACCAATTCTGCGTCTACCAGACTATGAGAAGATGTTCTATTTAAGAACTGATGCTTCAGAATATGGAACAAGAGCGGCACTATTTCAGGACTGTGATGGAACAAAATGCCCTGTGTTGTATGCAAGTAGGAAGCTACTACCAAGAGAGCGAGCATACAGTGTGATTGAGAAAGAGTGTTTGGCAGTGGTTTGGGGTACACAGAAGTTTGAGCAATTTCTATATAGACGGAAGTTTGTAATCCAGACAGACCATGCTCCACTTATATATCTGGACAGGTCAAAGATGGCAAATGACAGGTTAATGCGATGGGCATTAGCGTTGCAAGCATATACGTTTCACGTTGAGGCTGTCAAGGGGGTCGACAACGTCGGAGCAGATTACCTTCGTCGTATACCTGAATAGGTATAATGTTACGATGTCAGTTAGGGGTGTTGACAATGATAACTAGTGTAGATACAGTGTATAGATTAGCCATGTTGTAACCAAGTAAATACATTATAATAATGTAGCCACATTGTAACCGAGCTTGTTTGAGAGACAACACTTATACTTATTTTGTAGAAATGTGTGATGGTAAGTATGAAAATATGTATTTTCATCTTGAGTAGGGGGATACCCAGGATACATTGTTAGTATATGAAATGATTGTGATAAACACCCATATGGCCGTTGTTTAATATACAGTAATTAGAAAGGAAACATGATCAAAATAACTATTTCTGCTTTGTCGGGTTCAGACGGCAACATAAATGCTTATATTGATTAAACTGGCACATTCTACCAATTCTTTACCTTCATAGAAATTTGTGACACTGCTTTTAAACTAGGTTATTTCTTACAAAATATGCATGGAAGGAAATGGTGTTCAGGAAAATCACACATGTGAACAAACTTAAAAGACTTAACGATTAAATTAAATTCATGACATACAAGGGTTCATTTATCATTTTCCGTAGACAGCCCATGTATCTTCTGGTCGGTGTGCAGGAAAAAGCAAGAGCTTATTTCTTTGTGTAGAATAGCAGTCAATATATTAATAGGTATTATAGCATTTAGTCTTTTTTCTATAAAATGTCGGAAATGCTGATTGTGTACGGAAAACATTGTTGTCCATACTATATACTTTTGTCAGTGTATCTCATCTATGGCATTTATCTAAAAACCAAGTGTTGTCTATTGTTTCTTTTTCTAGACGAATTATACTCATGGCTATTAGTTTATTATTATAGTTGTTTGTGGGTATATAGTATGGTGTTTATTACTAGTTTGGCTAATCCTGGCCAAGTAATAGGTAAGTAAATCATACAGGCATTGCTATGTGATTTGACCTAGATTAGTTGTTGCGTGGCATGATATCTGAAATGCTATTTGAAGTTCAATGTGGTTGTATCATAGCAGATTATGGTGAATTTGTTAGCATTTAGATTTAATTCTATTTGATTATTATATGATATTATCATGTGCTTGTGAACTATATGCATGAATTCATTCATTTGTCAAATACTCATAATTGTCAACATATGTGTATTACTCATATCATGTAAATATGTTATACTCTCCAAAATAGAGGATTGAATAAAATAGACTGTCAATATCCTTTATGAAAAAAGCAACTTCTTATAAAACATAAACCAATATGCTTCTTGTAATTCACCTACCTGTAACGTTTTGTTATAGTTTTTCTTGTTATCAATAATCCAGGTAGCAAAATCCAAACGATAAGCAACACCAGTGTCTTTCAAATGATGCATGGATTTATAACAAAGTGCATCCATGGATAAAAATTTATCAATCATACCGTGAAACTCCATAAACACCATGTATATGCTTCTTGAAGAGTAGGAAATATCATCAAGAACTTTTCTTACAGATTTCCTTGGTGTTTCCCCGATAACTTTCTATATCTTTGCAACGTTCTCACTACTTCTGCTTGATCTGGCAGCATTCATTCATATAGCAAAATTGGTAAATAACCTTCGATAAATGATAGATTAATATATTTCAGTTACATGTACTTGAATGTATTGTATGATCTTTTGTTACCATTTTTATATGTATTTGTAATATATACTTGCAAAGGTCTGTGACCAATGTTTTATACTGTATTATTTATGTTTGTCAGTAAACATGTATACATGTATATTTGTTACCGCCAATTTGTTCTATGGGATTATTTATTTGACGACAAACATGTTTATGTCGATAAATATTTTGACTTGAATTGACTAACTAAGGAGAGTACGAGTATGTGACAGTACAACCATAAACGTTATAGAAAGCGTTTATAATGAATCCATGAGCACCATATCGATAAGAAAATAAAGATACAACTGTTTAAAATACAGAAATCACTCACTGTATCCAATTCTTTAATTTTACCGACTTTACTATTACCGAGTTATATTGTTGTGGTTTAACCACTTTGATCTCTCGACAAGGGAGGTGCCAAACAGTGCAACAGAACAGATTAGTACAGAACAGAATTTTATTTTCACATAACCATATAATACAGAAACACAAACACACGTATAAACATAAAATTAAAGTATAGACATACATGTAATTCTACTAATGATCTTAATCATACAAATCAGTAAATAAAAGCCCTTTTTTAATTTCATTTAATTCATATTATGAATAGTTTTAGCTATTAATGAGGACGAACAAAATACTTCTTATTATTTTTCATCTTGTCTTTTATTAATGAATATCATTGAAATATTCTGGCAATAACAAACTTAGCAGTTTACACTTAGATAAAATTATAACATGATGCTCATTTTCTAGGTCATTAAACTTACATAAACATTCACAATATCTTAAGTTACATAAAACCCTATTAGTTAAATAGCGACCAGTATGAATTCTTAGTTTATAACAAAACTCTTTTTACTACGATAATTTTTTTTAATTCATAACACATACTGCTACGGTCTAAATGTTCAACATGAATCAAGTTTATTATGTAACAGGATTTCTTGCATATTATCATAACGACTTTACATGAACTTACAATTTGATTCCGGTCACTGCCAGGGACCCGTCTAATTCATTAATAGGCTTAATACTTGATTCTATTCTTTTCAAAATTATGTTTCACTTAAATAGAAGTGTTCAGACCCACGTGGCTGTACATAAGTACAACTATGAAAAATACTGCATACAATAATATATATATAATAATGAAACATGTTGAAACTAGAGCTATCACTGAAGTCGATGAATACCTTCAGACGCCTCATTGACACGTTTGTTGTTACATTTTCTAAAGGAAATAAAACAATTACTTATTCAATTTCATATTTTTTTGAATACCTGCTCAAAAGGAACAAAGGGTCTTAACATAAAATAACGTGGACAAAACCTGCCGAAACATGCACAACTGCCTTACTACTTATCACTTCTGTGAAGTTTAATTGAATTTCTCGAAGTAGTTGCGGAGAAATAGTCTGGACAAAATTTGCCTATTGTATATACACTGTATAAAAATGCCCATAACTCTGTGAAAATTAATCAAGACGAGACCTGCTTAATGCATGCACGGCTTACTACATATCACTTCTGTGAAGTTTTATTTAATTCCTGTAAGAAGTTGCTGATATATTGTATTTACATTGTATATAAAAACAAAGGGCTATAACTCAGTCAAAATGTATCCAAACGAGACCTGCTTATTGCACGCAGAACTAGGCTTACTACTTATCACTTTTGTAAAGTTTCATTAAATATATAAAAGTAGTTTCTAAGAAATTGTACAGACAAATGTTGTCTACACACGCACGCATCAACATACGGACCGACCAACAAGCATGAATCCAATAAAGTTCCCATGGAGGTATAGTTAAATACAGAAACTGACACAAACACAAAAATAAATACATTGCAAATACATAGAAACAAGTGATCATAATTCACTTAATAAAAGGTGGTGTAGTTTAAATATTAATATATTCACAGTTAATTTGGCAGAACTTTTGAATTTAAGAGGGATCAAATATGCAAAATGAACAAAATATTTATTCCACAATATACAATATCATGCCTCACTAACAGAAACGTCTGGCAAATATACATACACAAGGGCTTAACCAATAGTTTGATTAAATAACAAAAACACATCTTATGCCTAGTTCACATTGTACAATATTTTAATCTACGATTTTTCTTGCGATTTTTGGACATCGCACGTGTCTACGGCGTTCGTGTTCACATTAATATGTCCGGACATTGTAAAGACTGCGAAGCCCACGAATCGAAAATCGCAGGCCAAATGTGAATGAGGCATAAAGCATTTATATATTCACAGTCATAGTAAATAGCATGGCAACTTACATACACGGATAGTGCAACAATCAATGTTGCATTGTTTTCAGAATGCATGGACGAGGAAGAATTTAAGACTCTGGATATGAAAAGATACAACTAATACATAGTGACTATTGAGAGAGTAAACAATATCCATAAATTGACTCTATAAGACTTGTTCCCTTGAACTTATTATATAACAATTTATTTTCAGTTATATTCGAGGGCTGATTCACGTAACAAGTGTATTTCCTGGACAGGACTAGTATTCTAACCAGTACTAATTTACACTGCCACAAAACACCGGCAACTTATCCACATCTGGAGGAAAATTGACATGCATAGTATAACCTGCCGCAACCGGGAATCGAACCTAGTCGTCGTGTTACAAATCCTGTTCACTAACCACTAGACCTCGGTCGCGATCCCCTCTTCCATTTGACACTGATTTACATTTGTATATGGACATATTGATTCAATTATACTTGCATCTTGTGCATCTCTTGTGTTCCTCGTGTTCCAGGGATTAGTCTAGACGTTTTCTATTTGGAAACCGAGATATATAAAAAGAGATATAACAACTAATAGAAATGAATGTCAAATATATAACTCAACGTCTAGTTTAGTAAAATTCACAAATGCTCCATACTGCACTTGAACATGGCGCATCATTCCACCACAGACTTTGAAAACCAATCTCGACGCAATGCTCAATATTGTTGTAATTATCCGGATTTCCAGGTGACCATCTACTGAAGTTGCCAAGTGAAGAATCATCAGTCCAGACAAACAATCCTTCTGTCGCTTGATCACTCAAACCAATCCATTGGCCAAGATCTGAAGATGTGGACATATGTTTACAGTGAACAAGACTTTAGTTCAGTGGTTACTTTTAATGTTCTTCGAAATGATCAAAGTACATAACAGAATGAATGATGAAACGTGTGTTATTTGCTGAACGTTTAAGACAAGCCCTTATTTTCTGTCTCATGACGGTCATAGTGGGGCAGTATGCAGAAAACTGATAGGAATTAGTAAAGTTGTCAGTTCTCTCACTGATAGAGTGTCGTGGGTTCGAGTCCAGTTACCGACCATGTCTCTTTATGTGAGAAAGTAGACTGTTGCTTACGGAAGATGAGAGACTAGTACTGGTTCTTCCCAGGAACGATGGCTAGGTGAACTGGCCGCCATCATATGACTCTTACTTTTGAAAAGTAACGTAAAAATCAAACAAACAAAGTTGTCAATTCGCATAAATATAGAAAAGTAAGAGAAAATATTCTACTAAAACGCGCCTGAATATTGACTTCAAGATATATTCATGATGCACTGAATAAGTAAAAGAATTGACTGTATCCTTTATTGTCCTCATTGCCTTATATAAATCCTGTTATTTATGTGATCTTATCATTATTTCGTCAGATCATTCACTCTACTAACAATTACAAGCCTTCTTCGTACTACAAAATCGATTCGTGCGAGGAGACAAGCATACTTTTTCAGAATGGAATGCACAAAATAGTTTTCCTGGAAGCCTATAACATTATCTAACACAGGCATAAACCAGCCTACGTTTGCTGGCATTGATATGCATTGTTCGCAAAAGAATTATAGAACAAAAAACAAAGAATTTAAGCATGATAGAAAGACAAACCCGCCAATACGTTCTATACCTCTCCTGAATCTCATTACACTATAGTTCACAAACCCGCCAATGCGTTTTAGGTCTCTCTTAAATCCCATTATAACACAGTCCACAAAAATCAGAACGGAACACGCGGACAGCCATGCAACACACCAAACTCTAATAGGCCTGTTTGCTTTGTTTCGTGAATTGTTATTTGACCTAAGGTGTATTTAATTTGAACAACGTCCATTCCGGACCTTTTGATCAACAAGTGAACGTTTACATTGGCATGCATGCTTTTTACAGGAAATATACATTATTTCTTATTTGAAAGAGGATAGAAATCAAATGCAACACGTATGCGTGAAATACTGATTGCAATTACTGTACCTGATGAAGGGTCAGGATGCCTCCCATACGATCCTAACCATGACATCACCAGCTCATTTTCTTCTGCAGATTCTATTTTCACCAACTGTCCACCACTTACTTCACAATTAAGCTGCAACATACATGAATATACCAGTAAATAACAGCAGCTTAAGTCAACAAAAATATTTAAGTTAATTGAGACAAGTGTTTGCGTGCCTCGAGAGTGACGAGACGAAGACAAATACAGGTGCAACATCCAGGAAAACTAGTTCGGTTTAAAATCCTTCAGTGTAAAACTGAAATGCTTGAAATAACTTCAAATCCGGAAAGTTATGTATATCGGGTACATGTTACTATCTTAAGCTTCACAAGCTATGTCTAACTGAAATAACATTTGCGAGCACTACGGCGTTTTTTTTAAAAATTGTTTGGTCACTTTATTTAAGATCAAGGGACGGTATGAACAAAAACGGCACCTTCCAGAACATGTCTACGACCAATGAATAGTAAGAGTCACTTTTATTCTGGACAACAATTAAATTATCTATGAAACATCAAAATTTTACGTGTTAATATGGCACTCTTTTATGAAAATACAACGGAAATCAACATTTAAGAGGCTAATTGATATGTCCTCTAATGGCAACAAAAGAAAGATCATGGAGTAAAATTAACCCTGGAAAATAAATTATAATTACGTCATCATTATTGTATCATTTAGATAACTAAATGTTCATGTAGTATGCTAAAATTAGCTACAATGTTCAAAGTCATTATTTAAATTATCACAGTCTTCGTGATTTAAAATGTGCCTTTAATCAATACATTTATGTGAATTTTACATACCCTAGCATCATTCCACGTCATTTTGGTATGTATCAGTCCATAGAATTTGCCTAAAATTGAACATATACTCAATACATACATGTAGTCAAAACAAGTACGTTATTTACTTGTTTTTGCTTTTTATAATTATTCTTATTTGATCATAAAAGCCATGTTCAAAATACAATAAAATACACATTTCATAAATTTCACATTTCACGAAAAGGATTGCATGTAATGGAATTGTCACATTAACGTGATTGTTGTATTTCATTTTTCCAAGGACTGCGGTCTTGGTTAGTGTGTTGGATCTAGGTTCGAATCCTGGTCGCGGCATTAAAACTTGACGAAAATGTCGATTTTCCGCCACATGTGGGGAAGTTGCCGGTTCCTTTAGGAAAGGGGAATATAATCGAGGAAAACAGGTACGCTGAACCGGTCGCCGTATGTAACAATAAAAAATTGTCGAAAATGGCATTTAACCCAAATAGATAAAATGAATTTATTTTCCACCTAGTACTTCTAATATACAACTTGTAGTACATGTACTTGTATACAGTTATACAATTTCGTAGATGAACTTTTTCTATTCAAAAAAATGAAAGTCTTTACGACGCAGAATATCCCCTTTCTCTGAAATATAGTATCTCTTGCATAATGACGCACACTCGGTTATATTTTTTCATTTGTTCGGTGGTTTATGTTTGTTTTAGTACAATCTCTTGCATAATGACGCACACTCGGTTATATTTTTTTATTTGTTCGGTGGTTTATGTTTGTTTTAGTACAAACTGAATAAACATTTTGCCATAAGCCATGCCATGTTATTTTCTGTGTTTTTACAACATTGAACAAGTACTGACAGATCTAATTTTGAATATACGTTTAAACATGATTTAAAATCATCAGCACTTAAATTTTAACCAAGTTTTTTTATTAGTTTCATATGACAAAAAATTGAATGCTCACAATACGTTCTAGCATCAATATTGAAGGTATATCAAATGATATAATAACAGTGAAATAATTACATACCTTTCACATACAAAGTCCATGGTGCAGATCGGGATGGTAGAAGCATCACAGGGAATGCATTTTCTTCATACAAATGACACAGTTGAAGTGTAGCATCATATGCAATGACACGCGTTGTTCTGTTAGAATAGTACTGATCACATTCAACCACAGACTTTACCTTCGTTATTGCTGATATATTTTGTGATACTGAAGTATCTAATTTTAGATACTTGTTAAATTGATGGACAGATTCTGATTTGCACACGCCAAGTAACACGAAAGGCAATACACACCTTATACAAATCATGATTTTATTGTCCGTAGAAATAATCAAATATTGCAACTTAAAAAGTAAATGACTATTTCCTTGCTCTTGTTTGATCTTCTTAATCCGTACTCACAAATCCACTAAGATGACAACTTAAACATGCACATCGGATTTATCTTTAAATCCGTCAATTTTTACTTACGTTTCAAGATGCTACTTCACTTTTTACCATTGCAACATATTCGCCGAAGTGAAATATAACAATTTGAACAATCATGTGCCTTTCTGTTTGTGTACATGATGGCAACCCTGCCCTACCCGACCATGTAACACTCGGTCTGTATAACGTGGTTTCTGTAGCAACCAGTCAGTTTGGTTACACTTAATGGATTGAATAGCCCAATAATAAATAAGTAATAAATCGCTTTTGTTACCAACAATAGAGTTGCTAATTAAACCCTGTAGTAAACAGTAAGATAAGCAAATTGTTTTGTAGTTCGTTCAGAACGAATATTATCATATGCATGACTCCAAGAATTTCAGTCAGAATAATCTCGGTTATTATCTATGGTCGTAAGTCGGGAACATCTATTGTTCCATTAGTTTAACTGTTGAAATGTTGTTAAATCATTTGATGGTTTATTCATCACTCACAAACACTAATATTTCGGAAAGATTTGACTATAGTTAATTTGTTATTGTATAATACATTGTATATGATGGAACGATAATGTACGCAATAGTTGCTTTCATCTCTTATTTATGAGTAACCATAACTTAAATCAGTTTCAGAAATGTCTAGCTTTTAGGATGGAAATCAACTCATGCATAAATGAGTTCGCTCGTAAGTTACGTAAAATAGCTGCACCACTTTTCTGTTAAACCGTTTTAATAAGTGAACAATTTAGAATGCTCAATTGCAAAACTTGAGTAATCATCTTCGCTGCACATTTTCAATAAATATCTTGAATATATATACGTCCCTATGGCAACAAAGTTCATTTACAAATAAAGAACTAAGATTATTGCTGTTCTCAATAAAGGCTTTATGACGGGAGATCACTGCATAAGAAATAGGTTTGTCCACTTTTATTTACTTTTCTGTCATTAAGCACCAAGAGGGCCAAGTGGTCCTGCGATGTTCATCAGAGAAACGAGTTGTGGCAATATCACTTATGAATTTGATTTAAATTTGTGCTGCAGCAAAATATATTGGAAAATAAGACAATTATTTATCTGACCCAGGGGATCATTTTAACCACTTTGTTAGAGGGTCTCTATATGGTGGTCCATGCCAAGTATCTAAGTTCTAAACTTAGTGCATTCATACAAGAATGTTTTCTATATTTTCCTGTGAAGATCTATATAAAATATGCGACCCCTGTGCCAATTATGACCTCAGGAATACTAATTTAGCAAATTTGTTAGTCTTAGAGTATCTAGATGTTACTTATTTAGAAAAAAATGACCCCCCCCCAATATTTCATTTCTCTAGGCTGACCTACAGGTTTGACTGCATATATATAGTCTTTGTCCCATTTTGTACGGCTCAAAATGTTTTTACATATGTGTCAGATCCCTATAAGCAATATTGAATAAAGACCATAAAGATAAAGCGTGAAGTTTGTATTAAATGACATGGAATACATTATGAGGTGCAAATAATTTAAAGATATTGTATGCAATTGTCGATGAGTCAACTTTCCTGACATGGCGAGGGTCTTTAATTGAACATTTCTGACTTAAATCACAAAGATATTTCCCTCTATACTCGCATTTAAAACAGAAGTTTTTTTTCAATTTAATTTCAGTTTCATATACGGACCAAATTTCAAAAGCAACGACAAAACAGCATAAAATATGTAACAAAGAGACATATAAGCAAATACTCAACAAATTCAATAATTGAAATTCAAATAAACATTTAGACTTCCATTTCATGAGTGTGATCATTTGTTGAAGTTACAAATGTCTGTACTGCAAACATCCAGGAAGCTATTCTTTAACAACAGTTCACTAACTAAACAGTTCCAGTAAAAAGTCTTTATGATTCTTCTGACACAAAATACTTCCTTTATTCGCACACTTGGGCATCAATGTTAAAAGTTGAAATTAGAGATCAAGGGCAGTATATATAAAGCATCTTAATAAAAAAAAACTAAGATACTTTCTTAAATCTCAAATTATCCTGAATACAATTATTATGATACTGTTTCAAATTCTTTGTAGAAACTATCAATAACTAGAACCATTGCCGTGTGCGATTTACACCCACTTACATGCTTGGAATGAAATAGGGTTGGGAGAGTATGAATGGTATACCAAACATTGCATGATATTAAAAAAGATACTTAAAGAAAAAATATAATAAGGGAAACTGTCTAAGTGAACAGAATGTATATATTTATGTCAAACTGCAAGTAAACTTGCCTGATGGAATATGCTTGACGCATCAATAAATATATCTTTTAAGTTTTTGAGTTGATATAAGTACTGGTTTCGACATTCAAGAAAGTGTAAAATTTGTGATCTTTTTAACTAAAAAGGGGGCACACTTTCCTTTGGGATCATATAGTGTTTTATCTGAGTACTAGTACTTTTTTTAAACTGACAATTATATACAAGGTTAGATTTAATTGCCTTCAAAATGAAAATAGAGTTCTACGCAGTTAATACATATCAATGCGTTGTGATTATTCATCTTAGTTTAATATTTATTTAAAAACGGCCAAAATCTAGGTCAGAAATACATGTTAATCAGGTGGCGGACATTGTTTACTTGTTATATTTAGATTTAACGTCCTTTTAATGCACATACATGATGAGAATGGATTGTAAACGACAAACTTGTCATGTCTGATTGTAAATTTTCGACTGTTAAGTGCTCTTTCATTTAATTTCTTTCAATAATGTTCCTTGGTAATATCAGATGATTTTTATCAGTTATTATATTTTCTATTAGACTCATATTGAATCTTTAAAAAAAACAGCATAGTTTAAACCCATATTGTTTTCTCCTTACTATGCGAAGATGATTTACTATTCTGATCATACGTCTTACCAAATAATTTGAATGAGATATCATGTATTATACTAGAGAACTGTTGTATACATTTATTTATGTCAGATTCATTATTACATACAGTTAACTTATTTGAAATATCATCAAATATATGTCTATTCTGTTCAAGACTAGAAATAAAGTCAGTTTTTCTACTACTATCCCATGTAATTTTATCAACATTACAACTACTGTCAGTATTTAACGAAGTATGTTGAAAGCAAGACAATGTAAAAACAATAGGACAATGATCTGAAAATTCATTCATATCAAGTACACACATATTTGAAACACAGTGAAAATATTTTTTCATTGAAATTAAATAGTCCAATGTACTGGCAATATGTTTATTTCTGTGCAAAGAATTAAAAGTAAAATTTCCTTGTTCTAATCTGCCATTTATAATACATAAATCATTACATTTACAAAGATTTAATAAATGTTGGCCAAACGGATTTATACACACATTATTATTTTTCCGTACAGGCAAAGTATACAATACTTCATCATCTGTAGGTAAGTCCACAAAACGGTCTAACTGAATATTAGATACAAAGTCAGGCAACAATCCCGTGCGTGCATTAAAATCACCAGTAACATATACCATTCCTAAATCATTATAACGCATAATATCACGGTTCAATACATGAAAGTAATCACCATTAAACATAGGAGATTTAGTATTTGTGTATACAGAAGAGTTTTCGGGTGGTATATAACAGACACAGAAATACGTATCATTTTCATAACCAGTAAAATCTTTGCTAAGTTTAAACCACAAAATACCATTATTATTTATGCTAATGATCTGTAGATAGTTGTGATAAATTTCTTTATAATATACAATTATACCACCACTATTGCGCCTAGCCGAACGATTAAAGTTTGGTCTAGCTCATATGAAATGTTTATACCCATTTAGATTAACATTAGAATGTTGCGATATCCAGGTTTTTTGTAAGAAGAAGTATATCGTAATCCGAAACAAAGTTTATAAAGTCACAATCATCAAGTTTTTTGCTTATTCCGTTGACATTCCAAAGTAAGAACGATAACTTATTTGTGTGAGCGTCCTATCTGGAGTTATCGTTATTGAGTAGAAGCACGTTGTCAGCAGTAAACATTTGACCGTTAATGTACAATTTGTCGTACACCAATTTTGCGGTTTTGTTATTACGCTTAGCTTCACTTCAATAAGCGCTGGAACTAGTTTTTTTCTGCGATCCCGGATGGCCTGGGGATATTGATCAGACACTCCAAACTTCCGATCTTGGTATGACGATTCGTAAGATCTACGTTTAATTTCTAACTTATCTTGATGGAAATTAAATTTGGCGACGATTGGACGATTTCTACCTTGTGAGAATTTCCCAATGCGATGTGCTCTGTCAATTTTTATGCTAGCTTTAGGATTCTCCATTTTTAATTCATCCTCACAAAATTTATAGATTTTTTCAATACAGTTTTCAATCGTTCTCTCTTCAAATGAGCTGCTTTCACTTATTCCGTGGAATAAGAACAGAACAGAACATAATTTTATTTTACGTGTACAAATGTACATAGTAATATGATACAGGAAAAAAATCATACACATATATACATCAAATCAAAATATATACCTACATGAATTTATATTTAGACAAATAACATGATATGAATCGTACATAATATAAAACATCAAAGGATAGTACGGAACATTTTTTCGAAATTTAGTTGTGAATATTTTTAACTATTAATGAGGATAAACTAAATACTAATTATTTATTGTTGCATGCTTTTTTAAATCTAAAGAGTTCTTAATGAATAATGATATATTTATTAACATTAAAATATTCTGGCAGTTAAGTAGTTCAATAAACTTGTACATAGATGGACGAATGTAAAAATAACGCTTGATATATTGTTTTCTTAACGTGTCATAAAAAGGACATTTACATATAACATGGTATTCGTCTTCCAGGTCATGGGAATTACATAATTCACAATACCTTAAATTACATGGAATACTGTTTGCTGAATAACGACCAGTATGAATTCTTAGTTTAAGTCCAGTTAGCCTTAAACGACAGAAATAAATTCTGTATTTCTTGGGTAAAACGTTCAAATAATTTTCATAACAAAAATTCTTTTTACTATGATACAAGTTTGTTAAAATACTGCTACGTTCTAAATCATTAAACCACTCTTGTTTAAAGGTATCAATTAATCTTTCTTTAAAAACAACCGGAAATAACTTTCCATCAATGTTATCATTTTCATTAAACACATACCCAAAACCATAGTTATTTAATAAACATCTAACATTGTAAACCCAGTTTTTAAAACCATTGTTACAATCTTTAAGACTCTGTTTGTACATAGTTCTAATAATAATATTATCTGAGTTTTTTATTTTCATCCAATACTTAATTATTCTTACAAATCTTGCTATATACAAAGGATAACGACCTAATTCTCCATATACAGCAACATTAGGAATGCTTTTATTGACTTTAAGTATTTGTTTGCAAAATTTTAGATGGATTCTTTCAATTTCTTTTGATTTTGAATTACCCCAAATTTCACATCCATAACTTAAGATAGAACCAATGAATGCATCAAAGAGTTGGCACAAAATATACGGTTTAAGATCAAACTTTTTGCAATAATGAGAAAATATATTTAAAGCTTTTAGTGCTTTACCACTTAAATGTTCCTGGTTCAAATTAAAACTACCAGTATAATTAAAAACAGTGCCCAGGTAATTGAAATTATCAACAACTTCTAAATTTTCATCATTGTATGACCAATGTTCATCAGATAATAAACGACCACGTTTACGAAAAACCATTACTTTTGTTTTAGAAGTATTCACTTTTAATCCCCATGAGTTGCAATATGTATTTAAAAGATTCAAGTGATTTTGTAGTTCTAATGGAGATTTAGCTAGTAAAGCCATATCATCCGCAAATAATAAAACTATTAAAACGATATCATCAAAAGTTAAGCCTGATTCATTGCTCGATTGTAGAAATAATTCCAGGTCTTCTACAAACAATGAGAATAATATAGGAGATAAAACTTCGCCTTGTCGTAGACCAATAGCATAATGAAAATATTCAGAAAAAGAAGAACATGATTTAACACATGACTTAACGTTCGAGTACATATCTTTAATAATATTAAGCAATTTCCCTTGAATACCAAAATTGAACATTTTGAACCACAATGCATTTCTATAAATTGTATCAAAACATTTGGACAGATCTACAAAAGCAACATACAATCTCTTGTTGGTATTAAGATAATGCTGTACTAATGATAATAATACAAATATAGCATCTACAGGTCCATTCTCACACAACTTGGACAATTGAGTAAAAAAAAAACGATTTTTCTGTACTCCCAGAACTTACTCATTTCCTTAGCCTCATATCAGGATACATATAAACTACTGATTTCCAAAATTTTACCAGCAACATATAAACAGTTTTCGAGATTCGGATGTTTAATTGGTCTTGTTGCTGTATTTTTTACTGCATTTTTAAACAGTACCCATGATAGTTCGATGTTATATAACTATGAATTGTTATAACTTTTGTACAAGTAACCAATAAATATCTGTGCAAAATAGGATAAAATATGATATAAGCTCGCGATTTCCCCCCTTGAGTGAGGAATACTTGGATTATGTCATGCTTTTTGAAAATATATTAATAATTTTTTCTTCATTTTTGAAAAACTTTGTATTAAGTTGTGAAATAAAACCACTTTAAAGAAGATAAATGTATTTGAACTATTTAATCGAAACAAGTATATGCTTACGATGGTGAAAGCGAATATATTACTCGTCAGACAAACTGATTGAACTTATCACACGAATGAAATGTTGTCCCGTTGATTATTCAAGAGTTGTCCCGTAGATTATAATTCTTTGCGAATTGGACTTCGCCATAATGCAAATACGAATATGCATGGTTGCGAATATAATAGTATATGCATCAATTCGATAACTAACCAACATGGCTGAAAATTCATAGATTTGTTGTACGTAATCAACGGGACAACTCTTGAATAATCAACGGGACAACTGCATTTCTCCGTTCCACTTAAATGTGTTATCAGTTTTGCTCGATATGTTATGGTGATACTAAACGAAAGACACTGCAAAATACTTATATACATCTTTTTTATACTTTTAGTGCAGTTTGTATTAATATTTAACAATTATATTTTACAAAGATGTAAATACTGACCTACATCGAATATGATTGCGTGCTAAATGCACTCTACACATCTAATCAGACATTATTACACCAAATTTACTTGTGTATTTGAATTCTGCATGCTGTCCGAACATATTTAGAAATTAATAAATGTACATAAATACTAAACAAATTGTTACTGTTATTATCAAAATGTTAGTCCAATAGAAAATCAACGGGACAATCACTACGTAATCAACGAGGCCTTCATTACATAGCATAGAAAACGTCTATGAGACTTTATAAAATAGGGCAGTGGCTTGAAAACGGTATATTAATAAGTCAACAAGCAAAATCAGTAACAGCTTATAAATTATAAGCTATTCACCACTTTAGACGATATCAACCCTTACTCGCCTCAAAAACGAAGTTTAGGTGGATGTGTTTTTACCCGTTTTTTTTCTGAAATCGATGGCAGACGACAATTATAAACATATGGTTGACGTTTTGAAGCATATATGAGCCCAAATGTATATTATAGCGGCAAGAATGTGCAAGATTTAGTCCTATCCTGACAGTGTGTGTCCCGTTGCTTATGTCCCGTTGCTTATGTTAATTTCAAATTTCTAGATTCTAACACAGCAAAATCGAATATTTTTTACACGTATGAAGAAAAGTTTCTGCAATACCTTGGTGGGGAATATAGCTCGTCATGTTAAGCTTTTATACCATCTTTATATGCAATGATATGCATTTCAATTCAGTTTTTGCTACGGACTCGTTGATTATTGCATCAAAATTACGGTAGTAAATTCGGATTTCATGACCGATCCTTTGTTCTCGTATAATACGTAGATATAAATTGAAACCAACATTCATTTTATTACATTTTACGAATTCAAAAATTCAGAATTTACAGAATTCCGGCGAGTCAATTTTGTTCGCAGAAAGTCCGTTGACGTTCCATGCGGCTATTTGGAGTTCACCCTCATCGTACCCCTAGTCAGATTCTACATTCACTTGTTTTCCTTCAATATACAGTTTGTCGTATGAGAGCCATGCTCTTTTGTTTTGTCTTTTAGCCTCTTTAAGTTAAGGTAAAAGTTTGTGACGTTTATCCATCACTTCCTTAGGAAATTGTTCGGTAACGTAAAAGTTTGTACCAACAAGTGCTTTCCACTGTTTACGCACATGCTCCCGTTCTTTGAATAATGAAAACTTCGCCACAATTTTTCTAGACCTGCCATCTCTGGAAACGGGACCCATTCTATGGACTCTCTCCAGTTGAAAATCATTCACAAGCTGTTGGGCTAAATTCATTTTCTCTACCATAAATTGCCTTATGATTTGTTCAGTATTTTCATGAGACTCGGTACTGGACTCAGGGATGTTACCAAATATCAAATTGTTTCTCATCGATTGAGACTGCAAATAAACTACTTCATCTTTCAATGTGACTCTTTGTTTTTCTAAATCAATGATTTTATCATTCACTAACCCCAGACCGAAATCAGTAGCACTTATTTGCTCCTCTACCTTATTTACTCGGTTTCCCATTACAACCATTTTGTCATTGACAAATGTCCAGATTTTTTTCATTTCACTTTCAAATGTTCAATTTTTTTCTTCTAGCGCTTCCAATTTCTGTAATCTTGTATCCATCGATGTTAATTTACCACTAATGCTATTCAGAGCATTCATGATATCACAATTTGATGGTTCAGATGTTGCCATGATTACTTGGGTATTGTCAAGAGAGACTACACTACACGACTCCTGTTCTCCATTTTTAATTCATCCTCACAAAATTGATAGATTTTTTCAATACAGTTTTCAATCGTTCTCTCTTCAAATGAGCTGCTTTCACTTATTCCGTGGAATAAGAGGTTGTCACGCATCGATCTCGATTGTAGGTCAATAATTTGTTCGTTGAGATCAGTATTGTTCTCTCGCAAGGTATTCAAATCACGTGACATACTATCAATCTGTGTTCGGTCAGCCATCAGATTTTTATCAATAATAGTTTGTTTAGCGTTTATTTCTTCACAAATTTGGGAGTCCATGATTCTGCTCCGTTCAATGTCGCACATTTTTTTATTATTATCTGACAATGACGACTCGAGTGAAGATACTATATTATCTAACAATGTCATTTTCTGAGTAATAGATTGTACTTGTTGTTCAATGGCATCAAGTTTATTTAATTTTTTATCCATTCTTTCAAGTTTGTCCATTATCGTTTGATGCAAATTAATACTTGCTGGAGATTGTTCGGTCATTGGTGGTGAATAATACAGTTGGTGGTTAACTGGGTAAGGGGGTATTAATGGCCAGGCGTCGTACACGTAATTGCTAATGCCGATATTTTAGTTAGGTTTGTTATGTAAAGTTCATATTGCATTTATGCTGTTGTATAGACCCTTTCATTTAACCGATTTCATGCGCACAAGAGTTAACTCCCTTATCGGATGTAACGTCAAACGAGGATAGAAGCTGATACAATCGATATTTTGTCGTAAAGGGCGAATTCGGTTTGTTTCTCGGTTGTACAAGTTACAACAAAAATTTGTGTTTTACTATATTAATAAGTTATATTGTTATCTAATTAAGAAGACAACGTACGTTCGATATTTCATATTAATATTTATAAATGGCATTTGTTCACGGATATTCTGTCCATCATTACAGGTTACAATAGAATATATGTATAATCTTCCGAAGGGGTTTACAATGGCAAAAATAAATATATTTCGGAAATTTTGTGGTTTGCAATAATAAATTTGGTTTGTTGAAAAGAAAAAATAATTCCATTTATAATTGTCAGCTAGTCAACTTACATATTTTGAAAAATCCACATGTTCATTTTTGTGATTTATCACCACTTGAGTGCTTTTTTCTGTCATAGTTTTGTCACTAATTTGTATAATCCAAGCATTGTCTCTGGTATCAATTTTGTTTGATCTCAGTCCAATTTCCAGTGTTATATATTGCATGTCTACTTGTCAGAATAACGTATAATTGTTGACACGATCCTTACTGATTACAATTAGATAAGCAATGAAATTGGGGGGAAAACGGTCAGGGTTCTAATATAGCACCCGTTGTTTACGTATGAAAATAGTTTTCACAGTCGCCTGAGGGTCAAACATGTGTTTTCAAGATGTAATCAGCGGGTGTGATAAACTAATTAAAAATAATTGGGGTCCAAGAATCAATGTCACATGAAAACGATTACCAATATCATTCTGTCTTTGTTGATTAATTCGATAAAAACATATTATTAATATCTGTTGAAAAAACTTGTGCATCTATGATTTGCAATAAAAGTTAGTTATGAAATCATAAGACAGAATATAAATAGGCGATAGTTTGCAGTGCTTTGTACGACAATGTATGATATTTCATTGTCTTATTCTTATATTGTTTCGGTGTAAAGAAATGTCTTGAGCAAGGGTTCAAAGTTTCAAAGTTGTAGTTAAAAGTCTGAAAAATAGGCACAACCTATGTAGAAAAAACATTGATAACGGATAATAATGCATTTATTTTGATATACATGTTTTTATCAGGAAGTTGGAAAAGTTGAAACTTTAATGACTTTTTTGTGGTATAAAAATGCATGTTGTTTAAATTTTATGACTCATTGTAGATGATCTACTTTATAAAATATCTTGATATTCTTTGAATGTTTTAATTTTAGTGTACAGTCAAGCCTGTGTTAGTGGTCACTTCTGAATAAAGGCCATGATGTGAATGCCGAATTCCATTCATTTAAAGAAGTAGTTGATTAATTAAAACAAAATGACCTCTGAATGAAGACCACCTGCCAATAACAGCCACATTTCTATATCCCAAGTTTCTAAACTCATGAACTGTTTGGTATTTGGTCATATCAGTCAAGCTGAATTAAATGTACAGTAAAACCTCTCAAGAGTGGCCCATTGTAGATCAACAACCTCTCTATAACAACACATTCAAAATTTACCTAAGTTGATATTTACAACAACATTTAGAGCAACAACCTCTAAACAACAGCCAATTGTTGCAGCTCCCACAGGGTCTTGCTCTACAGAGGTTGTACTGTATACATGTAATGTACTGCATGTTGCTGTGAACAGTACTAGTCCTGTATTTTATGCATGTTTAAGTTGTCTCTTCTATACATATATATATATTTTAGTTGTCAGTTACTCGTGGCCTTTTGTTTCCTGTATTATGCTTTTTACATATAATAGAATGTGGGATGCCTTGTCATCTGATGGTTTTAATACTGGTTTTATTTTGTCATGGCATTGAGTTAAATCAAATCAAGCCGACAAGAATCAGACTTTGCGAATAATGGTGGATTGTCTGATAGACTGTGTGGTCTGATGAAGAATCTTATCTCATCAGTTCATCCGCCTGGCAAATTTCCTCTCAGTCCAAAAGAATTTCAAGCTTGTCGGACCGACTGTCCGAAAAGTCTCAAGCAGAATATAACACAAGACAGTGTTATTATAACTATTACATTTGTATTAGACATTTAATTACATCAATTCACTAGGCTTACACACAAACAGCTATATATTTATGATAATATGAAAATTAACAACTTGACAATGTGTCATTACAATATTTGTATATCATTACATCAGTCACAAAAGTAAATCCATGTAAAAGTTCTTCATTTTATATATTCATTGCCTTTTCCACATTATAAATTCTTTCTGCAGCAATGCTTTGAGCTTGTCTCACCTCATTTTCAGTCATTTATCAAAATGATGCTGTCCTATGAATGTACGAATGTTCAGTCTGTCTCCTTTTGTCTCTTTATTTTATTGGGCAAATCTAAGGCAGAACCATCTGACTTTTCAAGAGAACTTGCTATGAAAAATCCTGGTTGTATATGTTATCTGGTTAAGAATAGTCGTGATCAATCTCACTCATACCCATGTGATCTGTAAAATAAATATGTAAAGAATATAAATGTACGCAAAGCATTCACTTGATAAATCTAAACATTGGCAACATTACATGAACATTTTAACGAATTGAAACTAACAAACAAACAAAATTTACACGCATGCTAGTGGAAAGAAATTCTTATTTTAAGCATTGCTTGTTTCCCGATCCATAATTTTACTGTATCATATAAACAGACTCGAGTTTGCAGTCCGTGCGAAACAAATACGTTAAAAACTAACATACAATTGAGATCGCGAAAATATATGACAAAATCAATCCGAGGCTCGAATATTTCATATAAAACATATAAACAGAATAATTGTTCATTACATCAACCTTGTCATATATCTAAATATTAATTATCACCGTTTTCGTAGTAAAATACCTTTAGTTGTCATAGTTTTTGACGATATTGATTTCCTGTTGATAAAATTGTCTTATCCGCCGGTATCCTCGTATGACGTCATTCAGGGGCGACAATTCAAATTACCGCTTAAATGAAAGGGTGTATTTCCCCTCCATCGCCCATTTATAATGTTATTCCTTTGTCCGGAAATAATCCTAATTTCTAGGTATAACATATTTGTCATTTCCCCATGTTGTATATATGTACCTGGGAGAAAAATAAAGTTATGTTCTGTTCTTCAAAAAAAAATTACATCCCTGTTTATACCACCTACTTATGCCATTTAATAAATATCTAGCGGTACCAATTTTTTCGGGATGATCACATTCTAGTGGGCAAATTCAAATGTTAACTGAGAAAAAATGTAACAAAATATTATTTCAAACAGTGGTCAAATGATTTATATATGTACAATGTATGTTATTTGTTTTTTGTTTAACCTGCTACAAAATTTACGAAATGCTGTCATTCGTGATAATTCAATTTTCCTATCTCTGTTATCCATGTCTCTGCTTTTACTGTTACTTAAAATTACTTTAAAAGTATCAAAGGCAACTGCGTGAAACTTTTGCTTTAACCAACTGACAAAAATATTTGGCGAGGAATTTCAGTTCGACGAATTTGCTGGTTTTTCTTGTTTGTGTGTTGTGTTCTCTAACTTATATTTGTTTGATCTTGATATGATTTGTTTTATCATGTTCTGGATCATGAACACATGTTTAAATTCACGAATAAAATACATTTTCTGTTCTGTATTCACCAAAATAATTCATATAAATTCACATTATCAAAGTTAATAAAATCGTCCTTGCTATAATTTAGCTAGGTTAATGGATCGGACCATGACAATTATTAAGCACAGGGTTTTCTGCTATCAGTATGGATCTTCACACTGTTTGTTAATATGATAACTCGAGGGCATTAATTAAAGCCGATATTTTGATTTGACTGAATATAAAAGAAAATTAACGCCGAAAAACTGATTTTGCTGGGAAAAAACAACAACAACAACGCGCAGAAAAAATCACAAAAGTTGATTAAATTTGAGTTCATTTATTCATAAAAATATATTTCATTTATTCATTGACAAGAGAAGCCAAATTTATCTTCAGCTTCGTTTTCGTGAACCTTTTATAAATATTCTGTCGATCATTTTGTGATACATTCTCGCCGTCTTTCGATTAATTTTGCGAGAAAAAAGATATTCCGTCGACCGTCTTCTCTGTTCTCTGTATTATTTGGATGTATAACATATATATGATTGAATTCTTGATTTGATATTTATTATATAAATATCACATTTCTGAGAGGAAGTTATTAGAAATTGTCATCACGACAAAAATAATGTTGACCGAGGCTTTTATTTTTAGTAACGCCCTCTCAGAAATGTAATATTTATTTTATTATACCAAAGATTTCATAGAAATATAAAAAGAAAAATATGATGTCACAACATTTTGATAAGCAGTGACATTACATAGACTATCAAGCTTTTACTAGCGCTTCAAATTTAGTAAACGAAATTCTGTTCTAGTTAAAAGTATTTTCAAGAAGAATATACAATCTAGAACATAATTATTTTATTATGAATAAATCGTAAAATAAATAGAAAATGATTTGAGAACCGAAAATCTGTTTGAACTGTACGCGTATTATTTCTGCGCGTGTGTTATTACAGTGTGTTATTACAAATTAATGCCCGCTTAGGTATAGTCGTCTTTAAATTGAACACGTAAGTTATAATAACATATATTAATATATACATCTTCTCCCTGAAGTGTATTCATAAAATTATTATGTTTTGTGCATGTATATTGCATAAGTATGTATGTTGCCAATGTTTATGATTGTAAATATGTTGTTGTCCTCATGGAACAGTTGGCCTAAAGGATCTGAAAATAAAGTATCTGTTATCTTGTCACAGAACGGTGACCCCGGTTTATCAAAGTTGTAACAGCAAAATGAATGCGTCAAACTTTAAAGTGAATATAAATTCATGTGTTGTAACTGTTATGGTAAGATAGTACATAATCATGAATAAATACGTTTGATTTGAATCAGGTACGCATATGAAGTTAATATATTAAAGTTTTTATGTAAATAGACAATGTTTAACAGATGTTTTGTTTCTGGTTACCCGCCCGCCCTTATGTTTCCCAGCGATTCGTTTAATTAGGATCGGAACATACACATCTCGCTTATTTTGGTATTTCCACACCCTTCAACAGCCAAAAAGCCCGGACCAACATAATAACATTTAATAAGCATGTAACCAGAAGCAAAACAAACATGGTCCTAAGTTTGCACTGAGTGACTTATCAAATGCATTAATACAAAGACAACAGCCAAACTATTTAAGCCCTAAATGCCTAAAATATAAAATATAGATTTGCAACCTGACAATGTTGAATAAAAAACTTTCCATTAGATGTGATTTCAGCTCAATGGAGGAGGAAGACCCAATGTTTACACCTGAATAAAAGCATCAGTCTTCCGGAAGTAAGCTGGGCAGCATCCTTACATGTGGAATTTGTCTGGAGCCGGATTTGATACGAACTCAAAGTCGTGTACAATAAGAGATCACAACTACTCGACCATAGATGTCTCTTCCAGTTGGCAATAGTTTCAAGTTTATTTCATACTCAATCCAAGTATAACGTGGCAATATGAGCAATTTAAAATATGCACATGGTGAAATAATGAGGAATAACTATAACAAGGTGGGAGAGACATATTTTATACAATATCATTTGCATAAACATAATATTAGACAAAAATCAAATACATCAGTGTACTAATCGTTATCTTTGATCAAATTTCATTATAATATATCTTACAAACATACAAAGTGTCTTTAATTATGGAACTGTTTAGTGGTTGTATTCAGTGCAGATTAATGGCATGATATTTGGTCGTCTTAATTATTGGATACATAATATAAAGTCAGAAAGTCAGAAAGTTTCTGGTAACAGTCGATATTTTTTACATTAAACTTTATAAACCCGAAATAAGACATTGTAGTCACTGACTATTATGGCGTGCATATAGGTATGGCATATAACCCATAGATGAGTCTATGAGTCAACAGACTTCTATGGCATGCATATAGATATGATAAGTAAGCCCGAAATGGGACACTTCAGTCACTGGCTTCTATGGGGTGCCTGAAATGAGACGATTTAGTCGCCTGACTTCTGTGTTGTGCGTATAGATATGGTCTACAAACCTGAAATCAGAGGAATTAGTCACCTGACTTCATTGGTGTGTATTCAGATATGGTCTATAAACCCGAAATGAGATGTTTTAGTCACATGACTTCTATGGCGCTTATATATAGGTATAGTCTATGAGACGATTTAGTCACCAATACAATCGGGAAAATGGACTACTCCCATTGGAAACTTTTCGGATTTCAGTGAGCGGTATAACGTATTAAACTGTAATTAAATCATGAAGATATCTTATTATTTTAGATTTTGAGAGAGCGAAATCAGACGAAAGCGTGAAATAATGAATCGTAATGCCTCAGGTATCAATCCATTGAATGATTCGTCGGTGGTAAGTGATAACAAATTTGATTTTCTTTCGATTTACACCGGAGTGTGTATGAAATCATGAAGGAATAAAGAAATTTACACTGTAGGTTATGAAAACAAACGTAGGTCACATCGATGTCGAGAGGAACTTTTTGTAAGTTTAACGGCTCGTTGCTCCAGTTCAGCGCAATATATGGATATAAGATTGGTGGTTAAGGAGAAAATTATTTCTGCGTCCAATAAGACCAGGCTTTTAAGATTCGGTTCAGAATTACAACAGGACCTTGATGAACACGACAGGTGTGATTTTTTAATCCAGGAGTTCTTTACCATTACTATTTAATGCCCATAGTACAATACACACACTTTCTCACCCTTTTCACTAGTCCACAGGCTTTTAAGAGCCAAACAAAAGGTGTTTGGATACATGCTCATTAAAAATAGCGTAGGCAGATCGGGATTTTATGTATACAAATGTATACGAATATATTATATTTTATGTTGGCTCTTGAAAAGCAACTGGAAAGGTACAGAAAATCGATGTATCTTTCCTCAGGTCAAATGAAAGTCTAGGGTCGCAGGGATCTATGAAGATATGTCAGGTAACCAGAACAAACATTTTTACGTATTTTCTTTGCTGACCGGACTAATAATATTTTGAAATGCATACATTTTAGAGCAAAAAATATATCACCTTTTCATTGTGAAACAAAAGATAAAAAACCCTGGCCTTCGTTTAAGCCTTCATTTGTTTGACAATTTGTAAGAAAAACTTGAATAACTGCTTAATGTTTCTGACGACCGTTGAAAATATTTTCAAGTTTTGACAAATTGTTAACAATTTAAAAAATAATATATTTGAAACTTCGCACATTCTGATAAAAATGCAACATAGGTCACATTCTAGTACTCAATATAATTACTGTTGAATATTGTCAAAAGAAAAGGTGATAACACATGACGACCGTAGATTGAACATTTACTGATAAAACCATTTGGGCCGGCGCTTTTGCAAATTGATTTGAAGCTAAATTTAATTCTGATATATCTATACAGTTATCTAGTTCATTAAACATAATTGCGTTCGGACTTTAAATACTTTTCATTAATTTAAAAATAATTTATGTCTTCATCTGGTTGGAATATAATTCGTGCTCTTTTCATCAACAATTTGGCAACATTCATCCACATAGCAGAAGTAGTAAATAACTTTGGATAAATAACAGATTCATATCTTCCAGTTACATCTACTTAAATTTATTGTATGAACGTGTGTTACCATTTTTATATGTATTTGTAATATATACTAACTAATATCTGTGACCAATGTTTTATACTGTATTATTCAAGTTCATGTTTTCAGTAAATATGTATACATGCAGAATATGTGTAACCGCCAATTTGTTCTATGGGATTATTTATTTGACAGCAAATATGTTTATATCGATAAAATTTTTGACTTGAATTGTATAACTAAATCAGGACAGCACGTGAAATAAATACAAAAACTGACAGTACAACCACTAACGCAGTACGTACAACCCGTTTATAATGAATCCACGAGGACCCTATCGACAAGGAAATAAAGATACGAATGTTTAAAATACAGAAATCACTCACTATATCCAATTCTTAAATTTTACCGACTTTATTATAATTACAGAGTTATATTGTAGTGATTTAACCTCTCGACAAAGGAAGTGCCAAACAGTGCAACAGAACAGGTTAGTACAGAACAGAATTTTATTTTCACATAATCATTTAATACAGAAACACAAACACACACATAAACATAAAATTAAAGTATAGACATACATGTAATTTTACTAAGATGATTAACATAATATTATGATCTAAATTATACAAATCAGCAAAGGATAGTATCTGTTAAATTTTATTGAATTCGTATTATGAATAGTTTTAACTATTAATGAGGATGAACAAAATACTATTTCTCTTCTTTGCTATTGATTATGAATAATGATAAATTATTATCATTGAAATATTCTGGCAATAACCAACTGAGCAGTTTACACTTACATATACCATGATGTTCATCGTCCAGGTCATTAGAATTACACAATATTCACAATATCTCAAGTTACATGAAACACTGTTTGTTTAAGTCCCATAATCACATAAATTTATCGGTCGTAATAGTTTTTGTTTGTTCTATAACAGAGAAATTCGGTGTGTTTTCCTCCTGTGCGTACTTTAGAGCAAGAAAAAATGTTTCTAAAACCACTATCGTATTTTTTTCAATATCATTGAAAAAAAACTATTTATAGAACAGCTGTGTTTTCCCGCAGTCATATCACAGACGCTTGTTTAGAAAAAAATACCCCACCCACCACGTTCGCTCTTATGACTACCAATTTACATACATACATAGAAGATAACAAGCTCTAAACGAAAGCAGAACATATTTTTTAGGTTTTTCAAACAAATATTGCACTTGCGTCATAATTTCTGGCTTCTATGCACAATTACATCTTTTTTAATTCTATCGACGCCGCTCTCACACTCAAACTTGCAAATACAAGGGAAAATTCCGATAATTTCCAATTACTTAGTATCGGGGGCTGCTGCGATCGAGAAAATGCTATTTTTAGACATTTTAAAGCGTTTCCGCCTGACCTACGGTCACGTATATGGTCAATTAAACTGGTTCCCGTTGACTTGTGTGTACGAAGCCAACAGGTACGGCCTAAAATTTCCAGGACGCTGATTGGTCAATTTCGATTGGAATCCGGGCAGAATTCTGCCCGGGGGATCTCGCGAGACTTTGCATTATCGATGCACATTTCGCGCGTAATTTAAATAATAGATAAAGATTAGTGAACTGGATAGTTATTTTCTGATCTTGGTCGTTGGAACACCAATAAAGTAGCATTTAAATACACACAGCGTACTTAAATGTATTTTGAAATAGAATACCGATCCTTATAAAAATATATATATATTTAAGAAATATTTTTAAAATCGAGTACTCGATCACGGTCGGTGTGGGAGAATTCTTTTCACTTATGTAGATGTTTATATTTTTTGTTATTATTGAACTATCAAATAACATTAATCACCGTACACAATTGCAACTTTTTGGGTGATACAACCTGATTTTATATTCTTATAAAATTGATATAAATATGCGATGCCAATAATAAATTTAAAAGTCGTGCCCAATCTGATTCTGGACTACGTGTTTTAAAATTAATTAATGCAAACAATATAGTTGATAATCAATTGACCAGTATACATCGTAGTCTCAATTTCAATACTTGCATTGATAAAATCAAGATAAGTAGCCAATTAAGAAGTTGTTATGCAATATTATGTAACACGACCGTCTCACTTCCTGTACCCTTATAAGGGAGAAATATTTTATGGATCATTTCACCGAAGGGGGTCAATATATTCTTTAGCACTTAATTGTGCCCGTCACCATGTTAAATTTACAATATACAGCATAGATCATAATCTTACTCCTAATTTAATTCAGTTCTGTGGAGTCAGGTGTTAACGAGAAGAAATTCAAGTAACAAAAAATAACTTAAAACGTCACTTGACATATACTGATATATATTTTGTATATAAGATATATATTTTAATAGTAATAAAGAAAAATATGTTTTACAGGAATTAATACATATTAGACCGAACTATGAATATATTTATACATATGATTTTTTAAAAAAGAAAACCATTTAACAGTAAAAAAATAAATCAAGGCATTAAAATTAATTGATATTTTCAAGATATGTATCTTTGATATGTTATATGACTATAGTGAAACGAATATTCACATAGTAACTTCTAGCATCTATATATTTTTTATTTTGAATAAAGGGTATCCACGAGGTATTCAAACATTAGCACTAACATCTCCGCGTACATTTATCAGATGTACGTAAATCCCCGATGTTTCTCGAATGGACAGCAACCAATGAAATAGCTAAAATGAGTTGACCAATCAGAACGCTGGAAAATTTAGACCATACCTGTTCCTTTGGTGCACTGCATCATGGAACGGGAACCAGTTTAATGGTCAATATCTACACAGAGTTGTCGTTCCTGTGCAATATACACATACATCAGTTTGGTACCCAAATCGAATTTTAGTTTCGGACAGTCTTTGTGCAATATGTGAAATTCAAAGCATTGTGCGTCTTGGTAAGTATTTTATAAAATTCTTTAGTTACTTATTAAATTTAAATACCTATAAATATTAATTACGAGTTATTTCAATGTTACTAAACATAGTGAAATATTACAAAGAAAAGGAGAAAAATACTTACAAATGTATATATTTAAGTCCAAAACACCTTGTAAAAATTACTAATAATAAAATACTTACAAATGTGAAATATTTAAATGTCCAAAACACCCGAAATTCAGCCGACACACCGTTTTAACACAACACAAATATGTCCAGGTAATCGGCCCCTTACACTGCGTTATCGTAGTTACGAAATGCAGGGAACCAGACAAACCGCGGTACGCGCTAATAGTCTAGTTGTCGCCTGCTTACGTTTTTGTGACAAATGTTCGATCGCAATGTTCAGCCCCCACAGTGCAAAACGTGAAAAAGTTGGAATTCTACGATATTCAGTTTAGTAGACCGTGGAAAGCGTGTCAGTTAATAAAGAAAAGCCGTTTTAAATAAGCAAAACAGGATTCCAATGTAAGTTTACCTTTCGTTTGTAAATAAAACCCAAAAATGTGTTCTGCTTTCGTTTAGAGCTTGTTATCTTCTATGTATGTATGTAAATTGGTAGTCATAAGAGCGAACGTGGTGGGTGGGGTATTTTTTCTAAACAAGCGTCTGTGGTCATATTATGCACACGGCATTCAGTGACGTCATGCGCACTATATATTTCAAGTTTACAAAAGCAAAATTCCCAGCGAAATAGCAAAAAGCTAATAGGACTTTAAATAGTGACCAGTATGAAGTCTTAGTTTAAATCCAGCTGGTCTTAATGGAGAAAAATAAAGTCTTTATTTCTTAGGCAAAAAGGGTTAAATATTGTTTATCATTTTTTTACTACGATTTCTTTTTTGAAATACTACTACGTTTTAAATGTGCAACATGAATAAGGTTTATTACGTGACAGAACTGTGTTGATACTATTAAACTTTTAATCACATTATTACCCAGATTAGAATTCTTGCATACTATCATAACGACTTTACATGAATTTACATCTTGATAATCCGGTCACTGTCTGATGCCCGTAATTCATTAATAAGCTTAACATATGATGCTATTCTTTTCAAAATTATGTTTCATTTAGCAATTAAACAGAAAGCGTTAGACCAACATGGCTATACATCAAGTACAACTATGAAAAGTACTACATACACATACCCTTAGACGCCATCTTGAGAAATTTATTGTCTCGTTAATTTTTCTAAAGAAAGTAAAACAAGTCAATTTTTTTCATATCTACTAAAAAGGAACAAAGGACCATAACTAAAATAACCATGGTGGAAAAAACCTGCTGAGAAATAATCCGTACACAAGAAATAGAAACGGCGACATACATGTAGGAATGCGATAAATCGCTTTTCATAAAAATGTATAGATGGGTCAAATTTAGTGTCAAAAGTAGTATACTGGTGGTTCTTTTTTTGTCAATTCAATTTCTGAATTGAGAATTTTCTAATTTCTAATTTGAAAGTGCCTTCTTGGATGGTATATATTTAAATTGAATAGACCTAATTCGAAGACCTTTAATTAAAACAAACTAGAGCTTAGTCAAAGGTTACTAATACCCCCGCCGCAACTTTGACACAAAAAATCTGTAAGTACACTGTACGGCTAAGTTTAAAGGAACATAACTCTGAAAATGTACAGTTGCAATGCATGCTAATCATATATACGTGCAGAAGTTTACAAACAAGAATTAAGAATAAATGAATTAAACAGTAAAAACATTAAATGGGTTAATTTGACTTTTTTTTTTTTTAATTCAAGAGGGATAAAATAATATGCAAAATGAACAAATATTTATTCCACAATATACAATAACTATCCTGCCTCGCTAACAGAAGCGTCAAGAAAATATACATACACGAGGGCTTAACCAAAAGTTCGTGAAAAAAATATAGCAAACTTATTTTTCTTAATATACATATCGAATACATAGTACACATTTGACATTGGCGCCGTACAATATCTTGGTCCAAGATTTCTTTGCGACTTTTGGACATTGTAAGTGGCTACGGTCTACGGCGTTCGTGTTCTCTTTATGTGCGGGCATTGGAAGGTGTTTCGTACAGACTGTCGGTGTAAGTCTGTGGTAATTTGTACAGATTACGTGTGGTGAATATACGGAAGTCGTGCAGTTTCACTGTAGTCTCCGAAAGCTGCCCACGCAAATCCACGGAGAGACGAATTATCAAAACATGCTTGAGATAACCAATGTGTACTTACATCTGTCCAATTATGTTTTACTTATCTCAAAGTCTACGCACGGCAATGGCGCGGCCGCTTTACGGTGATTGCACGACGATTGCTCCAAATCTGGGCGATTTCATGCCAGCGAGCGGGTACCTTATGGCAACGGTACGACAGCCGTGCGATGGTTCCATGATTCTAAAATCTTCGTACGGTTTATTTTGTGTACAATTCAAGGATTTGCAATTATCTACCATCGATGTAAACATGTGTTTTGTGCCTTCTTGACATATCTTGATATCACAGGTCGAATTCTTGTCTAATCTTATTGATTTACACTTAACATCAAATGGCGAGGTGAACCTCGAATTCGTGTCGAGGTCGGATGTATAAACCGCGGACTTACGAATAATAATTTGAGTCCCTAAATATGAACGTAAAATACTGGTTGTGGTCTTAAATGACAGTAAAAGGGTTCGTTAATGTAAAATTATTTAGAAAAACATCACGTCTGAATTTCGTGCAAAATCCGTTTAACTATAGGCCCTACTTTTTAATCATATATCATTGTGTCAGGATATTTTTTATTTGAGTGACCCTGACTGTGTTAAATGCGGTCAATGGTGTACTGTTGAGTTAAAATCAGTAGTATTGTTGTTTACTGTTACTTATGTGTTTGTGTTTTATAAAGAATTCTTATTGCAATTTCATTAATTGTCTAAATTTAATGAGTTGTTAACATTTCCAATGATTTATTTCTTTTCTTTTAAATGCTAAGAGACAAGCAAAGCTTATGTCCTTCTTCAGTGTCAAACATGTATAAGTCCTGCATTATATATAAATGTTATGTAGGCCCGTTAGTGTAAATGTTAAAAATATTTGCAAGGGTACGAACGATATATTGATACATTTGTCTTTTTTTGCTTCGTACTGAAAAATCACATTCCGACAGTACCTTCAGTACTTTGATCTATATTGTCACATGGTGTTCCCTTGCTGTTTTGAAACCATCGGATTTCTTTTTTCATTAAACAAGAGATATATAACAACTGATAGAAATAAATGTCACATAATTATATAGTCCATACGCACTCGGTTGGACATTTTCTTTTAATACACCGGTACCATAGCGAACGAGTCTAACTCAACATTTAGTAAAATTCACAAATGCTCCATAGTTTTAGTGAACATGGTGCGTCATTCCACCACAGCCTATAGTAACCAATCTCAACGCAACTCTCAATATTGCGGTAATTATCCGGATTGCCAGAGATCCAGTTGCTGAAGTCGGCAAGTGAAGAACCATCAGTCCAGACAAACAATCCATCTGTCACTTGGTCATTCAAACCAATCCATTGACCACGAACTGAATATGTGAACATAATTATATGCATATAGAGATGTATATACTGAACAACACTTTCGTTTAGTGGTTCTCGACTACAGATGATATCAGAAATACATTTACAGCATATATAAATGTGTTACTTTGTAATGTTGTTTGAACTTTTCAAACTACATTATGGATGACAAAAATATGTAATGACTCTGACTGTTGAAAAAGGGCGTAAATCTCAAACAAAGTTGTCAATCGGCATAAATGAAGAAAGATAAAAGAAACTGTTCTACTAAAACGGGCCTGAGTATTGACTTCTGGAAATATTCATGATGCATGGAATTCTGTAAAAGAATTTACTTTATCCTTATTAAATTTGTCATTATTGACCTATCATGCTGATCATTCCTGACATCGAGTTATTTTACCATTGTTTCACCAGATCGTTTACTATGCCTAAGCATACATTTTCAGAGTAAAATGCACAAAACAGAATTCCTGGAAGCCTTTAACATATTCTTACAAAGACATTAACCAGCATACACGGTTAGCATTGGTACGCATTGTTCACAAAAACAAAAGAATTATAGAACAATAGAAAGAGAAACCCGCCAAAACGTTTTGTACCTCTCCTAAATACCATTACAACACAGTCCTCAAATCTACCAATACGTTTTATTCCTCTCCTAAATCCCATTACAACACAGTCCTCAAACCTACCAAAACGTTTTGGTACCTCTCCTAAATCCCATTACAACATAGTCCACAAACCTACCAATACGTTTTGGTACCTCTCCTAAATCCCATCACAACATAGTCCACAAACCTACCAATACGTTTTATACCGTTCCTAAATCCCATTACAACATAGTCTACAAACTCGCTTATACGATTTATACCGTTCCTAAATCCCATTACAACATAGTCCACAAACCCGCTTATACTTTTTATACCTCTCCTAAATCCCATTACAATACAATCCATAAACCTACCAATACGTTTTGTACCTCTCCTAAATCCCATTACAATACTGTCCACAAACCTACCAATACGTTTTATACCGTTCCTAAATCCCATTACAACATAGTCTACAAACTCGCTAATACGTTTTATACCGTTCCTAAATCCCATTAAAACATAGTCTACAAACTCGCTTATACGATTTATACCGTTCCTAAATCCCATTACAACATAGTCTACAAACCCGCTTATACGATTTATACCGTTCCTAAATCCCATTACAACATAGTCTACAAACTCGCTTATACGATTTATACCGTTCCTAAATCCCATTACAACATAGTCCACAAACCCGCTTATACGTTTTATACCTCTCCTAAATCCCATTACAATACAATCCACAAACCTACCAATACGTTTTATACAATCCCATAACAACACAGTCCACAAAAATTCAGGACGGATCTTACGGACAGTCATGTCACATACCAAACCCACACAAACATAAACATAATGATACATCACACGAATAATACGACTGCAGTGTTTCTATTAGACTGGTTCGCTTTGTATTGTGAAATATTCTTTGACATAAGGTGTATCTAATTTGAACAACGTCCATTCAATGCTTTGTGGTCAAAACAGGAACGTTGACATTGGCATACGCGCTTTTAACAAAGAATTCTAGTGCTAGTATTTGAAAATGGATAAAAAATCAGATGCTTAGATGAAACACGCATGCGTAAAATAGTGATTGCAATTACTGTACCTGATGAAGGGTCAGGATGCCTCCCATACAATCCTAACCATGACATCACCAGCTCATTTTCTTCTGCAGATTCTATTTTCACCAACTGTCCACCATTTACTTCACAATTAATCTGCAATATACAATATGATACCAGTAAATACCAACTTCAGTCAACAAAAATATTTAAACAAAACGAGACACGTCTTTGCTGGCATAGAGAGTGCATAGACGAAGGTTAGTAATGGTGCAACATTCAGGAAGACTGGATAGGTATAAAACCCTTCAGTTTAATAGTGAAAATGTGGCTTGGTTAAAATCGCTAAAATAACGTAAAATGATATTTTACGTTATTTGCAAAGATTAAATACCAAGCAACAAAAAAATTCTAACCGAACGCTCAAGAATGGCGTTTTATTGCGATAAATTCTGCATCCCTTTATCGACTTTTTCTTATCAGCGTTAAACATCTCTAAGGTAGTGTGCATTGTATTGGTACGATATGATGCTATTAATTCATTAATGATAAAAATTTGTTACACAATCTCGTACTAGACATCAAACCTGGGCGTGGTTTCAATTATTGAACCGTTAACATAAGGGATTTTGATTGGCCATGAAAAATTGAATGGGGTGCGTCAAATTCGTTGATTTCATGCGACGATAATGATTCGACACTTTAATTGTCAATTGCTCAGCTTTAAAAAACACGGTAGGTGTCATTTTCGAATTAACATTGCCGTCTTATTTGATGACGGATTTCAAAGCGGTTTTCGGTATTTTTGTATTTTGTAGCAGAAATGTTAATATAGGGAACTGTGCCAAACAATTTTGATACATGTTTTCATTTTTTATCTATGCAGTATTACGTTATAAACAGCGGGGCTCTGTATCAAATTTATTATTCAATGTATTAAATTTACATAATTTTTACACACCTTAGCATCATTCCACGTCATTTGGGTATGAACCAGTGAATAGAATTTGCCTAAAATTAAAACATATACTCAATATATAGTCAAAAAAGTTCATTTATTTGTTTTCGCTTTCTATATTTCTTATTTGAAAATAAAAGACATTATTTCGAGCACTGTTTACGATACAATATTACAGAAATACAGCAGTCTGTAGAAGATTGGAAACAATTAAGTTCGCATTTCTGCAGAATTCGAAATTGATAGCATGTAATGGAACAGATTTATTAACGTGATTATTATATTTAATTTTTCCACGGGCCGCGGTCTTGGTTAGTGTGTTGTTTTTATCACTCGGCGATCTAGTTTCGATTCCCGGTCGCGGCAGGTCATACATTTCCATGAAAATTTTGACGAAAATGTCGAATATCCGCCACATGTAGAGAAGTTGCCGGTTCCTTGAGGAAGTAAGTATATAGTCCAGTAAAACTGGTATAAGTCAAAATCAGATGGCAATGCAAATATCGTAAACTAGCAATACAAAAAAATTATATAAAATCTAAACAATCCTCTCCCTCGGATAACTACAATATTAACTACTAGTACACGAATTTCAAGGAGGGTGACGTCATAATCCTCGTGTTGTATAATTATGCTAATTTAGTCTGGCTCCTAGCTTCTATTGTAAACGTACAGAAGTCATCATTGAATTCATGGACGATGCGATGATAACCGGGAGCCAACAAGATATTTAAAAAAGTGATTCATCAGGATATTGTAATCGATTAATTTAATGCTTATTACGTGTAATTTTTTCTTCGAGCATGTCTGCATGTATGAGATATTACATTCTACATAAGTTGAGTATACAAAGAGGCAGGTGATGTCGACTATATAATAGTATGCCTTTTGCTGAACTACTTTTGGTGATCAGATGGGAAACATAAATCAAAGTACTGAAAGCACATGGAACTGGAACAACTATAACAACTGTATAGCGGGTGTAGAAAAGCGTTAGTAGTACTTAAGTCTGCATCAAAATTCATGTGCGAAATATCGTTCGGATTCAAAAACTCACTCAACAAAGAAGTTCAACTTTTGACTGCTTTGTAGTTCCGAACAACAGCAGAACCTCCAGAGCTTTGATTAAAAAAGTTTTGATTATAATTAACATAGTGTAATTACTTTTTTACTTATGTCTTTAAAGGTATTATGCATTTTGTTTTGATGATAACTGTGATGTTTATTGTGTTATTCCTGACATATAATGTTGATTGACATGGCAAATTAATTTATACATGTTGTTAATTGTATGTATGACTGTATGTATGACCGTATGTGTATGTGTGTGTATGTGTGTCTGCCTGCCTGCCTGCCAAGAGAAATTGCTCAAACTACTTTCTAGCATCAATATATCAATATTGGTGGTATATCAAATGATATAACAGTGAAACTAATTACATACCTTTTACAAACAAAGTCCGTGGAACAGATGGGGATGGTAAAATCATCACAGGAAATGTATTGTCTTCATACAAATGACACAATTGAAGTGTAGCATCATATGCAATGCCACGTGTCGTTCTGGTAGAATAATACTGATCACATTCAACCACAGACGTAACCTTCATAGATGATACTATACTTTGTGATACAGCTGTATCAAATTTACTATACTTGATAAATTGGCCGACAGATTCTGATTTACACACACCAAGTAACACGAAAGGCAAAACACACTTTATGTAAACCATGATTTAACTGTCCATTGAAATATTTACATATTTCAGCGAAAAAAGTAGATGACAACCTTCTTGCCTATTTTTAATTTTCTTAATTCGTATTCACATCTCAACTAAAATCACAATTCAAACAAGAACATCGAGTCTATTTAAAATTCGCCAAATTTTATTTACGTTGCAAGACGTTACTTAACTTTTACCATTGAAACGCATGATACAAATTCGCTGAAGTGAATAACAACAATTTCAACTGTCGAGTGCCTTTTTGTCTGTGCATATGATGGCAAACCGACCCTTCCCGCTAAACACACAGACCGTGTCACGTGATTTCTTTAGCAACCAGCCTTTTCGGTTTAACTAAAACACGCAATAATGAATAAGTAATAAATCGCTTTTGTGATACAAACGATAGAGCCGGTAGTTATAATGCATAAGGTAACAGCTTTAAGCGTAAAGATGGAGGGAACAACAAATGAACAAATGTTTTGAAGGTCTTTCAAAACGAATATTATGTAATAATCTATAGACGTAAAACTGAAACATCTACTGTTCCATTAGCTTTAAAATTATCTGTTAAGGTGTTGTTAAAATAAACAATTTGGAAAGCTTTGATTATTGTTAACTTATTCACTAAAGAATTATACGAGTGTATATGGAACGATAATTAACGCAAACAAATTGTTCATCTCTTATTAATAAGTAGCCATACATTAATTCAGTTTCAGAAAATGCTAGCATTTTGGATGAAACGAAATCAACTCATGCATAAATGATTTCACTCGTATGTTACGTGTAAAAGCTGTACCACTTTTCTGTTAAAACATAATAATTAATGAATGAACAACTCCGAATGCTTAAACATTGCAAGAGTATTCATCTGCGCAGCACCATTTCAACGTCTTCTCGTTTGTATGTGTATGGTGATGTTTAAGCTAAGGACTACTAATAAAATCTGATTGATCTACATTTAAATGCGTCAATATTCAATGCTTTCGCCAGTTCGATTATTGTATAAGAAATATATTGGAAAATAAAATATTATTCATCTGACCCCGGGGATCATTTTAGCAACATTGTTAGAGGGTCTCTAGATAGTGGTCCATGCCAAATATCTAAGTTCTAAACTTAGTGCATTCATACAATAATGTTTTTTATATTCTCCTTTGTAGATCTAACAAATTTGCTAAATTAGTATCCCTGAGGTTATAATTGGCCCGAGGGTCTCTAGATGTTGCTTATTTAGAACAAAATGACACCCAAATACTTTAAAATGTCCATAAAGATAATAGTTTTCATTTCTCTAGGCTGACCTACAGATTTGACTGCATATATATATTCTGTGTCACATTTTGTTTGGTTCAAAATGTTTTTACATATGTGTCAGTTCCCTATAACCAAATTGAATAAGGACCATAAAGATAAAGGGTGAATTTTGTATTTAGTGACATGGAATAAACCATGAGGAGCAAAGGATTTAAAGATATTGTATGCAGTGGTCGACGAGTCAACTCTCTTGATATGACGAGGGTTGTTTATTAAACACGTCTTATTCAAATCACAAAAATGTTTCCCTCAAATATTTAATACAAAATGAAAAGTATTTTTTTTTCAATTTAATTTCAGTTTCATATACAGACCAAATTTCAAAAGCAACAACAAAAACTGCAAAAGGCATAGATATATAAAAATGACATATATGAATATTTATTCAACATGTTCAATAATTAACAACAGTTCAACTTGCATTTACTTTTTCATGAGAGTGTTGAAGTTACAAATGTCTGTACTGCAAGCATCCAGGAAGCTATTTTTTAAAAACAGTTCACTCACAATACAGTTCCAGTAAAAACTTCTTAAGTCTTTATAATTCTTCTGACACAAAATACTATAACAAAACGACGCGTTGTGTTTTTGTCATTTATTTAACATTAATAACCCAGGTTCCAAAAATGGTATAATCGTTTTCTAACTCGTCGCTTAATTTCCAGAGGGGCGTAAGAGACATTTTGTTGTTACTTTTGAGAAACAAGCCTTTAAAGATTTGAGTGCCCATAACTTTTTGTTACTTACGGGATTTTTCTGATTTTTGCTGTGAAGCTTTAGATGATATTTATCTGCTTATTACTAATTTTTCATAAATATCATATATTTCTATATTTCGTAAAACAACAAAGACTGAAACTGAGATACGCCTTTTGGAATTGCAGGGGCATAACTTGTTAATTCTAAAATGACGTACCTATTTACGACCTTTTAGTACTGATTTATTATGATAAAATGTTATTTATTCCAACTTATGGAACTGAAATCTCACTGTATTATAATATATCAATGAAATACAAATGTACTAAATAGAAAGTTTATGATTCAAAATGAGTTTTATTGAAACATAACATGTTAATTGTATCAATGGAATGTAAAACCGACTATGAGCTCCAGAGTCGCATTTCTGCATTATACAGTAATTAATACAGAATAATAATAATAATATAGCATTTCTAGGCCACTGTAACACTATACCTACTAATAATTATAGTGATTATAATATTCTATTGCTGTCATTATTATAAGTATGTCCTTACAATAGTATCATGGGCTGTTTTAAATAGTTTGATGGTTAATTTCAAAGACGGTTTTTATGATTGACTTCGAGCAAAATGTGATTTGTCAGTGGAAAAATGTATGCCATTCGAATTTGTACCAACAGCTAATTTTGCCGAATTGAATACAGAAAACAGAATTACTTTTTCCGAAATAACATGGTAATGCTAATGACAATTAACGTATGAATATGAAGCATGAAATATATTCCATTGACAGATATACACAAATAGATGATAAAGAATTAACCGTTGGCACTCGGGGGAATGTACAGACTAATAATTTTAAGAAGTTGTTGACAAATAACTTATTAGAAGTAGTTCAATTGTGTACTGACCATATATGAGTTTAAGCATTAACAGTAATTAATAAATATGTAATATCAATAATCTGCATTGCAAAAATTAACAATCAGTGTTATAATATTGTTGGATTTTACGAAAATTAGTAACAGGAATAATAAGCTGTTAGCATTAATCTGTATTGCAAGAATACATTATAATAACATAATATCAATAGTCGATACGTGTACAAAATGTTACATCGATAGTTAATACTTAAACATAGCATAATTAAATGTCGGTTAATAAACAAATGCTCATAAACAGCTACTTACACAACTCGTGTAGTGGCTACATGCAATTTGAAAGTAACACTCACTGACAAAACTGGCTGAACAGATTTTCTGTAATTCGTGTGTTCACCACTAGATTGGGTAATAAACTAAGAATGTTTTAAGTCAACATGATGATTATACCGTTAGGTAAGCAAATATTGTTCCAGATTATCTTTCGTCATCTATGCATGTATATTCATAATAATCACTGAAGTTTTAGACACTCCCCTCAAAACAACAAAGCAACAAAGTTACAGAAAATAGTTTGCTCAGTGTGCTCGTGTCGGTCTAAATGAATAGTTTCATTGTTCTGTAGAAGTGTTGGACACCACCAGGCAGATGTTTTAGCATGCTGATATTGTGTAAAAATTATAGACACGTATTATTGCAACGGGTAAGAGCCTACAAGGCTTTCTCGTACCCTGCTACTGAAAGATACCTGTTTAAGACTTGTCGTCAAACTACAGTTTAACTCTACAAGGAACGGTTGTAATTTCGTATACCGCAAACATTTCACTCTTGTGAATGGTATTCCATTAGATTTAAGTCAACGAATGGACTTATGAAAGTCACAAGTTTCTGTTTTGTGGTACGCACAAGTCAGACCATCGACCTGATACAATTATACTTGTTAAGTCTAGCACTCCAGACAAGAAATACAAGTTGAAATAGGCGTATCACTTATATCGAGCCAAATTAAAGACCCCCGATTTACTTAAAGTAAAAGCCCTGTTTCTGTCTGGAGTAGGGCATTTATATGTTGCATACGGCAACAAAGGTTGCTGTACCTTTGAGTGAGATAATATTGTTTCTAAATTTCATTTTGACTAATGTAGTGAATACTGAAAGTCAATAATAGTCCACATGACGGTTAAAATTGCGTACTTGATAAGTTCATAAAACCTTTTGCTTATTCTGTTCTTATAGACAATAAGTTCTCGTGTTTCAATGTAAGACAATATGTGAACAAGCACGTCATTTTGAGGATCTTAACACACTCCAAAAAAGGAAAATAATACATTGTGCATGTATACTGTACATACGAAAAAATAACAACTGATATATTTAACATTTGCTCTGCTCTTGAGACACCAATACCTGTTTTGAACAATTATCTATCCTCTCTTCAGTTCATATTATGCTCTTTCGCACCAGCACTTCGCTTACACAGTCAAAGAAGTCAAACATTTTCTTAAAACATGCCGTTCATTATGTAATTCAGTTCACCAGTGTAATGTTACCTTCCCTGATTATTGATACGTACATTAGCTGTAATTACATGATAATGATGGTAGATAGTTTTGAGTGAGTTTTGTCGAAAGAAAGGTTTCAAAACTAATATCCGAAATGTAACATATCCGAATAAATATAGTGTAGATGTCCTAAACATTGTACCTTGTATTAGACAGAACCACTATATACCTGCATACAAAGTATTTTCACTGGATAAAGATACAAAAAGAGATTTAATTACACACTTATACTTACATATCCGTACTTTATAATGTTGTAAAAATAAAAACATAAACTAAGAAAATAGAATCTCGGCAAGTAGCGACGCCTTTTTTTATGAATCGCTGAATTTGATTGGTTAAATGTTTACGCCCTTCATGAATTAGTCACAAACGCATTTATAGGTTATACGCCTTATTGGAACTCATAATTACGCTTTTTAAAGCAGTTCCACAAGGGCATAGACCATACCATCATGTAGAGCTCGAAAAGACGAATCCAACGATACCAAACACTCAATTTTGCCAAAATTTGTGATACGCCCCTTTGGGAATAGAGCGACGAACTGTCTCTAACTTCTAGTCTTAACTCTTCTTCTCTCTCTACTTTTTACCCTGGTGGATGTATCTCTATATATACGAAAACCCAACGGCGTCGCAGTTTCCAGCCCCTCACGCAGATGTTAGTTGTTTAGACCAGTTGTCTATCATGATACTAATTTTAGATAATAGTTCTTTAAAATATCAAGTTATGGTTTATCGGGTACAGTTTATATATTTCTATGTCCAATCAACCAATAACATTTCATACTTTATCATTAAACATAGAATGTTCAAGAAATTTCTTTTATCTTCCCACCAAGTACTGCCAAATATGGGGATTTGTTTAAATGTCAATTTGTACTTGAATGAGTTCCAATTCAACAAATGCATGTATACTACATGTATGACCAATACTCACTATTAGTCCCGTCGGTACACTATATTGATCCATACATGAGTATATTAAAAGGCTGTTTACCTACTACATGCATAATTAAGATAATTAATTACACATGTAAGCCGACTATGTTACACTCCTCCCATACCTAAGTAATTAATTACTCTTTATTAATGAATTACTTTACTATTTCGAAGAGTCTAACATGGTAAGCTCCATCCTCCAGGAAATATAATAAAAATATACATTTCATAATCGCATGCAAGGCATTAATCATCGGAAATAAAACACATTCAATTAAAATCAAAGCAAAACACATCACTGAATATGAAACATCACAAAGTTCATGTGTAGTTTTCCAATTCCGTGGACAATAAAAGATATAATTAATAAAACATTTAAAACACAGATACGTTATGAAAAGAATGAATGAAAAGAATGTCAATGTCTATTTGTCTTTGTCTGTTGTTGAGGTTGGATGTTGGCTTGTCGTTCTATTCTTGTTGTTGGAAAATGGTTTCTGATTGAGTAATAACGATTTCAAGGACGTGTAATTTAGGTTCTTCTATCGTCGTGGTCGCCATTATTTCTTACTATTGTGGTTGGGTGAGGTCTTATTTGGTTGTCATTTCTGTAATATTGTTGCATAACTTCTTGGTCATCTGTCTGTAATAAATCAGGAATTCAGGTTTTTAACTATGTTTCTTCTTGGCAGATACTTTAAGAGTATCGTGTCTAAATGTTGTCTTATATGTCGTATGATACTGTTGATGAATGTCCTCTCAGCAGATAATTTGAGATTATCGTGCCTGGACTAGTTATATGTATCATATTATACCGTCGTTGATGGTTGGTTAATGAAAATGTTGATCACTCTCGTACATGGGTTACAATTATTACAAAATTATTTACAAGTCCACATTTTGTGTATCACTATTACCAAGTAGGGTAATTATCGACGTCATCTCCAAAATATTTAACTTTTCTTCTCCTGCATAGGCCATACACTTCTTTCGTTCATCACCAGAAGATACATGAATCTTCAAGGCGCCACAGTCGCCTTCACGTTGACGTGTTGGTGATGGCTCTATCACAGTAGAGACTTCCTCGGAACAACAAGATGGCTTTGAGACATTCATTGAAGTAAGAGTTTGGTATTCATCGAAATTATCACGGGCAGAGAGATACGTGTTATTAATTAAGTCAATCTCGATTTGAAGACTCTGAAAAGTCTCAAAGTATCCAGTAAAATTATATTTCTTATACAAGGTCGTCATAGGTCTGAGAATATACTTAGTGAATTCTAGGTCGTCTCGAATTTTGTCCATAAGCATATGATAGGGCTTTAAGTCATGTATTAACGTAATAAGCCAACATCCGTCATTGGTAAATATTTCGTTTGTCTTCTCAAATATAACGTTTTCGTAATTTACAAAAGCATGGGTACAGCCAATAAACATTACAACTACAATGAATCTCAACATCTTCTGAAACATATAATTAAACGTAGAATAATCTTACTACTCATAAAACATAATAAATCGTAACATCATCGTGCTACAATTACACACAGTTATAATTACGAGGTCTGAGCTACAGCATGTCAGATATTAACCTCAAAAGGTATTTAACCTTTGAACTTCTTAAAGAACTTTTAGAAGAGGAGCACACCTTCTTCTGTTTAGTCTTACTACTTTTGTTAATTTCTACAGCTTGTACAGACATAGATTCGTCTGTATCACTTATTTCCATTTCACTATCTTGACTTGAAATATCAGTGGAACTTTGATTTACATCATTTGTCTTACTTTTTAAGCGTTTACTTAGTTCTAACAGGGGAACATTTTCTTCATCATCAGAATTATCTCTTTCATGTCTATATTTCTTGGCTAATTTTGCTAAAGGAGTATTTAACTCGGAGTCTGAATCAGAGCTTGTCTCGGATTTTTGAGAATCATTTTCAGAATCAGAAATATCAGGAGGAATTGCCAATGTAGCTTTTCGCAGATTACAGTCATCATTAGTTTTGGAAATCTCCCACTCATCCACGTTTGCTAATCGCAATAGTTCATCAATAGTTTTGATTATTCTTATAGTAAACAGGATCACCTATTCTAAATTCTATGGATTTTGTACCCTTATTTGCATAGTTTGCTTGTCTTTTCTTGGCTTTCTTAAGATTATTTCTTACAGTCACAAAATATTTATATTGTTGTTCTAATGAAATTTGATGTAGATCGTCACCTTGATATTTTCTACGGGGTTTCATTAAGTTATCAATAGGAAGTACAGCATCCCTGTTATACATTAGAAAGAATGGTGAATATTTAGAAGATTCACTTATGTTAAACCTAATTGCTGCTAATGCTTGATTTAAATGCATATCCCAAATTCTTTGCTTTTCTCCTAATCTTTTAGAAAGTATGTCATGTAAAGTTCTATGAAATAGCTTAACTTTTGCACTGCTTTGTGGGGGATAGACACTTGTCAAAACTTGATCAATTCTTAAATAATCAAGAGTTTCTTTAACAACTTTATTTACATTTTCTGTTCCATTGTCTGACACAATTTGTAATGCACAACCAAATCTTGGGAATATTTCTTCTATAATCAAATGAGCTACAGTTTCACCTGTTTTATCAGGGACAGCAAATGCTTCTGGCCATCCGCTATACCAGTCAACGAATGCTATGATATATTTATTTCCAGCCATACTAATGGGATACGGTCCTGAAAGATCAAAACTAATTTTTGCAAATGGATTAATTTCCATAATGTCATTATCTTTAGATTGTTCTAAGACCATGTCAAGGCCTGTCTCACATAATTCAGATCCATCTGGATTTCTTAAATTATCTGTTTCTGGTAGGTTACAACTTGCAAACTGTTTTGTAGAGTCAAGGACATTAATTTCAAATAAATTATCATTGACATCGAGAATTATATCATCATTATCCTCATTTATTCTTGGGTTCGAGACATTGTCTCGATGTCTGCTATGTAGGTCAGCTACAGAATTGGTTGTACCTGGTATGTATTCAATGGTACAGTCATATCCTGAAATAATGCCCATAATTGAATTTTCTTGTTTTGCATAGGTGACTCAAGTAAGTATGTTAATGGTTTATGATCTGTCCTAATAACAAATGTTGCATTATGCCAGTAACAATCTAATTTTTGCAGTGCATAATGTATTGCATAAGCTTCCTTTTCTACAGTAGACCATTTACATTGAGTTTTGCTAAGTTTGTGAGACAGATAATAAATGGGTTTTTCTTCATCATCACATATCTGTGTCAAGCAAGCACCAATACAAGTATCACTCGCATCTGTGTAAAGTACATAAGGTAACTTCGAATTTGGATTGGCCAAAGGTGGGACAACTGTCAGATTTTCTTTGATGAAATCAAAAGCTTTTTGATGTTTATCAGTCCATTTATAATGAGCATGCTTTCTAGTCAATGCAATAATTTGTTCTGTTATTTGAAAATAGTTAGGAAATAACTCAAAATCAAATGAAGTCACTTTTATGAAAATTGACCTACCTAACAGATAATACAATAAATGCAAGAATGTGAATAAGACTAGGGTAACCCATGTTTAGTCAATTCAAATTGTTATATGATGTTTGCAACTACTATGTTGCAGAAAAAATGGAAAATGTAACCCGCCCCTTTAGGATTTAGTCATGGTGTTTGCAGTTTACCAAAAGTAGCAAATTGATGAATATCATTAACTGAAGCAGGGCAACACCTGAAATTTTCTCAAAGGTAACTACAATGTATGTGTAATGTCTGCACCAAATTGTAAAAAGTTTTACCGTCAGGTTTTGAAATTAAAGATATGTGTCAGAAATCCACAGTTACTTGATTTTCGTTAATTAACCATGTATAAATTGCTATAAACTTTTGGAATATATCAATTCATGTTCTAAACAGGAAACATTACCTAAAAACTAAAGAAAGAAAAAAGTACGGTCCCAGTTGGATTAGAACCTATGACCCTCAGGAATACGTCAGTATATCAGTAAAATTCATGAAATTGAGTACTCTTCAAAATGTAGGCTATGCATCCTTAAAGACGTTTGCTACAGTTCGCTACATTTTTCACATTGACATACAGGCAAAATGAAAACCTGATAAATATAATTTTTTAAACTTTGCATGATCGAAGCATATGATAACAGAAACATTCTAAGCGAACAAAAATTGGGGTCACTCTGATCTCGTTTTTGAGTTATCTGCTCTTGAATTAGATGTTTTTGCTTATTTTAGTTCATTTCAGTGTCAGATAACTCATACATATATCTCAAGTACTACTAGTACCATGCAATAATGGCCTTAGTCCTGCCGAAACCGTATCAACGATCTCTAGAGTTTACTTAACAAATAGTTTTCCCAATGACCAGAAATACATTTCCTGTCGGGTAAAGCGAATCACTGACAGCAACGCCTTACAAGCCGCACACTATCTCCGTATTTCTCTTACATTACAAATTGTTTTGCCCAAAATAACTATGATATCGCGAATCCCCATTAACTCCTTTGAAAATTAATGACTGTCTGCCGGCACGTTTCTGTCACTATAGGAACGTCGAACTCCCTTTTCTAACTGACAATATCATGTTCAACAGATTCCATATTCAAGCCAACACAACACATATCTTTCTCCACATATTTAATGACAAAGTCACGTGGTAAAAGCACATGCGACATCCAACCACAAATTGTTAATTGTACATAAACGTGCACTGCAATAATATATAGTGACAATTCAATCGTTTTCCTTCTTTTGGACTGAACAAATTCGTCTTGATATTGAGTTTATTACAGAATTGTGATTCTGAGGAAAATATAAAATGATAAATGAGGAAGTTTAATGCTATTTATCGTTAAGTCGGTCAGCAAATCATAATCATATTGTTGAGTGTGAAGTTATTTTAACTTTAATTACAGCAAATACTGTCTGAAGAGACGTCGGAGTCTGATTCCGATCAAGGCAGCGACCCTGAAACATCTTGTACTTCCATAGAATTAAGTAAGGCACATTTTATGATGAATGAATTGTAATCAGAATTAAATTATTATAGTGTTATATTTTGATACAATCTTTCAATTTAGTAGATAAGTATATTTAGATGTTAAATCTGATTGTGGATTTATCATTTATTTCTTTTATATTTTGTCATTCCGTAGGTGTAAAGGCAGACATTGATAACCCACAGTACCATTACTGGATAAAAGGGACACTATCATGTAAATACGTCAGCGAAGGCGCTCGAAGTTCCATTCTTACAGTATTTAAGAAATTTCAGCAAACACTGCCGAATGGGGGATCACATTTTGAAGACATATTTGAATATATAAAGAAAATGTGTGAGGAGGGAGTACGATGGAGATCCGATTAGTGAAAATATCCAGCTGGAAGTATTCATTGCTATGATTGTGAATCTTTATTTCATGAGGTGGTGAAGCGTCATCGTAAATTGAATTCTCCTAAGTCAGGATTTCACAATTGTAAGAAGATTCAAGTTGGTGGAGCATGGGGTATTGCTTAATTGTTCATGCCTGGAAACTGCGGAGATATTAGAAAACCGGAAGATTCAGACACGTTGGGGCTTATCCATACTATGCTGAACTGTGGTCTTTTTATCGACTGTAGCTATGAGTGCATCGATAAGGTAAATTAAAGAGCATTAAAATTCTGACTGAAATAATAACCAACCAGTAATACACACGTTATGATTTCATGATAATTGCTACTTAATCAACCCATAGAACAGAACATTAAAATGAATTATTTGAACTCATTATAATTCTAGATAATCAAGTTGCGAAACAAGATGATGCACTCAACAACTTTAACAATGACAGATGAAATGAACACTGAATTATATGACAGTGAAATAAAAGATATTGACGAGGCAATAGATCAACTTAGTGATGATGACAATGAAGTTCGTTAAAAACTGAGTTCGTCCAAGACAGATGTAGAACAAGTAAGTACAACCACTTTTCCATATCTGATTCGTTGCTAAGTCGCCTATTTGTTATCCCAAGTTTCCATTTATTTGTTTAAGTTTACTGTAACATAGTGTATTACTTATTTATGTCATATATAGTTTTGTTTCCCTGGAGGTAATTTTAAGATTAGGCCCATCGAAGTAGTTGAACCTAACAGACTATTCCAAGGCGATACCCTACAGGATACTATGTGTTATCCTCTATTTTTATGGTTTGTGAGTTGGTAGGGTTTAGGTTAGTGGATTTTGAAGAGTGTAGTATTTTGGGGAAAGAGGGAATTTTGCATGTGTTTTTTTTCAATTAACAATTTTCTTATTTATAACTGTCTATGCTCACCTTTTCCTCACCGCCACAACTTCCATAAAAAGTATTTGTTTGATCTGTGCTATCTCTTTGATTTTATTTTATTTGCATAGTTTGCATGAATTGACATAATAGTTGTGTAAAATTGGAAAAATGAATATTAAACAGACACAAGTCAAAAATAGATACACAGTTATAATATATTTTCCCTTGTAATAGTTTGTATACGTACATCATTTACAAAATCGGAAACTTGATCGAAAGAGTTTACGGAGTTCCCACGCGTCAGTTTTATTAACTCGTTTTTAACAGATTAGAACGTCTGAGATGAAAATCGAGGTAATGATTAAACGTACAAAGGAGGCGATTCAGTATGAATGTGAAGGTATAGAGAAAAAATAAGGATCAGGATGTTGATGGAACAATGAGAGAAAAACTAATGAGAAAGAAAGATATACAATCAAATCGACGAATCATCATTACTTGATATTCCTAAAAAGGATGAAATAGGTGACCAAGATGATGACTTGGGTTTAGCTCTCTTCAACCTAATGAAAGCAAAGAATGAATTAGAAGAAATACTTCTGCACGTTAAGACATTACTAAACGGGTATAATGAAAAAAGGAAAGAAAATTAGAAAGGCGAAACAACATTAATAAAAGAAGCTTTCTTCCAAAAAAATGAACAATAAATGCTTGGGATTATAACAAAATACTTGAGTCACAAACAGGAGCCTGACCGACAAGTGGAGAAAATGGATATTTTAAGAGTCACTAGGAAGATTGCAAAGAGGAGAAGAGATATTAAATCACAAATATATCTATCAAAATATTTGTTGAACTGAATATAAAATTTCTCATGTATAATTTGTAGACTGATCTCATTTTATCTTACAATATATTTGTACAAACGATGTATGGTATGTAATATATTGACCGATCATATTTTCGGTAAATATGTGGACTGATTTTTCTTTAATATAATGTGTGAACTGATGATATCTTATGTATAATTTGTGGACTGATTATGTCTTATGTATCATATGTGGACTGATTATATCTTATGTATAATATGTGAACTGATTATATTTCGTGTAATATGTGAACTAATTATATCTTATGTATACTATGTGAACTAATTATATCTTATGTATAATAAGTGAACTGATTATATCTTATGTATAATATGTCAATTGATTTTATCTTATGTATAATATGTGAACTAATTATATCTTATGTATAATAAGTGAACTGATTATATCTTATGTATAATATGTCAATTGATTTTATCTTATGTATAATATGTGAACTGATTATATCTTATGTATAATATGTGAACTGATTTTATCTTATGTATAATATGTGAACTGATTTTATCTTATGTATAATATGTGAACTGATTTTATCTTATGTATAATATGTGAACTGATTTTATCTTATGTATAATATGTGAACTGATTTTATCTTATGTATAATATGTCAATCGATTTTATCTTATGTATAATATGTGAACTGATTATATCTTATGTATAATATGTGAACTGATTATATCTTATGTATTATATGCGAACTGATTATATCTTATGTATAATATGTGAACTGATTATATCTTATGTATTATATGCGAACTGATTATATCTTATGTATAATATATGAACTGATTATATCTTATGTATTATATGCGAACTGATTATATCTTATGTATAATATGTGGACTGGTTATATCTTATGTATAATATGTGGACTGGTTATATCTTATGTATAATATGTGAACTGATTTTATCTTATGTATAATATGTCAATCGATTTTATCTTATGTATAATATGTGAACTGATTATATCTTATGTATAATATGTGAACTGATTATATCTTATGTATTATATGCGAACTGATTATATCTTATGTATAATATGTGAACTAATTATATCTTATGTATAATAAGTGAACTGATTATATCTTATGTATTATATGCGAACTGATTATATCTTATGTATAATATGTGGACTGATTATATCTTATGTATAATATGTGGACTGATTATATCTTATGAAAATATGTGAACTGATTATATCTTATGTATAATATGTCAATTGATTTTATCTTATGTATAATATGTGAACTGATTATATCTTATGTATAATATGTGGATTGATTATATCTTATGTTTAATATGTGAACTGATTTTATCTTATGTATAATATGTCAATTGATTTTATCTTATGTATAATATGTGAACTAATTATATCTTATGTATAATAAGTGAACTGATTATATCTTATGTATTATATGCGAACTGATTATATCTTATGTATAATATGTGGACTGATTATATCTTATGTATAATATGTGGACTGATTATATCTTATGAAAATATGTGAACTGATTATATCTTATGTATAATATGTCAATTGATTTTATCTTATGTATAATATGTGAACTGATTATATCTTATGTATAATATGTGGATTGATTATATCTTATGTTTAATATGTGAACTGATTATATCTTATGTATTATATGCGAACTGATTATATCTTATGTATAATATGTGGACTGATTATATCTTATGCATAATATGTGAACTGATTATATCTTATGTATAATATGTCAACTGATTTTATCTTATGTATAATATTTGGACTGATCATATGTCATGTGTAATAGTATATGGAGTAATGATATTTTATGTATAATTTCTTGAGTAATCATGTTCTATGTATAATATGCGGATTTGTGGTATTAACATGTGGATTTATGATTTTTATGCATAATATGTGAATCGGTATAGCTAAAATGCGTATATAAGGTAATACTCATGAATATGACATCGGTTTTACTAATATGGTATTTGAAGCAATATTATAATGTATACTTTACGGACTGGTGATATCTTCAGGATAATATCTAGACTTTTATGTCTTATGTATGAAGACTTATCATATCTTATACTATCTGTATTAATTTTGATATAAGGAAGAGCCGTGGTGTAGGAGTAGAGCGTCGGACTTTGCGAGTTCGAATCCCGTCAGTAGCGGAATTTGACCGAAACCTTCACAATCCCTTCCCTTCGGCGCGAGCTCTGGTCAGAATCCAGGAAGCAGTCATCGAGAGTAGTTTGTATAAGTTGTAAGAACTCTACTATCAATGTAATATAAAAACAAGAAATGCCTTTTAAAAAGACACTCGCGAAGTTTCTTTAATGTTATTTACACTGTTGAAACCAAAAGTATAATTTTTATGAAATTCCTAAATTGCCGTTATAGTACCGTGTGAACTTATCGCTAGCAGTCCAATTAGGTCGCGCCTTAAAATTTTAATATTAGGTCAGCTAAATAGATTACGTATTTAGTCACATCTACTGTATATTATTTCCAATAAATGCAAAATGATTGTCAATAATGATATATAACTTGATTTCGACCGCATAAGAATACATGTTCGTACATTTTTACTTTACAAATTTTACTACCACAAGAAGTACACATTAAATAATTGTTGACTCGGTATAAGTTGGCGTTGTCTTAATTTTTCTACGCCTGTAGATTTCACCCAATGGAAGGAAGATTTTCCTGTGAATTATCCAATAGAATGAGAAATTTCTTTTAAATAATTAATACGTCATGCCAAAAAATATAGGTCAAAAGTTAGATTAGACACCTTCGCGAAAAAAGTTTAAACTAATTGATTTTGTCTTGTTTGTATAATGTAGACATAGTTATAATGTATAATATGTGGACTAATGATATATGTAGACTATATGTCATTCAAAATATGCTATTTGGCGTTTCCAAAACTTATGGGCCTACGTCTCTTATATGCTTGAACGAAGTTCGAAAATGTTTGACTTTTGAATATTTTCAAATGACTTATTTTGTACAGGTATTTAATGTAGTTTTAACAAGAGTTTGAACTCCTGGTAGTTTTGTAAAGAAATGACATTAACCTCACCTAGTTGCTTATAAGTAGTTATCTTTTAATGTGAAAGTAATGGATTAACATTTGTCAAAATATGATCTTTCGTTGGAATTTGTTTTATTTTCATAGTGTAGTTCTGTCTTAATGTATAATTGTAGAATATATCAAAAGGAAGGCTATCTATTCTTGTTTTTAAGATACTGAAACATGCTTAATGTTATTTCTCATTATGTTTTCTATCCTTTATCAAATTTATTTTGAAATGACAAATACAGTGTACTTAATAGATACATTTAAGAAAATGTGAACATTATTTCGACAAACTAAATTGGCGGCAGCATTACAGTTTTGAAATAGAAAATTGCCATCATCCTAAATATTTATTTTTAACCAATCCACTTTGCTTTTTGGTGGGATATTTATAAATATGTGTGTATAGTTAAGTTATTTGTCTTAGTGGGATTATCAACCCTTGCTACTGTAATTAAACATCTTTATATCTTATCACAATGAATTGTAAAAGGAATAGTTCTTGCATATTTAAAAGTCCCACTGTTTGCTTGATATAAGGCAAAACAGAAATACCTGGTTTCCGCTGACATCCCTAAGTGGGTAGAGCTTTTTCACAAATTTGTTTTTAATAAGGAAACATGATTTATACGAAAATATCGACTGAAATAATAGGATCGGTCAGTTAAGTGGAAATTATTAACTTTTCCATTTACGCCTAACACTCGAGACTGCTTCAGATATTATGATGTAGTTTTGTTATTGTTTGCTAATATATTCTTGATTTGTTAGGTTATATTTATACTAATGCTAAAGAATGGGTAGTAATTAACTAGTTGCTAAAAATTGCTATATTTTATAAACGCATGTCTTAGCTTATGCGTGTTGTCATTCCATCATTAACAATAGCAAGATAGTTCTTTTAACTCATCAGTAGATGTATAATTTCTGTAAAAATGAACGGTTTTGTTATAAACAAACTTGAGTAATTTATGAGACATTGTTGTTTGTCAGTCGTATTTCTTGATTTAATTCAGTAAATGTATTTGGATTTTCTAGCAAATTGAAATATGTGTGATTGTAAATTCAGTACACTATTCTGACACTAGACAGACAGATAAACGAACAGACAGACGGACCTTGTTTTAAAAATTACTAAATGTGAACCTGTTTATGCTAAAGTTATGTGGTGTGTTTTAATAGTAAGCACTCAACTTAGCAGTACTATCATAGCAACGACTCTGATCTTAACAGACAGACAGATAAACAGACAGGTCAGTTATCTGATAAACCACTACAGATATATTAAGTTTCAATTCATAAATAATTTATTTATGGAGTTTTACACTCAATAACAGTTCTTAAAATATGATAACAACTTAATGATTTGAATATACATTGTTACAATAAATTGTAAGGATCAAATCCACGGACACAACATAATAAAAATAGTATTACCAGTTAGCAGTATTAAATACAATCGTTTAAGATTGAATACCTGTGAGACAAAGAATTCCAAAAAATCTAATGCTTCAATATCCTACAACCTTCTGAAAATGCAGGCTTAAACTACCTTAGGTTTCTCAAGTAGCAGTTAAAATCATATAAAAACCAAGTCTAAGGAAACTCTACTGTATTAAACTTAAAAGATCCTGAATTGTTAATTATTTATGGCAAAGTTACCAGAGTTCAGAATATTTAATAATCAAAAACATAAAAAACGTTAACATTTATTTAAATATTAAATATCTCGTTTAAAACAATACGTCCAGCTACGGACCTGCAATGACCTAAATATTTATCGATAAAAATCTGTTTTTAGAATTCCTGAGACAAAATGCGTACGGATGTTTACCAGGCAAAATAAAAATCCCAACTAACTTGAAACACAAAAACTCTCGGCTTTATGCTTGGTAGTGGTAGCAGCTACCAAACTTTGGTAGTTCTACCAAATACTGGTAGGAAAGACCAGAAACTGGTAGTGCGTTGCTACCACAAACATTGGTAGCTACCAAGAATACTGGTAGCGACCCAAAATTGGTAGATTCTTGTAACAGAAAAAACATGACTGCTTACAACAAGGAAAAATATATATGTATAATCATATTCATACTAACCAAAACAATTATCTCTGTAAGTTTACTAAGCTTTAAATAATATGTAGATCGCTAAAAATAACTTGCGACACACTCGAGCGTTAACGCTATACCATCATGCAATTCGTACACACACAGCGGACGCAGGACGAACATTGTAAACACAAACAGTTTCGTGCTAATTAAATGGGTTAAACAAACGTAATAGTGGAAAATGTGTGTCAGACATACTGATTACGATTTCATTGTGCATTAAGTGACACTTTCCAAAAATGTGAACTAACACTGAAAAATAAGCGATCGTAGTGATCGATCGCGAGAACGTGTGACACAACAACAAACAAAGTTTAGCAAGGTAACTCGCATCAATACATTTCTTCTGTTCTACTGAATGATGCATGAAATGTATGTAAAATTAAGTTGATATGAATGTCTTAAATAGAATTAAGCACCAATACCCAGGGTATTACAAAAATAACAGATCTTTTACACAACATTTTGATAGAATACAGCTTCTTAGTTTACGATCGGTACATATTTAACAATGGATTTTACGACACCAATCATGGATTCATCTATATCTAGCTGTAAGTAAATTCACAGGAAACTAAAAGAATGTACAACGACAACGCCAGACCTTTTGTCCTGGGAATAAATATGCAAAACATAATAGGCATGCTGACACAGTGACGTAAGGATATCATTTAGGCTTACACGCTCATTCCTATAACAAACACATGCATTATGATATGATTGAAATTATACTGTGTATCATTTGAAGGAAGTGACAGGGATATGAGTTAAAAGCATCGTAGAAACACAAGTGCCAAAGCACAATACAAATATATGAAACATCATTTAAAGGTTATATATGACGTGAAGGGTGACGGGAAGCTCGTATTAGTCAGTAAACATTTTGTACAAACAATACATTCACAAACAAAAAAACTCAACAATAAGTACTACTGCTTCGATTTCTCTGTTGTTTTCAAAACTTATTAATAAATTTAAAAAGCAACACTTATTTGTAAGGTATGATATTTTGTCTGTTAACATATCGGACACGCCTTGCGTATACAGCTTACAAACTAAGTTACTTTACTTTTAACATTGCAACATATTCGCTGAAGTGAAATATAACAATGTCAACTATCATGTGCCTTTCGGTTTGTGTACTTGATGGCAACCCGACTTTACCCGACCAAACATTCAGACTGTATCACATGATTTCTGTAGCAACCTTCAATTTCGGTTACACTTAATGGATTGAATAGCCCAATAATAAATAAGTAACAAATCGCTTGTGTTACCAACAATAGAGTTTGCTATTTTAACCCGTTAGGAAACAATAAGATATGCAAATTGTTTTGTAGTTTGTTCAGTCAGAACTATTATTATCAAATGCAAGAATCCAATAATTTCAGTCAGGATAATCTCGGTTATTATATATAGTCGTAAGTCTGGAACATCTATTGTTCCATTAACTTACCTATTGAGATGTTGTTAAATCATTTGATGATTTATTTATCACTCACAAACACTAATAATTCGGAAAGATTTTACTATATTTAAGTTGACTTATACTTTGTATACGATGGAACGATACTTTACGTAATAGTTGCTTTAATCTCTTATTTATAAGTAACCATAACTTAAATCAGTTTCAAAATGTCTAGCTTTTATGGTAGAAATCAACTCATGCATACATGATTTCACTCGTATGTTACGTAAAATAGCTGCACCACTTTGCTGTTAAAACATATTAATGATTGAACCACTTCAAATGCTTAATTACAAGCGAGAGTAATCATCTTCTCTGCATATTTTCAATAAATACATAAATTATGGTCTTCTCGTTTGTATGTATACGGTTATGTTCAAAATAAGTGCTACTGATGAAATATTGTTGGTTTACTATTGAATGCGTCAACATTCAGTGATTTCAGTACTTCGATTATTGTATAAGAAGCTCCCGCAAAATCTTGAATATATATGCATCCCTATGACAACAAAGTTCATTTACAAATAAAGAACTGAGATTATTGCTGACCTCAATCAAGGTTTTATGACGGAAGAGCACTGCATATGAAATAGGTTTGTCCACTTTTATTTTACTTTTCTATAATTAAGCACCAAGAGGGCCAAATGGTCCTGCGATGTTCATCAGAGAAACGAGTTATTATGTGTGTGTAACAGTAAAAAATATTTCTAATATAATCTTAAAATCATTATTACTTTATAAATAAATTCATTAATTACGACCATAATTAGGGATTTTTAAGCATCTACACATTCTTTCCAATTGGACACAAAAGTCGTGTTTCCTCTTGGTGTATTTGGTGTATTCTTCATACAGAAATATTAGATCCATATATTGGGAAAAATTATTTCATCTTCCGACGTTGGGATCTGATACTTTTTCCCCTGAAACATTTTGTTCCATGAATTAAGAGAAAACTTATCAAAACAAACAGGACATCCTTATTTGTTAAAAGTTGGCATAATTATGCAAACTTTCTTCTTAGACTTGTAAGTCAATATTTACAAATTCGTTACAGTTTCAATGTTGTATTTTTGTCTAAATACAATTAGGCGTACTATGATCAGTAAAAGCATTCTTATACTCGCCAAGTGTGATATAAATAAACAATGTCTGGGTGATGCAGCAATCACAAGCACAATTTGATATTTGAACACGTCTCATGTCTGACATATTGATCTCACGAATACTATACATATCCGCTTATCAAAGGTGATCACTTAAAGGAAGCTAATTAGTCCACATAGTATAAGGGGCATGCAATCCATACTAAGTAAATGTAACAAACTTGGTGCCATACGTAACGAATTCATAGCATAGAATGAGTTGCAGCCAAGCTCTCCATCAACTCAAAGCCAAGAAATCCCCAGGACCACATGGTATCACCAACGAGATGCTGAAACAATTAGTCACTGTAGCAATAATCAAGCTCCTAGAGATATACAACTACAGCTGGAACTAGGGCAGTCTCCAACAAGTATGGAAGGAGGATTGTAAACAGTCCCTCAAGTGGAACCTGGAGACCAACAATATTCTTGCTTCAGAGCAAGCTAGCTTCAGACAGTTCCGCGCTACAGAAGACCAGACAACATACCTTGCACAGGAGATAGAAGACGCATTTCAAGAGAAAAGGGTTACATTAACAATGTGGGTGGAGCGTTTGACAAGGTATGGACAAATGGTCTTCTAGTCAAATTAGCGACAGGACACGACAGGAGTCACACCTCTTAAACAGGCGACCACGTGTCCAACTAACAAACCGCAGAAGCCGAAAGTTCTTACTTAGACATGGAGTCCCTTAGGGTGGTACCCTCTCTCCAACGCTCTTCGTTGTCTTCATTAACGACCTGATACCCGAGCTACCTAGAGGTGTAAAAGGTGCATTGTATGCAGATGATCAAGTACTTTGGTGCTCAGAGGAATACGCCACAACAGCGGCCTACCGTCTGCAAGAGGCTGCTGACATACTGTCTGCATGGACAGAGGATTGGTGTGTCACCATAAACATTGACAAGTCCTCCACTACACTGTTCTCTCTCTCTCAAACAAACAGAAGTCACCGCCAATTAAACTAGGCAACACTGTCCTGAATAAACAGCACACTGCCACATACCTAGGAGTTACCTTACAGGCTTACATGGAGACAGCAGGTAAGCCATGCAGAGGAAAAAGGCGAGACGAAAGTTGGCCATCATGCGCAAGCTTGCGGGTACCAATTGGGGAGCGAATGAGACTTCTCTCAAGAAACTCTATTTGGGAGCAGTGAGACAACATCTTGAGTACGCTCATCCTGGTCAACAACTGCCAAAATCAACTAGCAAGCCATTGACAAAGTCCAAAACCAGTCACTTCGCATAATCACTGGGGCCATGAAGACAACCCCAATCCAGGCCATTGAAAAATGTACCTGCATACAGCCACTTTGTCACAGGAGAAAGTTAAGAGCTCTCCAACAAGCCGAGAAATATAAGGCTTTGCCACACCACCCTATGAAAAGGAAGATGGAGAGCCTTACCAAAAACAGGCTTAAGCGGAGTAGCTTTGTCCGTGAGGTAAAGGACTAATACCAGGAACCTGGTCCTCAATGTACCAACACTGCCTCTGGATAGCTCGGGAATTAGCAACCCATTTCAACCCTGTCAACAGTGTTGAGAAGCACTGATATCAAGGAAATGAGACAGGAATTGGATAACAACACCAAGTGCTCCCTGGTGCAGGCCACAGTACAGGAAAAAGTCACAAACAAAGACTCGGTGCACGTGTACTCGTATACTGATTGTTCAGCAACAGATGCTGTCAAGGACGGGGGAGCAGGTATTGTCATCAAATACACAGATGGAACCATTGAAACCCTGGGCGCCCCAACTGGATCTTTATGTACCAACTACAATGCAGAAGCCCAGGCTATCATGCAGGCTGTAGCTAACATAAAGAACACCCTGAAGAATGAAGACAAGATGGTCCTCCTAACAGATGCGCTGCCAGTACTCTCCAGGCCCTGCAAAATAGCAAGCTGCCACAACTCGGTGAAATCCTGCAGGAGTTGACCTCTGATGTGCAAGTCGCTCTGCAGTGGATACCTGCACACTGTGGTATTCCAGGAAATGAAATGGCAGACTGTATTGCCAAAACAGGATCAACTACAGACACTAGTTTCCTATAGAGATAAACAATGTGTCCTGAAGGCCCTGTTCAGACCCAGACTGAATAATGAGACCTTTCATCTTCTTCAGAGGGCTAAGCAGGTGATAATATTCAAACTGCGAACTGGACACAACAGACTCAATGCACATATGCATAGGAAGTTGAAGCTGGTCGAGTCACGTATCATGATTGTGCTGCGGATTGTCGTATCGCTTACCTGCGCAATTCCGCTCTCTGAATCATGGGTGATATTTTCAAAATGTTGTCATTGCATTGGCTGTGAAATGTTTTTTCTTGTTGTTGTTTTTTGTAATTATTTATTTCCACATTCAATTTCACACTATAAAAGAACACAGGTATAATATATATAGGTACAAATGTAGTGTAAATATAGTTGTTAATTATTTAACAGGCAAAAAATACATTGTATCGAATAATAACATTTTTTCAATTAATATACCAATATTTAATAATTATTTGTAATTTATCATTTTTATTAATCAGTGTTTCAAAAATCAAAACAGCGAAGAATTGAGGAAATCTAATGGTTCTAATTCAAAGTTGTTCAAACATTATATATATCATAATCATTTGTATCTATATCAACAAGTAATAATATCTAGTTTATCACCAAAACAAAAAACAATACTGTATAAGTCTAATGATGAGTACAAAATAGACAGTTTGCCTTATTAATTGCTAATAGGAGCACATTAAATTTCATATGCAGAAATAGAAAAAATAAGAAAAAAATGCCTGACTAAATCATAATTATCAAATAAGATGAACATTTGTTGAATGAATACAAACACAAATATAGTAATAAAACATTCAAGAGTTTGTGTTATTTTATAATGCAACAAATGAATAGGGTTAGTTTTTCTTAGAAAAAAGACATTATCCTAACAAATATTGTTCAAGTTACAGCTATAAAAAAACAACAGAAAAAAGATAAGAAGGTAAGGTTTCATAATGGCGTAAGTGTTTCGATTTTAAGTAAAGAAATCAATTTCATTAGTTCACAAGAACTCTTACTACTATATGATCCTAAGGTGCATTTATATGGTTATGTTATCAAATATGAAATAACAGAATGATACAGTTGTTTGGATTATGGGGTTTCCTCCTGTAATACAGTCATGAAACATTGCCATTTTTATTAAAACGGTCAATATTAAAAGAATACCGTGACATGAACTGTTCCGTCTTAAGATATGTAAGTAGGTACTTTTTAAAATTGGTAAGGGTAGTGAGAGTATCATTCATCTTACATGAACATATGTATTTTTTGCAATAATAATTACTTGATTAAAAATTTGATTTGCTAATGTTAATAAAAGTGGACTACCTAGTATCAGTTCTTTTTTTGTCCAGAGATTGGTTATTTCTGGTTTAATACTATTGACCCAGTCTTTGAGATGTTTCCAAAAAGAAGATACAAATTGGAAATTATAAAATAGATGACATAAAGTTTCTGTTTCTTGGCGACAAAAGTACAGGAATAATCATTTTTGATCCCATTTTAGATAATAGATAGTTTGTACCTAAGATTCTATGATTAATCCTATGTTTGAACCTTTGTAAATTTGAATCCTTAGTAATCTTAAAAGGGATTTTATAAATATATTTCCAATTTAATTGTTCAGGTACATTTAAGTCAACTTCCAACTTTATTGTTGCTTTTGAAATTGTATTATTTTTAGTTAGTAATTTATCATAAATATTTCTACATCCCTTTTTAAACGAGGTGATGAGCTTAATTTGTGTAGGTTGGGAAATTAATTCTTTATCAAGTGGTTTTGGCATTAATTGTTTTCAGTATTATGAGATATTGATTTTAAATTAATGAAATCATTACCAAAACTACTAAACTGATTAATATTTGGACATAGTTGTTCTACTAAATTAAAGTATTTTGAATTTATCATTAGGCATCTCCAAAGTCAAGTTATTTTTAAGGCTTTCATGAAATCAATAATATCTATTACTCTTAAACCCCCTGATCAAAGTCTTGTATGGTACATTTTCTCTTAATTTTGTCTTTTTTATCGTTCCATAAGAAACTATACGAGAGTTGTCCATTGAGTATGTGGACTTTTCTCATAACTCTGAAGTTCTTTATGATATCTGAATGATACTTTGCATAGACAAACTACTATTCATATTTTATTTCGTGGTTTTGCAATTTTAGACTACGTTTTACTTTGAAGTGCACATATTAATGTTTCCATGACAACCAGTAGCGCTTTCCGGCGCACGAGTCATTTGAATAGTATGTGTTGATATAAAACGCTACAGTTAAAACAAGTGTATTGCGGACAAAATTACGTCTACCTAAAACCCGATGTCATTACGTCATTTCTTGTGAAAAACAACGGAAACGTTTTCTTTTTGAGCGAGAAATAAGACATTTGGTGACGCCATTACAAGAGGCAAACTTAAAAAATGTTACGTCATTTTGACGTCAAATTGGGTACAGCGATCCAATTTTGCGAGGCCTTAGGAAAACACACCAGCAAACCTACCGCATTATACATGATGCCTGAACTGTTAAGGAATGTTGTTGAACGTTAGAGTTTAAATGATATAATTAATTCAAAGACTGTCGAGAATCTGTATAAGATGTTCAGCGAAACTAAAGTTGATGTTTTACCAAGGTGTTAGAGAATTGTTAGCAGAGGATCAGCGATTCATCATTCGCCCTTTTTCATTGCAATTGAGAACATCAAAATCATATATTCGTCAGATTCTAAAACAAATGCTGAATTGTCCGTGTGATAAACACCGAGAACCTCACCTCTGAAGAAGGCCAGAGTGTCCAATTCTGGCTGAAAACACATGTTTGTGTTTGTACGCCCAAGGCATGCTGCTAGTACCAGAAGGACAGACAGTAACTGCAGCGGACTACTATTGACGAACTAAGCGAAATTTAAATAATTTATGTATTCAGAAATATTAGGTCTTATGTTTTGAAAATATAAAAATGAATTTTAAAACAACAGGTGTTGCTTCAAAAGTCTTATAGAAGATCTACGTGGTAGGAGACTCGAAACTACGCAAGATTTGGTGTCAGAAACAAAATGAACTTATTAAGCGTGGACCAAAGTTGTAAAAAGCTAAAGATTTGTACATAAATTTCCAAGACAAAGAGTCAAAAGCTGTTGCAAAATCCAGCAACAGTAACATTCCTAGCTTTTTGTATTTTTCTAAGTAAAACATGATATCATATATAACTCTAATATTATCACCTAAGTACCGGTCTGGTAAAAATCCACTTTGGTCTTCATTTATAATGTAATGTAAAATATTTTTTCAATCTGGACGCAATTGCTGAAGAGGCAATTTTATACGACATGTTTAGTAAAGAGGAGATTGGTCTCCAGTTAGATAGTACTAGTTTATACTTGTCTCCCTTATGTATGCAGGTAATAATACCTTGTTTAAAAGTGAGTATTAATTCTTTATTTATAAGGGCTTCATAAATAGGTCTAGTTAAATAGTATCCAATATCTATCCAACAAAATTTATAAAACGATGAAGTAAAGCCGCTGTTACCTGTGGATGTATTATTTTTTTATTATTTTAAGACTATTAAGCAGTTCCTCATATGACAGGTTGGTTTCCAACATTTGACTTTCTGCATCTGTTAATTTTCTTATATATTCAGAATCCACAATAGTATTAAGTTCAACATTTTTTGTTTCTTTATTGGAATAAAGTTGTTCGTAGTGAGTTTTTACTTGAGATAAAATTTCAGATTGATTATTCCTGATTTTGGATATAATTTTGACATTGATTTTGAAACATAATTTCTATTTTCTTGATTGCAAAAATTATTGGTAGGTTTCTCCCCTTCAGATATCCATTTAGCCCGAGATCTTATCAATTTACCATCTATATTTTTTCTCTGTTCCTTTAATTCATTATTCTTTTCATTAATAAGATTATAATTATCAATGTATTGATTTTGTAAAATATTTATTTCATTGATAATTTTTTGTTGTTTGTTTGTATCCAACTTCTTTTTATAAGATGCATAGGAGATAGTGAGTCCACGGATTTCCATTAAAAGTGTTCTGTCACTAATGTTAAATTTTATATCTCTTGCATGAATGTTTTTTATTTCTAGATTTGAATCTTGTTCTTGAATCGCATATTGTATTTTAATTCTATTTATTGTTTGTTTAACTTCATTTACAAAGTCAGTATCTTTTAGTGAAGAATTGTTAAATTTCCAGTAAGAGTTACCTTTCTTAGACTGACTCATTTTTATAGTTAATTTTACAATAGAATGATCAGTTCTGTAACCATGTTCTATTGATGATGAATTTATATCAGTATATAAAGTGTTTGAATTCAAAAAGAAGTCTTATCTAGCCTGTTTAATTGGATTTTGTCTATGCCATGTAAATTTACTTTCCTCAACATGATATTCCCTCCAACAGTCAATTAGATTTAATTCCAATATCATGTTTATAACATTATCTCTCGACTTGTTAATATTTACATAATTATAGCAATCAATGTTTGTATTTAGTACTAAATTAAAGTCTCCTACTAGTATACATTCATTACATAGGTCAGCTATCTTATCTTGTAATTGATCATAGAAGTCAGGGCTGTCCTTATTTGGGCCATAGATACAGAATAAAGATAGTGTTCTCTCTATGTAGGATTATTAATAAAATTACTATTGTTGTCCTTTTCTATTTGTTATTATTTAAGATTACGCAAAAAGAAAACAAACAAACAAAAAACTGTAAAAGTGTAAAGATTCATTATTGAAGGAGTATATGAAGGTTGAAAACATGTATACTTCCTAACACATGTGGATTATATTTATACAGAAGAGGGATGACCAAACACAGCCTTTATCATAAAATATATTTTTTTGAAATGTTAGTTATTAGATACTTCAAAATTGTCACAGTCTTACTGAGAGACAAATCCTATCATCTAATGTAATTCACTCTCTATAATTATTTATTTAATACAACCATTAGTTTTTTAAAAAAAAAAGAAATAGATAAACATACAAACCATACTTTAACAGGTTGGAAACCACACACAGAGAAAAAAATCACAGTCTTACTGTGAGACAAATCCTAGCATCCAATGTAATTCATCCTCTGTAAATTATACATTTAGTACAATCATAAGTTTTTTTTATACAATAACAACAACAAATACATAGTCATATAAACCACACATTAACTGGTTAGATACCACTCACAGGGAAAAATAACAGTATTACTGTTAGACAATTTCTAATATCCAATGTAATTTTAGTATAAACATATAAATTTTCAAAAAAGTAAGCATGCAAATCAAACATTGATACCACAAACAAAGGAAAACAGTCTTACTGTGCAACAAGTGGTAACATCTAATGTAATTCACACATATTATGTAATATCATAATAAAGCCAATATATAAAATGCATAATTAGCAGGTTTGATACCAAACACACAGATAATATTACTGTGAGTCAAATCTTTACAGCATTGTCTGTAAGGAGCTTTGTATATAAATCACATACCATTTATAATTCATAGTAAGTTATACTTATATACACTTACATATGTATCAAGAAGTCACCAAGTACAGTACACATGTAGGTACCGATTACAAGATTATTTATATTTATAATGTCTTGAATAAATGTCTATTTGTACGTATGTTTAATATAATTATATTGACCTATTAAATCTGTTTCATACAGAGAAACAATATCAACTATTCATCAGTGTTACCTATTCAGTGAAGTATTGGTAGATAGGAATTCACACCTCATTCATACTCAACAATATTATATTGACAATCGTCGTTTTGTAAACTCTCCTCGAGCATCGTGCATTTATATAATAAAATTGCATGGCAGCATATTTGTAAAAATCATAGAATAATTAAGTCGTGTTGACAAATATTTTCATCTCTTTGTGGATACACGTATTTCAGATCATAGCTAAAAACGAAAGGTATTTGCAAATTGATAAACTGAACTGATGGTAAAAATAGGTTTCTATACATTTATTGTTTTGTATTGTTAACAAATACCTCTTCAAACAAGATGGATGTAAACAAAATGATGAAAATTATAGCAATAAAACATTTGTATAAAATAATAAAGTATGGTGGCTGATTTATGCCATGTCGTATTTTCGCTATTTCATCACAACAAAGCGAAAATGTGAAAAGGCGAACATACGACACTGTTGACTTTGTCGTATCTTTATATTATTGCATTTTCGCATTGTCGTGGCTAAAAAGCGAAAATACGACATGGCATAAATCAGTCACCATAATAAAGGGCTTACTATGTCAGTAATGCCTTTGAATATTCAAGTTAAAAGAAACTTACATAATTATGTGTAATTTCTATAATTCAAGCTACATTAAACTAGAAAAGTATGTATTGTAACAGTCTTACTACGATATAAAAACTCTCCACGTTTCTGGTTCGTGAGTTTATGGGTCATATTATTCCGGATTGCGTCATCACACTGGTTGTTGTGTCACTTATGCCGTATCAAAAGAAATAATGCTATGGAAACAACTGCCAACATAGTATTGTGTTCATATTGAATTAAGTCTTTAAATCTGAAGCTGTGAAATGTTTGCTTAGTAGGAATAATTCATTCTATCGAATATTTTCCCAAGTGAGTAAATAACTGACTTTAAAATACTTGACATGCAATAAGCTGTACTCAGTAGTCGATCTGTATGGGTTAATTTGGTGAACATGTCCTCGGCAAAATGATAAGAGAAGTATTCCAGTCTTCAAGTAGAATTGTTTTATCTGTTTCAACTCGATATAGTTTATTTCACGATCGGTTAGAAAAGTATAAAATCTGGGTTTTGTTTCGACCAACTTTTATTCTAAATGGCTGCACTTCCGAGACGATCAGTTAGGACTGAGTAGGTGAACATTTACTCGACCTGCATTTCACAAAGATATCTTTACGTTTTACATAATATACTATCTTCCATTATGTTATCAGTTTGAACCTTTCTTACATAATCATAATCACAATATGTGTAGATTGTTTTGTATCGACTTACCTCAGTACAAGGTATTGTAGTTCGTATCAGTCTGATTTTCGGAATACATGTTGTACGATCATGTAATCAATATAACAAAATATCAAAATAACACGATTGAATTACGTAAGTTGTTTAGTGAAAATGGTGCTATTTGTTTAACTGAACTTTTTGACTTTTAACATTTTCAAATAAATAGAAGTGTGAAGCTTAGACACTACAAGGAATTCATGTTGAATGATTCTATACTTGAAAAATGAACTGTTGGTCCAAAATGATATCAAACCCATTATTATATCCTTTACAAACGATTTTCATCTGTCGTGTAACAAGAACAGCCACGAGTTCAAAACTGCCAAAATGCCTTTTTTATTAACATATATAGTATTCGAAACTGCAATTTCTCTCTGACTTTCAAGAATAACCCTTCAAATTGTGAAAATCAAAATTAATATCTGGTTTCATAATTATACATATGTATGTACACAATAATGTGTACTATAACATATGCATACAGCCTGCTATAGAGAATGAGATGGACTGCTTCCTGATATTAATCACTTCTTGCGACGAGGAGACTGACACGGCTAGTGAATGCGATGATGCGTGTTGAATTTACATGTACGAATTGTTTTGAAATGATATAATAAAATAATGAAAAATAATGAAAAAAAACAATACAAAATAAAAGAATTAAAATAATAAAAAGAAAAACAAACATACAAAATATAGTGGACAAAATGACATTAACTATGTTCGAACCAATGATTAAAATGATGTATATCTCATCAGCACTAACGTTTACGCTATTGAGGCAATCGCAATTATATTTTTTTCTATCTTATCTATAACGGGTACCGGATTTACCTGTACACCTAAATATCGAAATGAGACTAATCCCTCATTAACATGCAACTTTAAATCGACCTTTGTAGTTCAATTTTTAGGTCAGCAATGTTATTGTATACATGGAAGGTCCCATATGCAAAGTTTAGGTAACACGAATACAATCGTAATATGTTATAGAGTAATCTATGAAACATTGTCATCACTGTCCTCTGTGGCGCAGTTGGTAAAGCATAAGTTTAATGAATCTTGAGAACTGCGTCTGATGTCAGACTTTTTAACTTTTTTTTCATTTTTAATAAAAGTTAACTTTTCATATATCGATACGAAAATCATGTTTAAAAGGTTGTTTTTAGCTCACCTGATATCATCAGGTTAGCTTTTAGGATCGATGAATGTCTGGCGTCCGTCGTCTGTCGTCCCTCGTCGGTCTACAATTGGTTTGTTTACACTCTAGCATCCACAGCTTTCAACAAATCTTAATCAAACTTGCTCAAAATGTACATGGCCGCAATGTCTCGGCTAAGTTCGATTATGGGCAAAATCGGACAATAACTTCTAGAGTTATGGGCCCTTGACTTTGAAAATTTGCTATATTTGAGTTTGTTTACACTCTAGCGCATTCATTTATTCACCAATCCTGATAATATTTTCAGTAAATATGTATGACTAAAATATATTGGACAATTTGACTATGGGTGGAATCGGACTAGAACTTCAAGAGTTATGGGCCCTTGACATAGAAAATTTGCTATATTTTAGCTTGTTTACAGTCTAGCGCCTTCATTTATTCACCGATCCTAATCATATTTAGAATGGATGTGTATAACCTTATGGTCTTGTACAAGTTTAGTTATATGTTGAATCGGACCACAACTTCCAGAGAAATGGGCCCTTGGATTAGAAAATTTGCTACGTTTTAGCTTGTTCAACAGTATTATACCTTCATTGTTGGTTTTGATCTCAAAATCTACGTTAAAAAGGGTTATACGAGATGGAAACTATATTATCTGGTCATTAATTATAGTGTCTTTGTTCTCAGGTGAGCGATAAAGGGCCATCTTGGCCCTCTTGTTTTATATTTGTACTGTTTCGTGAAATTATGAAAATAAAATAACCTCACATGGGTTATTAGCATTTATAATATTATTTTAATTGTGGTGTAATTATATAACAAGGAGAAACAGGTTTAGATGTTTACTATATTACAGTATTTGAAATTGTTTTAGCATTCGGGATTTCGTGCAATAAAATGTATAAAAGAAATAAAAACTTTGAGAAATACATCGATCAGAGAACAAATACATTATTACTTATCCATTACACCACGATTCTTGTTCACATGTATATACTTCACTACGGATTTAAAATGATTTTGGCAATCAATTTACAGCGAATACCTTTACAATGGTATCGTCCAATATTCGACCTTGACTATATGAAAATTGAACTAGTATACATTATAAAGTGGAGACTCAGCGTTCTTCATTATTTTCAGAATTTTAACGACTTTATTCTACATAGTACTCATAACGGAAAACTCTAATTCACCATACACGGCGGAGTTTGGAGTTTGTGATTTAACACCAAGTAAGTTTTTTTTAAATTTAATATGTAACTTATCAATATCTTTTGGATTGTAGACACCCCAAATCTCCGAACCGTATAAGAGAATAGGTACTATCATAGTATCAAATAAGTGTTATTTCTTTTTTATGTCTAAAGGTAACTTATCACATAAGTCAAAATATAATGATATGCTCTTTTTAAAAGCTTGGTCTTGGAGAGATTTCACAACTGAATTAAAGTTACCTGTATATGAAATTTAACACCTAGGTATGTAAAATGATCTACAATTATTTCCAACGGTTCGCCATTTACATAAAATATAATATTATGAAGTTGTTTGCGTTTTTCAAGTATATATATTTTGGTTTTCTCCACATCTATAGTAAGACCCCACTTCAAGAATTTTGATAGATAAAGTCGATTTGCGATTGGAGACATACAGGACAATTTGTAAAGAGAACAATATTGTTGGCAAAAAGAATTATGTACATGGAATCCGTATCTGTTAACAGGTTAAAATATATACTTTTTACAATATAATTTACGAATAGAACAAACAAGAGCGGCGAGAGTGGTTCCCCTTGTTTCAAATCAATGGCCCTTTCCCATAACAAGGTTACTTCTCTTAGTAAATCGACGGTGATGTCCCATGATAAGGAATAATTCTATTTCCGGGGACTACGCTGATATCGATGATAATGGCGGACAACTGAGAAATTCTCAGTGCGTTAAAAAATGCGTTTTGCTTACTTGCAAAACTGATAAGCAAAAAAGTTATATAAGGGTCGTTGGCCAGCATGTTCATGGTAATTAACGTGAATTAATTAGATCCGTGGAAGAGTCATTTAAGCTCGATATTAGATGAAGAAAACTCAAAATATCCAAGTATGTTAGTGGCAAGAGTTGGAACTGTTAACGTTTACGAACTGTTGTTGGAGAGATGTTGAAACGTCTGTCGTATAGTACGCACGAACTCCTCACATCGGTTACGTCACGCTTTGCTAATTCAACCACTGCCACCACTGTAATCACGTGATGATAGTTGTATCATGTGACCAACAATTGATAAACAGGACATTTCCGATAAGCAACAAGTAAATTCACAATGTACATGTACGTCTTTACCACAGAAAATTTGTCGAAAACACTCTATTTCAACTACTGATGGTTCGAATTCTTTTGCGCAATCGAAAAGTTACTGTCTAACTATAGCCATTGTTTACATCGTGACGTCACTACTTTTGAAAATATAGTCATTGTTTACATCGTGACGTCATTACGTTTGTCTATTTTAAAGAATTTTTCTTTTCAACGTTTTTTTTACTTCTCTGGACGTTAAGCATAATATTTCAATAAAAAATAAGTACAGAGATAATTTGTTTAAGATTTTAACATCAAAAGTGAAAAAAAAGATTCGGCTCTGTGACGGCCGAATTTCACTAGTGGTGGCAGTGGTTAATGTACTGATCAAGGGAGGTAACCGCTGCGGGGAGTTTGTAGTACGTGATGATGTCTCAGTGGCACAGTCTCACTGGTATCCAAACATATTGAACTCGAAACACATATACAATTATATTGCTGACAAGTTGAATACAAAACGTCAAGTCCAGTCATATATGAAAACGGCCATATTCAGCGTCTGTCTAAATATGATTTGTGGTTTTATTAAATACTTACACTAATATCCAGTACATATACATCATTAATTATATTATTTTCTGGTTCACCGCTTAAATTACAAGAAATAAATAAATAAAATAAAAATCATCTGTGATGTGTTTTTGAAGCTTTCAATGTGCTACTGTTTTCACTCGACCGTACGAGATAACGATAGCGTGAAACTCTGATCATATACAGCTTTTTTGCTATGATTCATTATTTGAGATGTATGAAGGTGCAAAAAAAAAGAAATTAATTCTGCAGGAACGAGCCCTTGCTAATTCAATATCATTGACACATTAATGAGGAATGTGTTTATTATCCGATTTGCCACAGTGTTAAAAGGATACTTATCGTTTAGACTCATTTGTCCCCTACTATGCAATATGGCCTGTTTCTGCAGAATAAACACGTAATATCGTGTTGTTTTATGGTCCCATAAACCAATCACCAATAAAAGTATCAACCGAAACACTGATTGTTAATCGTTAATTTGGGAGAATAAATGTTGAAACTTGAAACTTTGCGATAAAAATAGTTGATGTTATTGTGGTATGACAATGCATATATTGACCCATAATTATGAATAAAATTAATATACAATATCTTTTATGTCATAAATCGACGATTTACATCTCTAATCAAACTTGTATTCGTTATAATTAAGAATTGTGACCAAAAAACTTATTTATTTAATAGTTCATTATTGAAGAAGTATTAAATATAAAGCTACGTGGAATACTTACATTATAAATTTAAGCAATTAGTAGAAATTATGTAGTCAAAAATTATGTAGTGAAAAAACTTAATTATTGACTCAATACAATCAGGTTGACGAATCAGTATTGACTTTTCCTGTATGTGTTCTGCTTGGCGACTTAAGAAATAGTCCTCGGAAGTAGAACCTATTTTAGCGCATGCGCACTGCCGACAAGAACGACAATATTCCAAGGGAGACTACCTAGTTATGGGAAAGGGCCATAGTTACGTAAAAAAGTCCGAGGCTTACTATTTGATATCTTAACACAAGATTATACTCGATTGTAAACACATTTCATCATATGTTAATCATTATATGGTTCCCGTTCCATGATGCAGTGCACCAAAGGAACAGGTACGGTCTAAATTTTCCAGCGTTCTCATTGGTCAACCCGTTTGTGCTATTTCGTTGGTTGCTGTTCATTCGAGAAACATCGGGGATTTCCGTACATCTGATAATGTTAGTTGCTAATGTTTGAATACCGCACGGATACCCTTTATTCAAAATAAAAAAATATAGATGCTAGAAGTTACTATGTGAATATTCGTTACAGTATAGTCATATAACATATCAAAGATACATATCTTAAAAATATCAATTAATGCCTTGATTTATTTTTTTATTGTTGTTAAATGATTTTCTGTAAAAAAAAATCATCTGTATAAATATATGCATAGTTCGGTCTAATATGTATTAATTCCTTTAAAACATATTTTTCTTTATTTACAATTAAAATATATATCTTATATACAAAATGTATATCAGTATATGTCAAGTGACGTTTTAAGTAATTCTTTTGTTACTTAATTTCTTTTCGTTAACATCTGACTTTACAGACTGAATTGAATTAGGAGTAATTAAGATTATGATCTATGCTGTATATTGTAAATTTAACATGGTATCAGACACACAAGTGCTAAAGAATATATTGACCCCCTTCGGTGAAATGATCCATAAAATATTTCTCCCTTATAAGGGTACAGGAAGTGAGACGGTCGTATTACATAATATTGCATAACAACTTCTTAATTGGCTACTTATCTTGATTTTATCAATGCATGTATTGAAATTGAGACTATGATATATACTGGTCAATTGATGATCAATTATACTGTTTGCATTAATTAATTTTAGTCCAGAATCAGATTGGACACGACTTTTAAATTTATTATTAGCATCGCATATTTATATGTTATAAGAATTAAAATCAAGTTGTAACACTAAAAAAGTTGCAATTGTGTACGGTGATTAATGTTATTTGACAGTTCAACGAATAATAATAAAAATTATAAAAATCTACATAAGTGAAAAAAATTCTACCACACCGACCGTGATAGAGTACTCGATTTTAAAAATATTTCTTAAATATATATATTTTTTTAAGGGTCGGTATTCTATTTAAAAATACATTTAAGTACGTTGTGTGTATTTGAATGCTACTTTATTAAGTGTTCCAACGACCAAGATCAGAAAATAACTATCCAGTTCCCTAATCTTTATCAATTATTTAAATTACGCGCGAAATATTCGTCAATAACGCAAAGTCTCGCGAGATCCCCCAGGCAGAATTCTGCCCGGATTCCAATGTAATTGACCAATCAGCATCCTGGAAAATTTAGGCCGTACCTGTTGGCTTTGTACACACAAGTCAACGGGAACCAGTTTAGGGAAAGGGCCATAGTTACGTAAAAAAAGTCCGAGGCTTACTATTTGATATCTTAACACAAGATTATACTCGATTGTAAACACATTTCATCATATGTTAATCATTATATGTAGCTTATTCAAGATGCAATAATTTTTCCCATAACAGCGTGAAGTAAGACAAAAGCATCCGTTGTTGGGTTATTACGAAACCCAATTTGAAAAGAAATATCATTAAAAACCTGTTCAGACTCACACGATTTCGTATAAGTAGAGAGAACAGTTTCCTCATAGTATTTACAAGTGTGATGCCCCGATAATTAGACGGGTCATTTTTGTCACCCTTTTTGTGTAATGGTACTATAACAACTTTAGTCCACGCCTCTGGATATATACATGTATCAAAAATATGGTTAACAATCGTACGTAGATAAGGAAAAATAAATGTGTTTGAGTTAATATAAAAGTCGACTACATTATTGTCAAAATCACAACTCTTGTTTCGTTTTAATTGAGAAATAGTTCTTTGAACCACTTCAATAGTTATACATGTATCTAATTATTCAATATTAACAGTGTTGTTACATTCTGTATTATAATTTTCCGTCGTTGACTTATCTGTATTGTTATAAACGTTCGAAAAATGTGTGACGAAATTTCGCAAATTAACATCGTTGCTTTTATTTCCTGTATTTCTAAATTTATTCAAGTATTTCCATAATTTCCATGGAGATGGATTATGTAACTTTGATATATTTATTTTCTCTTTAGTGTAAAATTTCTGCTTTGCTATTCGTTTAGCCTACGTTTATATAAAAAATCGATTCTGTTTGCGTCAGATTTGCATGACAAATTCATTAAATTCAACCATAATACGAGTATGCCTTTATCATTTACGCTGACTAGTTCAATATGATCTGAATAACAACGTTTTTGGTATACAATACCACCGCCACTATTTCTCTTTGATTTTTTTTTGGTTATATTTTGGCAGTTAAAATAGTCATAACCATCAATACGAATATCCGTTGTATTAGAAATGCAAGTTTCTGTCAACAAAATAAAGTCATAATCTGAGATAAAGTTAATAAAGTCACAATCATTCAATTTGGATTTGATACCCTGAACATTCCAGAGTAAAACATCTAACTGTTTCTGATTGACACCCTAGCTATAACCAGCACTGGACATAGTATCAACGCTGTAATATTTAACGTAAATAAACCATTTATCATACGACAGTGTGGCTTTTTTACTATCCTCCCGCGCTTTGAGTATTGTAGGGCCAATAGCTTTCGTCTGTCCTGTATTGCTCTGAAAAAAAACAACAGGTGAGGTTTTCTCTCATTGATCGGGCTTGTAGATCTAGTACTCGGACTGCATATTCATCATACGGTCACGTTCTGATTTTAAGGCTTTGTCAATATCATTCAAATGTAAATCATGGAAACTGCCTTCAGAATTCTTTATGAATCTTTAATTGACATCATTTTGAATTCGCTGGTCCTTATATAATGGGATTTTAGTTCATAATGCTTTTGTTTAAAGACCTTGTTGTCTAATCATATTTTCTTTGTCTCATAAAAATACGAACTTTGCAAAGTTTGATCATGAACAATTAAAAATATATCTTAAAAAATATGATTCGCATTTTGTTTTAGTTTGAATAACCTGAAACAACCATTACGAATATCATAGATTTCTTATCTTTTGAAGCGACTATAGATTGTGGTTTACAATTACGAGATTCATAGCAAATAGCGTTTTATAACATGTTATATTATATTCATGTATTTACATCAGAATATATAAATCCATCAAAGTAGGTCGAAGAAGATATAGTCTTATGCGAGTCAATAATTACTGTCATCCGACTATTAGTCCAATAAAAATATCGCAGTAGATAAGGGCAAATGAGCTGGTAATATTTTTATTCAGAAAACTTCTTTTAAAAATAAATGTTTGTAGGCCTAGGGTATTAAACACATTTTATACTAAATTAGGTGTTAGCACAAACAATATGATATGGAAAAAAACTACTTAATTTCCATGATTTGATTTATTTATAAATTACGCGCTAGATATGCATAGAGGCGTTCGGGATATGCACAAAGTCTCGCGAGATCCCGTGGACAGAAACAAGCCCGAATTCTGACCGAAATTTACCTATCAGCATCTAGGAGCATCAACGGAGAACTTGTTAAGAAACATTTTGGATTTTATCCTTTACTAAATTACTATAGTCGGGATCTAGTAGTTAATGACTCTTTCGAAGGCGAACAGGCCAATGTACAGAACTAGCTTAATATTTTAGTAAAACCTGGATTCCTTGCGCTGAGAAGCACATTCAATCGGATTGCTTTAGTTTTTGTTGCAGATTTTTTATGCGAACCAAACTACGTAAAGAAAAAACATTGTGTCCCCCTAGGAGCCTGGGCTCAAGCATTTTGTTCAGAGAGAACGGCCTCTTTTATCAGCTACTTATCCGCATATCTAATTTGGATTGTACTAGTTAATATACACGTGACAAACGAATACGTACGTCACAAATGAGTCAAACCATTGTTTTTCTTGTTAAATCCATACTCAATAAAATCCTTTTTTTTTGACGATTCATCCCCGGCGGTATATCTCCATATCAGATTCTATGCACAATTTATGCGATATATTTTTTCAAATTTCAAATGAAATGTGGGCATTTCATTGGAAAAGAAATTAGGACAAACTATAATTGACATAATATAAATCAGTCATAATTTTGCTTAAATTTCAGGGGATTTTTTGCAAGACTCGAGTGGATAATAATCGATATATTTGACTAAAAACGAAACTGAATCAGTATTTTGCTTCTATGTTTATGCTCCTGTTATGTGTTTGTTTGCTTTGTAATTTAAAAATCAAAATCTAGTTGGCATTTGCCCTTTTGCATTACGCGAGGTTTTTGTACTCACTTACCGCATCGTAAGACACCTGAGTTACCTTTTTGTCAAACTCCCAGCCTAACAAGGTGTGACTAAAAATGATGTACGAGTAGTCAGTATTTTCTTCTTATATTTTCTTATTATTTTGTTGTTTACTTATTGATCTATGACATAGCTTTATCCCAGTTTCTATGAAGCAACAATGTATAAGCAGACGGGCATTACATGTACTAGTATTATTTCCATTCCGTCGTTAGCGTAAAATGTGGTTAATAACTTGTGTATATAAAATCGGATGATTGGTAACGTACATTTCTTGATAGAAGTTTATATAAATGGTTGTCGCTGTTTAAATGATTTATTATCATCTTACAATGTACCAACTAAAAATGTAATGATGTTGATATTTTGTGATAATATTCGTAAATTTAAAGCATATTTCCAGATTAGACAAATTCCATAATTTTGTAGATTATTAAATCTTAATGGATATGGTTTAAAGCCAAAGAGTCAAACAGCCAAACAAAGCCTCACGAACCAAACCAATACTCAGTATATAATTTTTGTGAAGTATCAAAACCAAAGGAAACTTAGGGAAACGGATCTTATAAACAGACTTCAAGTATGGGACCCGTGCATTCCATGGAAGCATACAGTGAAAGAGAAGAAAGAGAAGAAAGAGAAAGGATACTCCGACTGACACCCAATGGTTTGTATCGCATTCAAATTGTTAGCTATAGCTTACGTAATTTTGATAGATCTCGTATCTGATTAGTCTAGTTAGTTGATATTACTTCTCCCTACTATGTTAAGATATTGAACGACATTCATATTTTTAATAATTACGTGATGTAAGGTGAAGGAAAGCGTGATTCTTTGTTACAGCTAATCGTGTGATACATTGATAGTACAGTATCTATTCTCATCAGATTTAAGTCGCATTCAAAGCACATACTTTGCGAAATGTTTCACTGCTGATTGCCGTTAGTCATTTCTTTCTTGACCAAGCCAGGTCCTGACATACATCGATACAATCAATCGATACATTATCAAAGTAAATTTTACATGAACAGCCCTGAAAACCGGACTGCCTAGGCTGGAAAGGGTACGGTTTTCAGGGATTTTACTGTACATAGATATAAGGTGGAAGAATTACTGTCATTGTTAGGTTCAGTTTATGAATGTGAATATGATTTTACAAGACTTAAATTTACACTCAATCTCCTCAGTGAGTATGAATCCACGACATAAACCGGCTTTGTTTCCTGTGGTATAAAAAAACGGCATATCAATTATGGTAATTGGTAACTGCCAAACAAATATTAACAGTATGCATATGACTATGAACAAAGGGAAATATACATGCAGTATACACGTGTTGGAATATACCCAAGAAGTTTTTAAAATGAGCATTGGAAATACAGTCAATAAAGGCCATATTATATCCTTCCCAAGGATGGACTTTATTCACAAGTTATTATCTAAATAATAGGAAAAACAAACCTGGTATAAATTGACTTTGTTATCATGTTTTATTAATCTAATATTCCATAAGAATAACTAAGGCGGGGTTTCAATCGAGAATGTACTTATCGTTGTCACCAAGGCACACAATTAATAACGCTTTGTCGACAATTTACATCAATGTAAGCACGATACATTCGTCGCATTGACCTAACAAACCTTGCGTAAAGCTACTCGGGAATTTCATTCTATATCCAGACTAAACAGCGTGCCATTTGTTCCAACGTCATCGGCTTATTCAGTAGACGTTGCATCACATCCCAATGTGCTCAATTGCAAGAGATAGGACGAGACTGAAGGCCAGTCCAATACTTCAATGTTGATGTCCTGTAAGAATGCCGTGACAACGCAAAAATGTGAGGGCGAGAGTTGTCATGCTGCAGGACAATATAGCGGTTTTGACGTAGCAGAACATCAAGGGATGGAAGCACAGTAACTGTTTATGCCTGTTCATCCGTCAGCGTTATGGGTAAACTGACCAATTTATGCCAAAATGAGCAGACATTATTTTACACGCAAAATGCACATTCTACAAAGAAACATTCTACAGTCGTACAAACTGGTTTTATGGGACTTAAATGGAGTATGAAAAAATGAACGTTAAAAGTGAAGATGTCATAATCAGTAGACTATGAACTGGTGACAAGATTGATAAGAGATGGGCTAAGAGCCTTTTTTCATCGCATCATCACAAAGAATACAGAATCATTTACATACGTTACACTTGTTATGCATTTAACTTTTCAGACATAATCTTTGAGAAGTTCTACTTCGTGTACTGCGCATCGGAATATAGCGATGAATATAACAATTACAACAGCCTTCTCGAGAAAATGTTATCTATGCATGTCAGAAACACGTTCGAAGATTTCATTAAGAATCTTAGCATTCCTTTCAAATCTGATATCCAATCTTATACTGGGAAAATGTCTCCGGTGGACATTGCTCATCTAAAAGCTGAATTACAGAAGATCTGCTACAGACGAATACTAGTAGATGATTCAATCCCACTGCTTATTTCGAGAACATCGTTGGTATCTTTCGCATCACGACAATTCCTGTTTTACAAATATAAAAGGAATAAAGATAGTAATGGTTTTCACTTCACATTTGTACCGGACTTATTTGACATCATGCGTAATTGCAAATTGTTTGACAATGTGTCCCCGTGTGTTGCTCAGGTAAGCTTTCATCTTTTTTCCAATGAGTCACAACTTTTATACCATGAGTATGAAGATCTAAAAAATGTACTTTAGGGAAAAGGTTATCGGTTTGTAATATTTTACTGTTTTTCATTTCCATTCGAAACGTTGCTTATTAGAGTGATAACAAGTAAACGTTTACTGACAAACAGTGATTGTCACATATAAACATGTACACAGGTTAACAGATTTATTATTGTAGACAACAAAGCAAACTTGGATTAAGTTAGGTATAGAATCGAAATGAATTCATATTTTATCACTAGATCGTTGTTCGGCTGCGAATATTATCTTCATGATTTTCTGTTTAGTTACTAGTATGCCTAAGCACACGATAGGATCTAGACATAACGAATCTATTTGATACAAAGTGTTTCTACAAATAAAGTTTCCCTTAACAATAGTTTAAAACAAACGACATACATTTGTACATGTACACGAAAAAGCTGTGCTTTCTGTATGTTTAAGTATACTGTTTAAACATGATATTTTTCAGATCATGGATGTTTACTTCTACGGAAATAACAATAGGATCAGATATTGTAATTCAACTCTGCTAAGACGATCAATTGAACGGCTCATGGATGAAGTTGACGATCAACTGCTACCAAACAAAGAACATTTCCGTGATCAGGTAAGGTTTAACTACACATAAAATGTCATGTAATCCGGGTTTTTTTTTCAAGAAACCGTTCTGTGTTAAAAACAAGAGGGCCATGATGGCCCTATAAATACTCACCAGGAGAAAAGGTCATTTGGAGATTAACATTGTTGAAGTTTTCTATACGAGTCCAAGTAAGATCAAGTGACCCATCTGTGCCGTTTTTTATCCCATGGCCATTATATGAACAGATTTAAAAGAGGTCTATTAGACAAAGCTAGATACCAAATATCTTAGCTCTAGGCCTTGTGGTTTCGGAGAAGAAGATTTTTTTAATTTTCCTATATAAGTCTATATAAATCAAGTGACCCCCGAGGCGGGGCCAATTTTGACTCTAGGGCAATAATTTGAACAAACTTGGTAAAGGTCCACTAGACAATGCTACATACCAAATATCTTAGCTCTAGGCCTTGTGGTTTCGGAGAAGAAGATTTTTTAAATTTTCCTATATAAAATAAAATAAACCCCAGGGCAGGGCCAATTTTGACCCTAGGGCCATAATTTGAACAAACTTGGTAGAGGTCCACTAGATAATGCCACATACCAAATATCTTAGCTCTAGGCCCTGTGGTTTCGAAGAAGAAGATTTTTTAAATTTCCTATATAAGTCTATGTAAAATCAAGTTACCCCCGGGGCGGGGCCAATTTTGACCCCAGAGGAATAATTTGAACAAACTTTGTAGTTCCATTAGACAATGCTTCATACCAAATATCTCAGCCCTAGGCCCTGTGGTTTCGGACAAGAAGAATTTTTAAGTTTTTTTCTATTTGTTGCCATAGCAACCAGAGTTTTTAATGAAATTTAATTTTTTGAACAACTTTGAAAGGGGACCACCTAAGGATCATTCCAGCAAAGTTTGGTTGCAATCAGCATAGCGGTGTAGGAGGAGATGTTGTTTTAAGTAAACATGGACGCCACGTAACGACGCACGACGCACGGCGCACGACGCACGACGTACGACGCACGATGGACGCAGGGCGATCACAAATCTCACCCTGAGCACATTCGTGCTCTGGTGAGCTAAAAAATGATCCGGCCGTTTGTTCACTATTGACGCGACTGAGAGAAAAAAATCTCATTTTTGGCATTGTACATTGTGGTAAAAGTTATAAGCCTGTAATTTTCTGCACAGAAATGTATATTTTAATTGTGTTTTGGAAAGAATAAAATTGGCAAATAAAAGCAAACCTTATATGCTGTCGTAACAGTATCATATATTATGGAACTCATTGTATAGTACCTGCACGTAAAGCAATATATTATCTGCGAAATATTTATAATATCAGGAAAGAGCTGAATTATTGTTGCTAAGTAATTCATGCAGTTCATTAATAAATAATGAAAATAGTGCATCCACCAGGAGTGTTTCAGCATTTCCAAACTTTGTTATGATAAAACATTTAACTTCATTGTATATAGATTTGATAGATCTAAACATGTTGCCATTAATGCAATCATTTTTACTATATAATTGTTTTCAAAAAGAATACTACTATTTACTGAACCAAAGACAATGAATGCAACATGTATTGGTTTATCTTTTTGTTCAGGTATTTACTTAAAACACTATAAAGCAAGAAATATTTTATCAACACAAACGACTAATGAAATCCTTCTATAAGTGTTTGTATATTAGAAAAAAACTTTTTATGTAAGGGTTACTAATACTTCAGACCTGTTAGAAGGTCGTTGGTTCGAGCGCCGATACCGACCATGTCTCTTTGTGTAAGAAAGTAGGCAGTTGCTTACGGAGGATGGCAGTCTAGTACTACCTGAGAATGTGTCACTTGCAAATAATATGTTTATGATGTTTATATTGTATTGTATTTCCAGCTTAACGAGCTTTGGATACGTTACTCAGAACTCATTGAGGATTCTGATGCTGACAAAGAAGAATTATTGTATGTTAGAAAGAAAAACGAAGACGATCTGAAAGAATTACAAATTGGTTTAAAGAATATTGCCATCGAATTGAAGGAAAGGCAAGGCGCTTTGAAGAATGTTGGCAGCGAATTGAAGGAAAGGGAAGGCGCTTTGAAGAATGTTGGCAGCGAATTGAAGGAAAGGGAAGGCGCTTTGGAGAATGTTGGCAGCGAATTGAAGGAAAGGGAAGGAGCCTTAAAGAATGTTATTCATGAATTGAAGGAAAGGCAAAGCGCTTTAACTATTGTAGACTCAGAACTGGAAGAAAAACAAAGTACTATAAGTAGAGCAGAAAATGTGCTGAAAACACTACAGTATTTAAAGGACAACGGAGTAAGTTTTCATTTAGCATCGTTATAATATCTGTCTGTACTTTTTCCTATTGGTTCAAGTATTGTGACTAGTCGAGGAATACCGTCATATTAACTAACACTTTATTAAGGGTGACATAGCATTTTTATGAAATACAAGTTTATAGAAGATATTCACAATGCGTTCTCGCCATATAACGCACAACTAGCTATAATTCTCTCTTGAATTTTTAGTTTCAGCCGCTTAAAAACGAAATACTCATAGATTTTACACAATATTGAACCTTACATGACGTATTAAACGCTCCGCCATGCCTGAGTTCAGTAACGACCAACTCTAAGTTTCACTAGTCACGTGCTGTCTAACAATTGACATGGAAATAATTTGTGATTTGCGAGAATAATGACTACTTCAAACGAATTATTTTCCATTTAGATATATTTAACACAACAAAAAGGAAATGTTTTAAGATCGTTTTGACTTGAAATCAATTGAGGGATCGATAAACACACTGATCCAATGTGGAAACATGTGCCATACCCAACCATTTTACCCGGACAAGAGCTTTGGGTTTCACGGATGGGCTCCACTGATTCCGTGACCAATGAAATAATGGTTCCTCATCTGGTGCAAATCATCATGCATTCAATCACTGTCTCTATGAAGCACCCAAGATTTCCTGGGTTTGCACCCACCACGGGACAGTTTATCCGGTCGTATCTCCGATGTGGAATTTTGAGTATTGTCCACCATAGGTAACTCTTGTCGAGGCATGAATGATTCCATGGTATCGACAAGCCTAGCCCGGTCAAATCTCGGAGACGGGAAGCTACTCGGTAGTCATTTATTTAATAAATGCAGGTCAGTTTGTTGTATGCATTGTGGAGACTTACACATTTCTTTCATTTGCAACCTTTACATGTCAGGTAGAACTGCATAGACACTTCTCCCACAGAAAAGACCTGCGACACTTAGTATCATGTAATACTGACGTAGGTGTTTCCTAAACCGTACCGATCTCAGGATTAAAAAGTCGGCTCCCACCACATAATGGTTTTCCGAACTGGAAATGATACATTGTCTAGTAAACAGTACCACTGTCAGCAACTCCTTACACGTCACACAATATCTTCGCAGCTCCAGGGTTAGCAAATAGTCTCTGAAAGCGATAATCGTTTCATGTCTTCCTGTACTTTCAATAATACTGCCCCTATAACATTGTCTAACACAAATCCAACTTGCAACTTGAGTAATACAAGCGCAGGGCTAAAACAATGCTTATTGTGTGACCTGAAAGCATTTCCTTATTGCTCAATCATGAAATTCACTATATGAGCTTAATGAATGCTTTCATCTTTGTTGCAGCGACAAACAAGTAATTAAGTACTAGTATCTTGAATATTTAAACCATCACGATTGTCATCAGAAGTACCTGTATCCGGTACTCTTATTTATTACATCAATACTAGTTACTAGTATTCATGATGTTACCCTTGTCTCAATTAACCCTTTTTTATTTTATTTCATATGTCCTTTATGTCCATGTCTAGCTGTATTATGTATTGTATATGTTATATAGTGTGTATTGTATCTGCCTAACTGTATACCAGTAAGGGGGATACTGATTAGTTGTTTATTGTACGGATCAGCGAATGAATGCGAGTATGGTTGATTGAAAGTTGTGAATTGGTATGAGAGATGTTCACTAATATTCTCGTGCACTTAGTCCCATCATGCACTATAATCCGCTTCCCGCTAAAATGAACCCTTGCCAGGAAAACACTCTTTAGTTCGTTCTTTTTGAGTCTAGACCGTTTCGCAACTTGTCTATATATTATCTTCAACGCATTATTGAAATATAACAATTTACATTATTATATTTCTACACTGATCCTGGTAAGTTTATTTAAATAGTTTTATTGAACATTATTGAATTAACTCATACTTCGTTTTTCGTACGCGTGGAACTTATTATTTAATTTCTTGTTGTTTTGTATGCTTCGCTATTTCTAACCTGTACTTTTATTATTTTATACAGGCTCTCTATTACTATTTCTTCATCACCATCTGCATCTGAATACATATTATCGGAATCAAACAATCTGTTTGTGTTGTATATCTAAACCCCCGTAACAAATGGCTCCCCGACGAGGATTGGTGTGAGGATACATACATAGAGCCAGGACAGTTGTACATAACGTGAACCACGGCGCCGTGAGGTATACCTACATCGAGTGGAAACACCCTGTGATCGCGGGGTACCAGCGGTACAGCGAGCTAGTGGATTTTGTTCGGCATAGGCCTATCTTGATTTTTTTTTCTTATTCTATCATCTATTTTTGTGTGATCACATAACTTTCTATCGAAAGCTTTACAGACTTTCGATATATTTTTTTCACATTCTTATTTCACCCGGAGGATTATCATCTTTCTTCAAGATTCATCAGAGTTTATTTAGTGAACGGTGTGTAAACTTGTGTATTGTTTGGACTGTGTGTGACTGTGAGTACTGTTTATTTTTGTGTTTCATGTTTATTCTTTATTATTATGTAAAAACATCATTGTCTGAGAGGCTCTAAAACCTTATTTTCACGTCTATTCTTCTTTATTCTTCTTTATTTTATTATCAGCTGTTTCCCGTTGTCATACAGTTAGGCATTTTGCAGTTACAGTACTGTGTAACCTGTAAAATTGCTGCCTTGTTATTTTTTTGTATCATTCAGATAATTCTTAATTATCAAAAATTTTTTGTGCGTATAAGTAGGTTTTAGATCTCTCTTTTTCAATTGTGTATTTGGTGAAAAATCAGTGTTGTGTATGACTGTGTGATTCACACTGATTTTTTTTGTATTTTATATGTGATGTGATATTTGTATGATTATTTGGTTGTTTGACTTTGCATATACGTGTATATATAGTTATTAAGTTAAGTTATACCGGGATCAGTGATATTCAAATTTAGATTGATTTAGTCATAATTAGTCTTACATCTGTAAATTTTTGGTTGTATTTTGCAACATAAAGATTGCAAACATACTATTAAAGCATTAGGGATCTTATTTCTTGTCTTTAGCACAATACTAACATGTCTGCATCTTGCAACTTGCTAACATCACATAAATTCTGTTCCGGCAACATCAGAGTCGAGTGAAGATCATAGGTGAGTCATTGTTTGAGTGATTGATATTTATTGTATTTATTTATATATGTACATGTATGTGGTTGTCCTATGTGTATTTATGTTGCCCTATTTTTGCTTGCCAGCGTTACCTGCCCATGTATGAATTATGTATTCGAATTTCATAATTGTATAATTGTTTAGGCCATTTATTTACTGTAGTACATACTAAGTGTTTGCATCATAGTGGATTAGCCTGTTGAACTGGAGTGGTGTAGTGTTTTGTACTGTAGGAATTTCCTGTAATTGTTTTCAGCAGTTATTTTTTTTGATAATTCAGTAGATTGAAGGTTCTATATTCCTGGACAGTAGTATTTATTGTTTTGGAGTAGTGAGTTGAAGAACTGTTGCATTGTGTACATTTTGTAGTTGTGTATTATTGTGTGGTGTGGAGTGAATCATTGAGTCTACAGTGTATTGTGTTTAAATTGACCTGGATTGGAATGTAAACTTTCCCACGGTATTTTGACCTGTTTGTGGATTGAGTGATACTGTAGAGCACTTGATTTGTGTGATCTGTATTTTTGGGATACTGTACAAGTTGTGAATTAGTGGTTGTGAATTGCTTTGTATTGTGATGACTTCCACACCCATGACCCATTATGGTTCAGTAGCCATGGCCGCCCCACCCTCTCTACCCAAAATCCCTTGCTTCTCAGGTGATGAGCCCCTCCCCAAGGGTGAAGTCCCATATTCCGTGTGGAGATATGAGATACAGTGCCTTCTTTCTCATCCAGACTTTCATGAGGCACATATCTTGCAAGTAATGCGTGGTTCATTGAGAGGAACTGCTCGCATTATGATAATTCCTCTTGGTCAGATAGCCAAAGTGGATGACATACTGGCCAAATTGGATGTCATGTTTGCGGAGGCATCCTCTAAGGAGGACCTTATGATGCTATTTTTCAATAGTAAGCAGACTACTTCTGAATCTGTCACTTCCTATGCCTGTCGGTTAGAAACTCTTCTTCAATCTATTATTGATAAAGGCCAACTACCAGGCTTAGCCAGAAATGACCTTCTTAGGCATAAGTTTTGGACTGGTCTAGCATCTGATATGCTTAGGTTGCAAACCAGGCATAAGTATGATTCTGTGTCGGATTACAATTTACTTTTAAGAGAGATCCGCAAGGTAGAGAAGGAAATTTCTGTTGTTTCCTGTCCACCTCAGTTTATATCTTCAGCCCCTACTGTAGCCCCTACTACTAGTAGTAAAACTGTGAAGCATACCCCTGTTGCTGCAGATTCTACTACTGATGTGAAACTTACTGTTCTAGAAACTAAGATGGAATCTAGGCTTTCCTCTATGGAATCTAAGCTGTCTTCTTTGGAAGAAATGCTTAAAAGCTTCTGCTCTGGGAATGTTTCCCAGAATGAATTCAATACTCCTTCTGGATTCAGAGGCAGAGGTAGGGGTCGAGGTAGGTTCGGCTACCAAAACTCAGCTAATAACAATTCGTTAAACTAGATACCCCCTCTGTTGTGGGCGGAACAGAGGACGGTAAAGATCTAGGCCCTGAGAATAATGTGCCATTGCTGGACCGTCTTGTTGGGTCAGCCAATGAACATTCTGTTAGTATAAATGGAACCAAATATAATTGTCTACTGGATTCTGGATCCATGGTGACCACTATTAGTTACTCATCATTTCTTTCCTTGAATCCTTCTGTTCCTTTGAAATCTCTGGATTCATTAGGTCTCAATCTGTCTGTGGCTGATGGTTCCAGTATGAAGTACTCTGGTTACATAGAGGTTAACATTTCTGTACCAATTTTTTCTACTTTTGATCTGGATATTCCTGTGTTAGTCATACCTGACAATGAATTTAATAAATCTTGTCCTGTTATCATTGGTACAAATGTATTGCGTCGATGCAAAACATTCTTAGATATTATTCCTGAAGATGGTGTTATTCCTCAGGAGTGGCAGTTAGCTATGGATAGCTTGACTTCGCATACTTACCCTGTGAAGGTTTGTAGCAAGAAACCCATTTCTGTACCACCATATGAGAGTGTTACCATCAATGGTATGGTCAGAAATATGGATTCTTCTGTATCAAGTGTTGTTACTGAATCTCCTGAATCGTTTCAGGGTTATACCGTTTGTCCACGTGTGGTTAAACTGCACAATACTACCTCTTCCAAAATCCCTGTCCGCATTTGTAATATGACGGCCAAAACAATAACAATTAAGCCAAAGTCAGAAATATGTTATGTCTCTGAGGCTAAAGTTATTGATGATATATCTTCTTATATTACCCAGGAACAGTCGCCTGAACCCCCTATTAAAGATATCTCTGTGGATACATCCAACCTTACTCCAGAACAAACTCTTAGTTTCTTTCAAGTTCTGAGTAACTGGAAGAGTATATTTTGTTCTTCCACCAAGGATATTGGCACAACAGATTTGGCCAAACACCACATTGTTTTGGAAGACGAAACCCCTTTTAAGGAACCGTATCGTCGGATTCCCCCAGCCCTTTATGAGGAAGTCCGTCAACATATAAGGGAAATGTTGGACGCGGGTGTCATTAGGGAATCAGAGTCTCCCTACTCCTCCAATGTTGTTTTAGTACGTAAGTCGTCTGGTGCTCTACGCTTTTGCATAGACTGGCGCAAGCTAAACAACAAGACTCGTAAAGATGCCTATATGTTACCTAGGTTCGATGACACCATAGACGTCCTATCAGGGTCAAAATTCTTCAGCAAGATAGATCTTCATTCTGCCTATTGGCAAATTGAGGTTGCTGAAGAAGATAAACCCTATACAGCTTTCTCTGCTGGTCAGGGGCTTGGTTTTTATGAATGGAATAAAATGGGTTTCGGCCTTACCAATGCCCCTGCCACATTCCAACGTATGATGGAGAAGTGCATGGGGGATATGCATCTCCGTGAATGTCTTATCTTTTTAGATGACATTTTAATCTTCTCTTCTACTTTTGAAGAACATATTTCCAGGTTGGAATCAGTATTCCAGAGATTATCTGACCACAACTTAAAGGTTAAACCTTCTAAATGTGAATTTTTTCAATCTTCTGTCAATTACCTTGGCCATATTGTTTCGGCTGATGGTATAGCCACAGACCCAGAGAAAATCTCTGCAGTTGGAGATTGGCCTGTCCCATTTAATGTTAAAACCCTCAGACAGTTTTTAGGGTTTAGTGGGTACTATCGGAAGTTTGTCCCGAATTACGCCCAAATCGTGAAACCTTTAAACGACTTACTTCAAGGTCATGGACTCAATCAAAAGGCTAAAAAGTCCAAGAAAAAGCTCAAAACCCCTGCTAAATGGGTTTGGTCTGAAGCCCAACAGTCCGCCTTTGACTTGATTAAGTCTAAATTGACCTCGTCACCCATTTTAGGCTATGCTGATTACTCTTTGCCATTTGTTTTGCATACTGATGCAAGTTGTTCTGGTCTGGGAGCAGTGTTGCTACAGATCCAGGAGGGCAGGGAAAAGGTAATAGCCTATGCTAGTCGTGGTTTACGACCCAGTGAGCGTAACTACCCCGCCCATAAACTGGAGTTCTTAGCCCTGAAGTGGAGTGTGACTGACAAGTTTCATGACTACCTCTATGGTCATGAATTCAGAGTCATCACTGACAACAACCCACTTACCTATGTGACCACCACTGCTAAGCTGGATGCTACACAGCATAGGTGGATTGCTGAGTTGTCTAACTACGATTTCACGTTGGAATATCGTAGTGGGAAACTCAATGCTGATGCAGATGGATTGTCTCGTTGCCACATGTTCCAGGATGAGCTCAAGGCCCTTTTTCAAGGAGCCATTATTTGTGCTCCATTGGCCAGTATCATCTCAGAAACTGCTGCCCCTCAGATGGCCACTGAGGAGAGGTTGGTTTCTGAGGCTATGGCTAAAATTGATTGGGTTCAGGAGCAAGGTGGTGACGTGGACATAGCTCGAGTTGTTGACCTCCTCAATAGCGGTTCTCTGAAGGGGGGGAAGAATACCTCTACAGAGTCCCCAACGGTACAGAAATATGTCAGAGAGTCCAAACGTCTCTTTGTTGATAATGACATTCTGTACCGAACCGCTATCTTGGATGGCCAACCAGTGAAGCAGTTGGTGATCCCATCTTCACATAGGCGTATTGCCATTCAAGGTGTGCATGAGGATGCTGGACACCAGGGGAAGGAAAAAACCTTATGGCTGGCCAAACAACGTTTTTACTGGCCTGGTCTTGAAAAGGATATTACAGGCTGGGTAGAACAGTGCGGCCGGTGCATTAGGAGGAAATCCCCAGTCACTAAGCCCTTCGCAGAGTTGGTTCCGATTTCTACTACCCGACCCATGGAATTGGTATCAATAGACTTTTTGAAGCTAGAACCAAGTAAAGGTGGTATTGAGAATATTCTCGTAATAGTGGACCACTTCACTAGGTTTGCACAAGCTATTCCTTGTCGCAACCAGACCGCAGCTACCACAGCTAAGGCCCTTTACGAAGGATATTTTCGGTACTACGGGTTCCCTGAGCAACTGCACAGTGATCAAGGTCGCAACTTTTTAAGTTGTACCATTAAGGAGCTGTGTAGGATAGCCGGCATCAGAAGGTCTAGGACAACACCATACCATCCCATGGGGAATGGTCAGGCGGAAAGGTGGAACCAGACTCTGTTAAAAATGCTGGGTACACTTGAAACCCACCAGAAGGCTGACTGGAAATCCTACATCGCCCCCCTGGTCCAGGCATATAATGCCACCAAGAATGACACTACTGGCTTCGCCCCACACTATCTTATGTTTGGTTGGCACCCCCGGCTTCCTGTTGATGCATATTTGGGAACTGATCCTTCAGAGGAACAGTCAGGTTCACCCTCCACATATGCATCAAAACTCCAACAGCGCCTGCAGTTTGCCTATCGCAAGGCCGCTGAGGAAGCCGGGAAGAGTTCTGCCAGGCATAAAGTTCTGTATGATGGTCATGTCAAACACTCTGGTCTCAGGGTAGGTGACCGGGTGCTGGTCCGGAAAGTTGGGCTGAAAGGAACCCACAAGCTTGCAGACAAGTGGGAACAGGCAATTTCCATTGTCCTGTCTATGCCCAATCCGGATGTTCCGGTTTACAAAGTCTGCGAGGAAGGTAAACGGGGGCCAGTTAGGACCCTACACCGGAACATGTTGTTGCCATATCCATACAATTCAGTTGTTGAGGATCCCGTTAGACCCACTGTTGGGGGAAGATCTCGCAAGAGACCGCCCTCAGAACCCAGCAGTGCGGTTACTAACAACCCTCTTATGGATGGCCACAGCACCAGTACTCTGTCAAGTACTTCTGACTCTGAATCATCAGAAGATGACAGACCAGGTGTTTACATACCTCCACCCCTCAGAAACAGGTACCAACCTGTACCTATCGTTGATTCCTTGGAATCTAGTGGGCGACCTTCTGCGTTGGAGGAGATCAGGTCTTCACAGACTATGAGATCCCCCCTTCCAACCCGAAGTGTCAATACTCCTTCTCATACAACGCTGCCTGTAACAGAGGTGCTCAACCCTGGTAGGGAAGTCAGTAATGTTACTGAGGCTGTATCCCCACCTCTAGTGAGTCAGCGTCCAGTTAGAAGAAGAGTGGCCCCAGATAGGTATGGGGAATGGGTTACCCCTGTTTCTGCAACTGCTACAGAACATCCTGAAATATATGTATAGATTTGTATCATTCTGTCCCTAGTACTTTCCTAAGGCGACTGTTCCGAAGCCCTTTCCCATTGTATTTTAAGGTACTGTTCCGAAGTCCTTTCCCATGCAGTTTTACTGTACTGTTCCGAAGCCCTTTCCCATTTTATTTTAAGGTACTGTTCCGAAGTCCTTTCCCATGCAGTTTTACTGTACTGTTCCGAAGCCCTTTCCCATGTATTTTAAGGTACTGTTCCGAAGTCCTTTCCCATGCAGTTTTACTGTACTGTTCCGAAGCCCTTTCCCATGCAGTTTCACTGTACTGTTCCAAAGTCCTTTCCCATGCTATTTTAATGTACTGTTCTGAAGTCCTTTTCCATGCAGTTCTACTGTACTGTTTCCATGTCCTTTATTATGTAGTTCCTGTACCACCATTCTTTTTTTGTTTTCAGTCCTATCAAGTGTTATAGTACCGGTATATCACTGTAATAATGTTTTTATGTTTTATGCAGTCATGTTGAATTGCGGTTCTACTGTGTTGCGGTTTCGCTGTACTGTATAAGTTTCAGTTTTTAATTCGTTTTATACATGTAGTTGTTTTCTGGTTCTCTCAGGGAGGTTAAATTGGTAATTTATTCCTTTACAGGAATTTGTGTAATTTCAGTGTAACCTTTTCTTTGGATTCCAGTTGTAATTCTATATGAATTACATGGTGAAGTTGATAGTAATTCCATATTGTGATAATTATGGAGTTATTGTAGTTAGGCCACTTTTTCTGTGATTTCCTAGGCTGAGGAAATTATGGCGTTTGTAGTTTTAATTATGGTGAAGTTGTAATTTTTAGTTTAATATACCTGTAGTATATTAAAACAAGATTGGTAGTGTAATTTTTATATGACAGTAAGCTTGCATATTTGTGAAATGTCAGGAGCCATTTCCTTAAAGGGAGGGAATGTGTTACCCTTGTCTCAATTAACCCTTTTTTATTTTATTTCATATGTCCTTTATGTCCATGTCTAGCTGTATTATGTATTGTATATGTTATATAGTGTGTATTGTATCTGCCTAACTGTATACCAGTAAGGGGGATACTGATTAGTTGTTTATTGTACGGATCAGCGAATGAATGCGAGTATGGTTGATTGAAAGTTGTGAATTGGTATGAGAGATGTTCACTAATATTCTCGTGCACTTAGTCCCATCATGCACTATAATCCGCTTCCCGCTAAAATGAACCCTTGCCAGGAAAACACTCTTTAGTTCGTTCTTTTTGAGTCTAGACCGTTTCGCAACTTGTCTATATATTATCTTCAACGCATTATTGAAATATAACAATTTACATTATTATATTTCTACACTGATCCTGGTAAGTTTATTTAAATAGTTTTATTGAACATTATTGAATTAACTCATACTTCGTTTTTCGTACGCGTGGAACTTATTATTTAATTTCTTGTTGTTTTGTATGCTTCGCTATTTCTAACCTGTACTTTTATTATTTTATACAGGCTCTCTATTACTATTTCTTCATCACCATCTGCATCTGAATACATATTATCGGAATCAAACAATCTGTTTGTGTTGTATATCTAAACCCCCGTAACAATGATATTCCAGCATTTTTATTGGGTATGCACGACCTATTTCCGCTCCACACTGCAAGAGTATTCCTAACTGAACGACCAGAACAGCTTGGCCACGACTTTAGAGAATGTCAAAACCTAATTTCATTTCCTGTTTGATAGGAACTACTTGTAAACAACGTCATACCAGTAAGAAAATCTTACGTATAAATATACACCCAGTCTTCAATATCTAAACATTCCTAAGGATAAGACGTTTGAAACAGCGTGACACAGACCTTATCAGTGACAACGGAATTTTTGAGTAGGTGTAAGTGCAACTGAGTAACCAGCTTGTCGCCTGAACCACAGTGTATTTGACAATAAGAGGAAGCAGCCGTGGCCATGGTCCCGAGTTTGTGCGTTCAGATTTTAACCCCGCGATTCGAGTTTGATTCCCGGTCGCCGCGGCAGGTCATATCCTTCCATGAAAATCAGACAACCGACCGCCGTATATAACTGAAGCAGTGTTGAAAAACTAAGACGTTAAACCCAAATAAAAAGATATAAAGTGACATAACACAATATTGACCTAAACTTGAACCCAAGGGGAGAAAACCCATTCTGGAATCACATCCAGTGTTGATTAACAAGTTTTCAGTTTCTTCACCTCTCATAGAAACTTACCGATTATTTTGGATACCTGTAATTGATATTGGACAGGGATTGTCTGTCTGTACAACTGTCCCTGATGGGATTACCAACATGCGTTACAGTTGACTGTAAGGCAAGGACCATGCTACGTTTTGAGATATATTTTTCCTTATTCTAGGCTTACAGCATTAGACTGAAATCGGACCTTCCTAAACAGACACGTATTTTTCAACTTCCCGTCCCCATTCGTATCCGAATAGTTAATCTGGCATTGTAGTGAATTGGTTATGTTTCTAGTAAAATAAATCTCTGAATACAGTTTATCTTTAATATACAAAAATGTACTTCAATATAATCTCTGTCATAATAACCTTACATTACATTCTGATGAAAATAATAAATGTTAGAATGGAGTGGCTTTATATTAAGGTTTAACTTTCAGGAATTTTTACTGAAATCGATCAGCAAATCATAATGTTGATGAATGTGAAAGAAGTTAAACGTATATTTCAGCAAACACTGTTTGAAGAGATGTTGGAGTCTGATTCCGATCAAGGCAGCGACAGTGAACTATCTTGCAGTTCCATAGACCCTAGTAAGGCACATTGTATGATGAATAAATTATAGTCAGAATTAAAGTCTTTTACACTCTAACATGTTGATACAATCTTTCAATTACGTAGAAAAGACTACTAGTATTTCGATGATAAATCAGAGTGTGGATATATAACTTATTTCATTTTCATGTATATTCTTTTGTTCCGTAGGTGTGAAGGCAGACATTGATGACCCACTGTACCATAACTGGGTAAAAGGAACATTATCGTGTAAATATGTCAGCGAAGGCACTCGATGTTTCATTCTTACAGTATTTAAGAAATTTCAGCAAACACTGCCGAATGGGGGGTCACATTTTGAAGACGGTGAATATATAAAGAAAATGTGTGAGGAGGGAGTACGATGGAGATCCGATCAGTGGAAATATCCAGCTGAAAGAATTCATTGCTATGATTGTGAAACTTTATTTCATGAGGTGGTGAAGCGTCATCGTAAATTGAATTCCCCTAAGTCAGGATTTCACAATTGTAAGAAGATTCAAGTTGGTGGAGCATGGGGTATTGCAAAATTGTTTATGCCTGGAAACTGCGTAGACGTTTTGAAACCGGAAGATTCGGACACGTTGGGACTGTTTCGTATTATGTTGAACTGTCGTCTTTTCAACAAATGTAGCTATGAGTGTATCGAAAAGGTAAGTGATGAGCACTAAACATTCAAAGAGCAAATATGTACAAAAATTCGCGAAAATTCTGACCGAAATAATAAATGACTAGTAATACACACGATAAATATGATTTCTTGATAATTGCTACTAAATTAACTCCCAGAAAAGACCATAAAAATGAACGATTTGAACTCATAATTTTAGATAATCGAGGCGCGAAACAAAATGATGCACTCAACGACTTTAACCATGACTGATGAAATAATCACTGAGTTATTTGACAGTGAAATAATATTTCTAGACGAGGCAATAGATCAACTTAGTGATGATGACAATGATGTTCGTGAAAAACTGATTTCGTCTAAGAAAGATGTAGAACAAGTAAGTACAACCGCTTTTCCATATCTGAACCATTGTTGAGTCGTCTATGGGATATTCCAAGCTTCTTATCTCAGTTTAAGTTTTACAGTAACATAATGTATTATTTATATACAAATTTATATATATTGGACCCATAAAACTAGTTGAATCAACAGGTAGCTTCGCAACATAATGTTCTAAGGCGGTACCCTAAAGGAGACTATGGTTTGTCCTCCATTTTATATGGTGTACTTGTGTGTTTGGTAGGGTCTCAGTTGGGGTTTTTTGGGAAGGTGGTATTTTGAGAATGTAGTATTTTGGGGAGGGAAGTAATTGGCGAAGGTGTTTATTTTGCATGTGTTTTTCTATTAATGTATTAATCATTGTGTCTACAAAACAGATTATCTGGCTTAAACTCAATGATGGTTACAGTTGTATTCTGAAAAATTAATCATGAACTTCATATATTCACTCTATTATAATAGATTCGGTCTTCCGAGATGAAAATTGAGGTAATGATTGAACATTCGAAGGAGGCGATACAATATGAATGTGAAGATATCGAGAGAAATAATGATCAGGATATGGATGAAACAAAGAAAGAAAAACTTGTGGAAAAGCAAGAGCTCCTACAGACAAAGATCGAAACGTACAATCAAATCGACAAATCATCATTACATGGTTTCTCCGAAGAAACAAAGAATCTGATCATACCAAAAAAGAATAAGATGGATAAACTGATGGCGAATGTTGACTTGTTTGAGACTCTCAACAATTTACAAGAGGCGCAAAATAACTATGAAGAAAAACGTCAGGATATAAAAACAGCAGAAAAGGAATATTATGAAATAGAAGAGAAAAAGAAAAAGGCAGAACGGCATTTAAGAAGAATACAGACTGCAATAAAGATGGCAGCATCTGACTTGAAGATTGATCTTTTGGAAGAATAACAAAGTAAGCTTTACATCATAGAGAAAAAGAAAGGGCTGAAAGGAAATAATGGCAAATTTCGCAAATAGACTTAAAATGCTTGAAAAAAGAGGATAATCAAGCAATTTCCATTTCATTGACACTCGCAAATGTATTTGAGAGAACTAAATGTATTAGCCGTTCAAATGTGTGTGTGGTATTATTAGTTTCATCTACTTCTTACGGAACACGTGCAAATTATATATACTCATGCGTTAGTGCAAAAACATGACGTAAGGATTTAATGACAGTCTAGTTAATGATATCTGCTCTTACGATGAATTTCACATGTGCGGGTTCGTGATATATGCATCCGTTTTGTACTCGCATTTATCTTAAATGCATCTTGTGTTGATCATAATATATGTCATAGCATTAGAAATTATATGTGGACACGTGATGTCTATGATACGAACAGAACATACTTTATATTTCGTCTGTACATAGATATGGAAGCGTAATGATAGCATTAAACTAAAACACCCCACGCTGAATATTGATATTCTATGTTTCCAATGTAGACTCGTTTTATTTCTTGCATGCAGTCCCGACTCATTATCTCATGCATACAGTACACCAACTTGTGATAAACATTGCATAATTTATGTACTCATAATATCTGATGGATCTAATGTGGACAAGTGGTATATTGAGTATAACATGTGGACTGACTAAGATGTATGTATAATATGTGGACTGATGATATTTAGAGTATTTATATAAAGACGTTTTATATCTTATGTATAATATATGGACTGCTGATTTCTTATGTACAATCTGTGCACTGTTGATTTCGTATGAATAATATGTAGACTGCTGAAAGCGTGTGTATAATATGTGGACTTACAGTATCTTATAGATAATGTGTGGACTGATCATATCTTACGTATAATATGTGGACTGCTGATATCACATGTACAATATCGTACGCACGCAAGTTCAATACCATTAGCACATTGCAATAATAGCTTGTCGCTGGCATATTTATCTCCCAAGAAATGGTGTAGACTACCGATATTTGATTTTCTATTAGTAAAATATACTATTATCTAAATGTAGAACATTTAATATTCGTCTCAGAGACATTTGTGAAAAAAATGATACTGATAAAAGTGGTAAAAATGAAACGTACGTTACTGTCGCCGGGTGATTTGCGTATCTTTAAAAGGCTACCTAAATAAGATCAGCATCAGATACATATGAAAAAAATCTAAAGATGATACAAACAGCCATTGCAGCAATATATTAAAGTTATGTAGAACTGCAGAGAACCCTTTAAGTTAACAATTTCACAAAAAGTGTATATGTCGCCGAAAATCACGATTTTTACCCCTGGTAGGGATTCACAATATTGCATAAGTGTGAAAACTTAAAACAACGCTTTTCGCACTTCACTGTCCTTATTTTAGCATCCAAAACTGAAAACATTTAAAGTTTATGGTCACAACATAAACACATCTTTAATATTCAACATTTTCTTAAGCTTTCCCAAACGTAATTTTTATTGTGAAACGTACGTTACCATACACCAAGCAAAAACGGTATCAAATACTACCTCCGTGCCTTCATGTCTATGTAAAACATCCACTAAATCATGTCATTGCATTAGTAGCAAATTCTGGTAAAATCACACACATATATATCGAAATGGAATCTGATAGTTTAATTATTTTATATCTAAAGTTAAATATTGTAATGTATTCAGTATTGTAAGTTCTATGTAAGTAGATTATCTGTTTCAACACGTAATAGGTAAAATTGAATGTATTTATATGTTCCTATGGTTGAATGCATGTTTTGTCAATGATGTATGCTATATTTAATGCAAACATGTTCAAATGAAATTTCTTTCGTTACGATGAAGGTCTTTTATGTAGTAAGAATGAAGAAGTTTGCATCTCTTCTCCTTATTTTATCATAAATGTCTACAAGCATACAACTGTAACGTACGTTACCTTTCGTATAGGTTTTTTTATTATATTTTTATTGGCATTTTGATATAAAAAAAATTGTATAATAATGTTTATTTTACTTTGTTTAACATCTTCTTACGAAAACACTCAAATAAAATATGACAGCGTGTTAGTAACGTACATTTCTTGTCACTATTTCTTATCACTCAGTCACTGATTTCCAGAGCTAACCACGAAAAAATAGTTTACATTTTCATTTTTTACCATTTTTCAAAATCAAATGTTGCAATGGTATTGAACTTGCGTGGAGCAATGATACTTCATGTATAGTATCTTTTGCGTACTTAGCGGATTAATGATACTTGACTTTTATATGTGGACAGATGGTATATAGAATATAATATGTCGACTGGTGAAATATAAAATATGATAAGTGGTTTGATGATACTTGAGTATAATATGTGGACTGATGGTATATAGAATATAATATGTGGACTGATGGTATATAGAATATAATATGTGGACTGATGGTATATAGAATATAATATGTGGACTAATGGTATATAGAATATAATATGTGGACTGATGATATATATAGAATATAATATGTGGACTGATAATACATAGAATATAATATATAGTTTGATTATTCATGAGCATAATATGTGGACTGATGATACATATATTATAATATGTAGTTTGATTATGCATGAGTATAATATGTGGACTGATGATAAATAGATTATAATATGTAGTTTGATTATGCATGAGTATAATATGTGGACTGATGATAAATAGATTATAATATGTAGTTTGATCGTTCATGAGTATAGTATGTGGACTGATTATACATAGATTATAATATGTAGTTTGATTATGCATGAGTATAATATGTGGACTGATGATAAATAGATTATAATATGTAGTTTGATCGTTCATGAGTATAGTATGTGGACTGATGATACATAGATTATAATATGTAGTTTGATTATGCATGAGTATAATATGTGGACTGATGATAATTAGATTATAATATGTAGTTTGATCGTTCATGAGTATAGTATGTGGACTGAAGATACATAGACTATTATATGTAGTTTGATTATTCATGAGCATAATATGTGGACTGATGATAAATAGATTATAATATGTAGTTTGATCGTTCATGAGTATAGTATGTGGACTGATGATACATAGACTATTATATGTAGTTTGATTATTCATGAGCATAATATGTGGACTGATGATAAATAGATTATAATATGTAGTTTGATTATTCATGAGCATAATATGTGAACTTATTGTAAATAGATTATAATATGTAGTTTGATTATTCATGAGCATAATATGTGGACTGATGATAAATAGATTTTAATATGTAGTTAGATTATTCATGAGTATAATATGTGGACTGATGATACAAAGAATATAATATATGGACTGATGATATATAGAATATAATATGTGGACTGATGATATATAGATTATACTATGTAGTTTGATTATTCCTGAGCATAATATGTGGACTGATGATATATAGATTATACTATGTAGTTTGATTATTCATGAGCATAATATGTGGACTGATGATACAAAGAATATAATATATGGACTGATGATATATAGACTATAATATGTGGACTGATGATATATAGATTATACTATGTAGTTTGATTATTCCTGAGCATAATATGTGGACTGATGATATATAGATTATAATATGTAGTTTGATTATGCATGAGCATAATATGTGGACTGATGATAAATAGGTTATAATATGTTGATTGGTGATATATATAATATAATATGTGGACTGATGATATATAGAGCATAACATTTGGAATGATGATATATAGAATATTATATGTGGACTGATTTTATATAGAATATAATATGTGGACTGATGATATATAAAATAGTATGTGGACTGATGATATATAGAATAATATATATGGACGGATGATATATAGAATATAATATGTGAACTGATGATATATAAGATAGTATGTGGACTGATGATATATAGCATATAATATATAGTTTGATGATACTTGAACATAATATGTGGACAGAAGATATACCGAATATAATTTTAGGATCGATGATATATAGGATATTATATGGTAACTGATCATATTGTATATCGACTGGTGGTATCTTATAGATAATAAGTTCATTAATTTTCTTTTGCATGATATATGGACGGATTATATCTTTTATAGAATGATTATATATGTTACGTTGTTAGAATAAATATTATCATATGAGGACAGCTTTTTACATCTTGCTGAATAGTGCAGTTTAGAGATGCATTTGCCATAAGATGATATTTGATGTATGACATTTGGACTCATGATATGTTGCACTTTAAAGTTCCCTCTTTTTGTCATAGTGTATGCTTTTATATAACTTGGCTATTCATTCAACAAAGGATATAAAATATAATAATAACTTTGGCTGCATGTAAAGAGAGAATCTGCCATTTAAGCCTTTAATTTTGTTATTGATGTAATATTGATATTGTTAATTGTTTTAAACTTTATATCATATTTTGTGACGGAAGTGATTAATAAGGTTAATATCCGCGTATTCACTGTCTTATTTCATTACAAATTAAATTATTGATGAGATAAGTTGTATGAATGTTTCTATAAAAATTTCTTATTCATACCGAATCTCAAACAGACATTGGTTATACCAATTATTTACTTAATTTTAGTTAAGTCATGTCATGATCCATGCAGTTATTAAATAATCAGTTATTGCGATGCATGTCAATGTTTTATAGGATGAACACATTAATAAAAACGATGAATATAATATGACCTAATAATTAAGTATCCACTAAATAGAAAAAAGTGGAGATTGGAAAATGCTGATCCTCTGCTCTTTAATAGATTTTTCTTTTGAATGTCCAAGTTAAATCTTCATGACATGCTTATAGCGATTTGACATTAATTATACCTGCATTGTGCTTAATTTATATAATGATTGACTTGTCCATTCGTTCGTTCGTCCGAGGTTTACTAGACTTAACCGTTCCGTGTATCGCTTTGATACTTAAAGACATTGAACAGCTACTATATAAGTGACCCCCCCCCCCAAAAATCCACATGAGGTCTAATCTCTTAATTGTTTTATTGCCCCTAATGGGATTAATCCTGTCTTTTCACGGTCAGCTAAATGTCTGTAGACTTGACACCTAGTCATGCACATAAGAGGGTCATAAATTGTATTGATCTTTAGTGATAATTAGTTTATAGATAACTTCCTGTTGTTTTATAAACAATTTATGTAAGTAATGAATGTTATCCTTTAATGTTACCAGATTATGTAAGAACAGACTTAGATATATACTAGAATATAACAGTTATAATATACTGTCACTACTATTTTATTCCTTCCTTTGTTTTCTTCTTTATACATTAAAAATGCAACTGAACGCTTCTTCTATTTCTAAATTATATCATTCTATTTCTACATGGAATTATTTTTTACAAGATTCTTAATAATAACTTGCAAAGAAACTATGTTTATACCTATACTGCTTGAGAAAATATATTGGTTACAAATATTTAATTTAACAGGTAAAAGTGTTAAGATATGTTTGTATTAATTTCACAAAATGGACTGTTTTATTTATTTATCAAAATCATCGGTTTGCAGCAAAGAGCATTTATTTGAGTAATTAATTTCTTTAATAATATTATTCTTAATATTTTGCATTTAACATAAACATACTTCTTGTTTAAAACAAGATCATTTATATTATTGATTAAACATTGAATCAATTTAAGTATCTATACAGTAGCTATATGTTAGCCATATAATAGTAACTGATTATATAATAAGAAGCTAGTCTATCAATGACCCTCTCAGTTTTATTGGACTCCCTACTGTGGAATATACAGGACTGCTGGGTCTTAGTCACATGCCTCGCATTCCTGGTTCAATGTCTTTAAGCAGTTGTTGCTTTGGACCATTCCCAATTAACCCATAATACCAAAATTCGATTTGACCTAGAGTTTTGAGCGGATTTGGATTTAAATGTTTTAACGGGCTATTTCTTGTTTAACTAGATTTTACCGTTTCTTCTAGCACCAACACCGCCTTCTCGAACGCTTTGATACTTTTTGTTGTTGCCTTTGACCATTCCCAATCCACCTATTAATTGCCAAACCTCGAATTTACCTTGACTTTAATATAGATGTACAAAATAGTTGTAATAGTTTATTTATCCGTTCGCTAGATAATAATTATCCTTCCGTCTAGTATCAATGGCTATTAATTGGTAAACTACATTTTACCAATACGTCTTGCACGACATACCCAACTTTCGCGGACATGCTGATTTGGAAAATCGATAACAATTACATTAAACAAAGAAGGGGATTTTCACTATAATCGTCATGACCTTTATTTTATTCAAAATATGAAATTTGTACTCATCACAAAAGTTTAATTAATCTTTTATCTTTCTAATGGTGTATTTTTTATTATTTTAAATTAATGCTTTCATCGACCCTTTTGCGTTTGAAAAAGACACCTATCGATTCCCTCTATATTCAATGTAAAAAGCGTAAAATTGGTAGATTTTTTCAATGAAAATTTTATGTTTTCAGCATCATAACTCTTTTGGGGGAAATGTGATCAAATTTGTACTCATTGCATTCGTTTTGGAAATTTAATTTCTTTCACCATGTAAAATATGAAAACAATCAAATAATATCTTCTTCGACCCTTTTGATGATTTTTAAAACTACCCCTTAGATTTTTTAAGTTCAATTCGTCAATCGTTCGGCAAATCTCGGATATTTACGTACGTTTACGGAAACAACGTGCATTTGGCGATGATCATATCTGCTGATTAGGTATCCATGTATATACAGTCACAGCATGATTCATTATACAGGGTAATAAAAATTGGACGCGTCGAATCAAGTTTTAGGATAATTGAGGTTGAAGACTAAAACATATTACAACATGGATGAAAATATTACAATATCTGAAATACTTTACTTATAAAAGCAAATCGATATTTATAACCAAATTTGTTGATATTATAAAAAATAACATAAATAAAAAAATGGTTTTCACTATTGTTAAAGCCCCATTACCTTTTGGATGTTAAAATTGAGGTAGGTATTATTTTACCTAGACAGATGTGAAACTTACTTTTACTTGCTATAAAAACGTTCCAATTTTTTTATCACAAAGTACATATAGAAATACAGCACAGTATTTTTTAATCATGTTGCAAAAAATAAGAAAAGGCATTTGACAACTATTTTATGAGATATGCCTAATGGAAGGCATGATGTAAATATTGTTACAGATCAAGTAATATATATTTCTTATATTTTACGATTGTTCTAATGTTTTCATCTATTGTTCTAATGGGCCTTAAATAGACGATGATATTTCATTAAATGAAATTTATTATTAATTCATTTTTGATAATATAATTATATGCTAAATATATCATTTTGGCATATGTCCACATGTCACTTATAAAAACATGTCATAAAATAGTATAGATTACCTACTTTGTATATTTATTTTTTCAATGATGTGTAAACAAAGGACAGATAATAAAATCATATTTTTGAGATCCCTTTATATGGTTGCTAACTTCACCTGGCTATTGATTTTTTATACGCATCTCACATTGACTCACAAGCAATTGGGCACTTCGAGTTATATTTGTTAGATACCATTTCAATCAAGAAGGATGGAAATTGCCATAAAATTGCAGAAATTGATTGTACTGATTATACACCAGGGCCCGTATTCACAAACCAACTAAGATGAAAAATTATCTAAGAATCCCAAAATTCTCTTAGTTTTCGCAAAGTTTTGCTAACATTGTAAGATTTTTCTTAACGTTCGTCTTAGAGTGAAAAAAAATCTTAGAAAAATTCTTAGATCGACGATTTTTATCTAAACGTTTAGTCAAGGTACGAGGTGTCTTAACTTTAAAAAATGTTCTTAGATAAAAACAAAACGAAAATGGATGCTTCGTCGAACTCATTATTTTTCTATATCTATGAAGATTATGGATTCTAATCAATTAATTTCTTGGATTATGAACTTTTAAACACTTTTCTGTCGTTAAACAATTTATGGTGACATTAGTAAAGACAGATACCAGTGATTAATGTGATTTTGATGTGATAACATTTAGACAGATAAACATTGCTTTACATAAACACTTTTGGGTGTAAATATATTCAGCCACTGTTTTGCTATATTAATGTTTGATAAGAACATGAAATCCAAGGACAACTGTATAATCTTAAATCTTTATTACCTTGTATAAATTTTGGTGTGAATGCCCATATTGTGATGTTTGTTCCAGCTGAAAGCACATGCATGCAAGTACTTCTTTGTGAATTTAGTATAACATCAATTTTAACTTAATTATTCTTTTGTGCAGTGTGTTGAATAGAGTATAATACAGGTATAAGCTATTTTAAAACTACCAGTAAACATGCAATTGTATCAGACCTTGGCAATATGAATTCAGTGAAGTAAATGATATCAGTAAACTTTAAAATAAAATGCATTTGTATGAATTTGAAATAAATGTTGCACAACTGACAGATGTTTTTGTTATTAACCATTAATGTTCAATTATGGATGAAACATTCTACAGCCATGTTGTGCCTCTGCATGTTGTCATTAAATCTCATAACTGTGAGTAATGATGTGACACGCAGAAATATACCAGACAGACAACGGTAAATTTTCAAAACTAAGATTTCTTTTCAAACAAAGAATAATTCCGTCTTAGTTTACACTTAGAATAAATCTGAGATGAAAACTAAGAAATTTCTTATGTCTTAGTCAAAATTTAAGATAAAGAAAATTCTTAACTCGGAAAACTAAGAACGTTTGTGAATACGGGCCCAGGTCTATAGCTTAATATCATTTGTATTTTTTTCTATTTTGTGATGGAAATAAATATCTGCAACAGTTATTGAAGGTTGTAATGGATTTGGAAGTTATTTCATTTATAATCATTTACCTACAAGACGTGCGACATAAGGCAAACTTTCTGGTTACTCGATCGACCCTAATTAATCTTATCCCGCGACCCTAGACATTTTCATGATTTTATCCGAGAAATGGAGAATCCTCTTTCTCCTTTTTACCTTCCCATATGCTTTCAAAAGCTAAACAAAGTCCATACCTATTAACCGACTTTTAATGAGAAAAGAGAAACATTTTTTCACGCCTAAGTCTAATCATGATATGATATAATGTTAATTTCAGTAGCGAAAATAAATGTATTGTACGCTAATGTGTTTATATGCAGAATAGTATCAAATTACTATTTGACTGTGCATACAATAACAAAATTATTACTAGGATTCTTGAATTTTGTCGTTTCATAATATTCGCATTTGCAAAATTAATTTTACTGATGAAACAAATTAATGTCAATATCATACGTTTCTGTCCATTTTAACGACGTACATAATAGTTGGAACATGCTCAAGTCTTATCAGAGATCCAAAAGTTATACAGTGAAATATCGATTTTTGGATCAATTAAGATAACAGATTTTATCTGTTACGCGTGACTGACTTTATTACTTTATGACCCCTAATGTCCGCATAACGCAAGCAATTAGGAGGGTAACAATAGGTAGACTGTATATAAACCCCTGAATTGTAGTTGTTTCCCTTGAAAATTGATCAGATACTCGATAAGGCCATGTCCGCCAAAGTTGGACATGATCACCGCTCACCTGTATTAATTTCTGTTCGTTATCGTAATTTTTGCGCAGTTATGTGATTTAGTATTTTTCCTAAACGGTATTAATAGGGCAAGTATGTATATTTAAAACATTCCATCTACTTTAACACATTAACCTCTTTTAGATTCAAAACCTATTGTCAAGCATGCCGCCGGGGGTGCGGTGCATATGCGTGTATTGAACGCAGCGTCTTGTTAGTGTTGCAAGAACATAATTATTTCCTCAGTTTCTTATATTACATGTATAAATCATATACTCAGAGTTTGGTGGAGGTTTTTATTTTTGTTATTAATGTTTTCTTGGTAAGGTATGTTTCAACACTATTCCAGATATTTTGGTTGGCGTTTCGAAAACGTGTGGACTTACGTCTCTTATAAGCTTGAACAAAGTTCGAAAAAAAATAATTATAAAAAGTTCATATGACTTCTTTGTATAGGTATTTAATGTAGTTTTACCATTAATTTTACCATCCTTCTAGTTTCGTAATGAAATGACATTCACTCCACCCAGTTGCTTATAAGTAGTTATCTTTAAATGTGAAAGTAATGGATTAACATTTGTCAAAATATGATCTTTCGTTGGAATTTGTTTTATTTTCATAGTGTAGTTTTGTCTTTATGTATAATTGTAGAGTATATAAAAAGGAAGGCTATCTGTTCTTGTTTTTAAGATACTGAAACACGCTTAATGTTATATTTCATTATGTTTTCTATCCTTTATCAAATTTATTTAAGATATTTTGATATGACAAATACAATGTACGTCATAGACACGTTTTGATGAAAAAGTGAACATTATTTTGACAAACTAAAATTGGCAGCAATAGTTCAGTTTTGAAAAATGAATTTAAACTTCATCCTAGATATTTATTAATAACCCAGCCATTTTGTATTTTGGTGGGACATTTGTAAATAAATGTGTATTGTTAAGTATTTTTTTCTGAGTATGGTATTTATTCCTTGCTACTGTAATTAAACGTCGTATTTTATCACAATGAGTTATAAAAGGAATACTTCTTGCATATTTAAAAGTCCACTCCTTTTGCTTGATATAAGGCAAAAACAAAAATATCTGGTTTCCGCTAACATCTCCAAAGTGAGTTGAGCTTTTTGTCAAGTTTACTTTTAGTTCGGAAATAGCGTTCATATGAAAATGAAAATAATGACAGAAAAAGATAGAATCAGTCGCGTTAGTGGAAATCATGTACCTTTTCTTTTACGTCTAACCCTCGAAACTGCTTGATATATTGTTTTGTTATTGTAGTCTAATTTATACTTAATTTGTTAGATTATATTATTACTAATGTTGAAGAATGGATTGTAATCAAATACATGTTGTTCTTGGTACAAAATTATTATATTTTATTACAAACACGTCTTAGCTTTGTGATATATGCATGTGTTTTATTATTGCTGCATTGACAATAGCACAATAGTTCTTTTCAATTATCAGTTGATGTATAATTTCTGTAAAAATGAACGATTTTGTTCTGAACAAACAAGGGTAATTTATTTATTTTTTAAGACATGCGTGTTTGTCAGTCGTATTTCTTGATTTAATTCAGTTAATTAATCGTTTTTTCTAGCAAATTGAGAACTGTGTGATTGTATAAATAAAATAGTTTAACCAGACTAATTATGATTTTTTTGTGTTTACTACTAAGACCGAAATAATTCTGTCATTAGTGCATAGCTTTGGTAATTTGATCAAGACATAGAGACAAAGCTCACGACCTTTATGAGATAAAACCAATAATTACCCAAAATACGACCTAATCAAGGCGATATGGAGTTACAAGGATCTAAATACACTTTAAACAAAAACTATCGATCTAGAAGCATTGTTATTATAATATCTAAATTTGGCAAATTGTATCAAATAAAAAACACATCAAAAACAAAACAATGAATGCAATCGGGTTGTTATAATAGTATTTAATTTATTAAATTCGTTTACTTAATATGCCACGATGTTTCTGTTATATAAATATTACGAAAGCCAGTTTTACCTTTATTTAAAGTTAATATTGAGATTGCAATTGTCTGTTTATCTATTGTGTGGCTGACAGAGACGAGTACAGAACATTTACAATGTATATAGAGGACAATAACAAGTTAACTACAACCCATGAAGTACTATAATATAACAGGTTAGATGCAACATGGGTTGTCTCCCATAATATAACATATCTTTTACATAACATTTTGATAAAATACAGCATGGTAGTGAACGATCGATACGTATTTAACAGTTGCTTTTACGGCACCAAACCTGGCTTTATCTTTATCCAGCTGTAAGTTGATTCAGAGGAAACTGCAACAATGTACAAAGGCAACGCCAGGAACGCAACTACAACTATGTCATTGCTAAACGTCCCATGTGGCGTCGTGTCGTTTTAAACACGAGCATTTAATGCGTCGTTCTATGAAACAAGGTCAATGCTATAATGAATTCAACGCCTGTTGGTGGGTAATTCACTTTATTCATCGACTCGCTCAGATAAGTACAGATAACTCTGGGGTACATTCATACATCATTCAAGAATTGAATACAAGTTGTGTCCCTTACATAATAACTAATACATGACAAAGGTGTCTCGTCAACCACACTAAAAACACTGTGAATCATGCATAGTCCTTATTCTTGTCGTTGATACGAGACAGAAAAAAATAAAGAGGGAAAAATGGTCTGTCGTGCTGTGCATTGATTTACGTACATGCAAAACAAAATAGGTATGGTGACACAGTGACATAAGGATATCATTTAGGCTTATACGCTTATTCCTATAACAAATACACATCGTGTGATATGATTAAGATTATACATTATATCATCTGAAGGAAATGACAGGGGTATGAGTTAAAAGCATTGTAGAAACATATACGAGTATCGTCCATTCGTCAAAGAACAATACAAATATGTGAATCATCATCTATAGGTCATATATGACGTGAATGAAGGCAGGAAGCACGTAATTAGTCAGTAAACATTTTGTACAAACAATAAAGTCACAAAAAACGCAACAATTAGTACTACTGCTTCGATTTCTCTGTTGTTTTCAAAACTTATGATTAACTTTAAAAAGCAACAATTATTTGTAAGGTATGGTATATTGTCTGTTAACATTTCGAACACGCCTTGTGTATACAGTTTTTCAATGTAAGTTCACAAGTATACATGTAAATGTACCCGCCTCCGTGGTGGACTGGTTAAGGTCGCAGACTTCAAATGACTGTAACCTCTCATTGATAGAGCGTCATTGGTTCGAGACCCGTTACCGACGATATCTCTTTATGAGAAAGTAGGCAGTTGCTTACGGAGGATGGCAGTCTATTACTCGTTCTTTCCAGGAACGATAGTTTGGTGAACTGTCCGCCTAATATGACTCTGACTGTTGAAAAGGGGTGTAAAACTAAAGAAAACGAACAAACAAATCACATGTAAATGGAAAAGGACACGAAAGGAAACGAACGCAACGGCGAACAATCAAGTTACAAGCATACAGATATCCCTTACGTACATAAAACCACTGACAGAGTGTCAAAGTTTATCATCTGGATACATCTTCCTCACAGCGGAGAAAAAAAACATGTTTTTCACTATCATTTGGAACTATTTACCTACCACTCCGTTAACGAACGGGTTAATTAAATGTTGTATGAAATGAATGTGCACAAAGAATAGAAAAGTTGCCTTTCCACCATCTGACAGATTATGAACGAATTGTTGAATGTGTAACGTGTATCGACGAGCCGAGCGGGTTGATATTTGTCTCCGTCACAGTCAACATCAGCTTTAAATATAATTTTCCTCAAGCCTACTTTGGCTTTGATTATGTTTAAATAAAATGAAATCAGCATGCGTTTGATATATATTTCAAACGGATTAACACCAATAATCAATGTTTCAAATGAATAACTTTATCTCAGCTATCAATAATCACAAACGTTGGACAATTAATATAATCTTATGATGGACTTATGTAGATCAGCAATCACTGTTACGGGACAAGATTATGTTTGAACGTCCAACGAAATTTATAGCTAATCAAGTAGTTATCATCATGCAATCATACTTTTTACTATTTTTTTTAAACCTCTATCTGAGATACAGACCTGCGACCCGGTTCTGGTCCTGTAAGTATAGTATATTCGACCCTATAGACAGCCTAGCGGTCTCATAGAGTACTGTAGAATACACTGATGTTAGAGGATGCGAATGCAAAGTCCCAGACTGATCTCTCCGACTTCTAGCTTCCTCAGATAGCTAATTATATGATCTAGATTCCAAAGCGATCTCAGATCATTTTCACAACGCATGCCAAATAACTTATCTGTCATATATATCCCAAGATACAGAACTACGAGCCGGTTCTGGTCCTGCAATTATAGTATATCCGACTCCATAGACAGCCTAGCGGTCTCATAGAGTACTGAAGGATACACTGATGTTGCAAGATGCGAACGCAAAGTCCCAGATTGATCTCTATATATCCTATTTATGTGTCCATAACTGTCTAGGCGGCAAAGCTTCCTCAGACAGTTAATTTATGATCAACCCCTGATCATCACTTCTTGCATGCCAAGTCACATCTCCCCCCGAAAATATCAATGTAGCCTCTTTTTAAACCCTAATTGATTAGCAAACTCATTCTGATTGGGCATTAATGCTTACAAACGATTGGTCAATAATGGTGAAAGATGATTGGTCAAAATGTAATCGTACTAATAAGATCATTAGTTCCAAAATCTAAGCGTTTGATTGGTTCAAAATCTATCCGAAAATTTGTTCTATATGTAAGCAAGCGTTTACAATTATCTAAAGTTAACTAATTGCATTAATCACATTTATCATTAACTAAAAATACTATTTAGATTTAAAATAAATAAATCAATGCTGAAAGCAGACATTAAACAAAGTTACATATGTTCAGATACTTATTCATATTATCAACAAGATATTTCGTCATTAATTTATCAAAGGACTATTAGAACAAAGGGAGGTAATTTCGTTACAAATGTTTTAAAAAAAAAAACATTAACGAAAAGTGAATAATGGTCGTCATAATAAATGAATAAGTTAATATCATCATCACTCTAGTCTTCCTGTAGGCTCGGGTTGTCAATCTTGGTTGTGATCTATGATGTTTCCGTATGCACCCTCGGGGAGAGTTTGACACGCATGTAATATGAGGTCTTACTTTCACATGTGTTTCTTCTAAAGGTTCACTCCCTGGCTCCCTGGATGTCGCTGAGATCTCGATATTTGAAGTCGAATCACTGACACATTGTTTTGTTAGCAGCTGTGCTGGTACCGTGGGCATACGAGTAATGATACATCGTTCTGTTTGACTGGACGTTCAGTTTTAGAATGCTTCGCAAGTAAAACTTTGTCAAACGCTGTGGAGTTTAGACTTATCGTCGATTTAAATATTGAACAGTTTTCAATGGCTCCTCCGTTAAAAACATCCGTTATTGTACATTCCTCAACACCTCGGTCTTCCTGTATACCAGATGTCACTGCGGCGCTAATACTATGTTGTGATAATGATAAATTCATCATAGAGCGAAAGCTATGTTTTCTATGTTCTAATCTAAGTTTTGTTGCTATCAAAATGTACATGATAAACATAGCCACTAAAAGCACCATGACTATTGTTCCAATCGTTGGAAAATAAATAACATGATGGTGTTCATTATTACTTCCACATTCAGTCATTGTGATAATAGTGTTTTTTTAAACAACTTCTAAAGAATGATTTTCTCAAATATCCGGGCATACAATTGCCACGATAACAGATACTGTAACGATCAACAAACATCAAACATGCGCAGCGTTTTTCTGGACTTGCCATTGTAAGTGTTTGCAAATCTTTCTATATCTATCTATAGATGTTAAGAACAAACTCAGTGCCTCAGCGAACGTTGTAAACATAATTAAGAAAGTTTTTGCTTCACATAGATAAATATATTGGTTAAAATAGCAATTCTGCTGCGTAACAATTTGTAACAAAATGTACGTTCGAAAATTACCCTTTTTGTACTTAAAAGCAAGAACGTACAGTCCAAGTACACTTTCACATCCAATGAAAATAGATACTGGTAGGACAGCACTAGAAAAGTCCTTATTTAGTTCTTTCAATAATAATCGTTTATCATGCTCTGTCAAATTCATTATGCTACTAAAGCACTATTTGACCAAATCAATTTTATACAGTTCTAAGCACAACTAGTTATGAAATATGTATGATGTTACATTAAATATCGACTGTATAAATTACTTTGAAATCTTCCGCATTCAAAAAAATGACTACATGATGCTGAATATAAATAATTACTTTGTCATATGAACAATGGCAAACTACGTACAAACATTATTGCGAATAGTTCACACATTCGTTCAGATTATTTTCCACTTCAGGCAAACGACAATGTATTGAACACGAAAACTGATCTTCCCGGTCATGTACTTGTTTTTCATTGTTAACAGTAAAACAAAGCGTTCGAAGTTTTGAAATTATAGTAGCCAGAAATAAAACGACTGTTGTAGTCTTTGGTGCAGTTATAAATGTTGAGGAAACATTACATTACTTGTTTAATACATTAACCTCACCTTGTAGATGTTTTTTTTTCAGCAGTAAGTACAACATTATCATGAGTAAGTATATAATAAGATTCAACCTTTTTCATCACATAAATAAATTCCCCCACCAACAGCTTTTATTTAAGAAGTAACCTTGTCATTCAAGAATTGAACAAAAGGTAGACGTGATACTAAAGTGGACTATATTTTAATTGTACCAAGCCAACGTACAGGTAAGTGAAACAAGTCTGGAAATTAAAGACGTTTGCGACCAGTTTGCTAAAGTCTTCACATAGATATTACAGGCAGAATGAAAACTGTTCAAGAGATTTTTTTCTAAATTTTGCATAATCATAGCATATGATAACAGAAACATTCTAAGGGAAAAGATGGCGGTCCTGATCTCGATTTTTGAGTTAACTGCCTTTGAATTTTTTGCTCAATAAAAAATGAAAAAGTCGGAGAACTTGGTTAGATCACAACTTGAATATATGCGTTTTCAGTTTTCAATGACTTCTGGTTAAGTGCCGACCGATAAAACTAAAATTTGTGAAAAAAGCATATCTGGAGTCAGTTAAGAAGGATGAAAGTTCTTACATTTTTATGACACCCATCCTTAGCATTTTCACCCAACATTAGCATAATATTTTTGTCACCCATCATTAGCATTGTCATCTCCATGACCATAACACCTCAAATTGGAGAATTAACCGACAATATTTGATTGTAACGTGTTAGAAAGGCGTTTTGTTATCATGCGCCAAATTAACAACCATGTAAATCCGCCCAAAGGGGATAATTCCTTAAAATATAAAAAATTCACCCCACATTAGCTACTTACATTGTGTATATGAAAAATGCGCGGTGACACTTTACGATTTAACTAGGGGATATTATGCTAAATAATCTACAACCGAGGGTGAGTTTTTGAAATGGCCGAGCTCTAGCGAAGAGCTTTTTTAATATAAAGTACATATAAGACTACGAGGATGAAAAATCTTACCTGAATCGACGGAATCCGCCATTGTTGGAGCACCCAACCTTAGCAAAAAGTCACGTGGTATTCGCACCGAGCAAACCAGGGACAGTACAGTGTAAACTTCGCGCTAAATTAACCTAATTAAGACCTTGCAAAAGAAGATCGACGCATGCTCTTTTTGGTGTTTGCTAGAATTCTGGTTAAAGGCCTAATCTCAAAGTTTTCAGCTCACCTGACTGATCAGGTGAGCTTTTAAGATCGATGAATGTCTGTCGTCCGTCCTGTGTGGAGGTAAAATTGGTTTGTTTACACTCTAGCATCCACAACTCTTAACCAATCGTAATCACTTGAACTTGGTCACAATGTAAATAGCTGCAATGTCTCGGCTAAGTTCGATTGTGGGCGAACTCGGACAAGAAATTCAAGAGTTATGTGCCCTTGACTTAGAAAATTTGCAATATTTAGCTTGTTTACACTCTAGCGCCTTCATTTCTTCACCAATCCTTATCATAGTTTCAGTGAAAATGTATAACCTAAAGGTCTTGGACAAGTTGGCTTATGGCCGGAATCGGACAAGGACTTCAAGAGTTAGGACCCTTTACTTTGGAAATTTGCGCTATATATTTGAGTTTGTTTACACTCTAATGCCTTCATTTCTTTACCAATCCTAATCATATTTACAGTGAATGTGCATAACCTAAAAGACTTGGACAAGTACGATTATGGGCGAAATCGGACATGGACTTCAAGAGTTATGGGCCCTTGACTTTGACAATTTGCTATATTTTTTAAATAGCTTCTTTACACTCTAGCTAATGTCTTAATTTCTTCACCAATCCTAATCATATTTACAATGAATGTGTATGACCTAAAGGTCTTGGACAAGTTCGATTATGGGCGAAATCGGACAAGGACTTCAAGAGTTAATTTAAGGGCCTAATTGCCTGTGAGTAGAACACTTTTACGCTGATCGAATAAGTGCATTTTAAATAGTATTATTTATTATTAGCATGCGTAGTCATTCCTATCCCCACTAGACTAGTGTTTAAATGTGTATTAAGTATGGTAATTCAGAACGATTTTGTGTTGCGAGGCGGCGATCGATGGAGTAAACAAAAATCACGATTTTTCGGTAGGAAAAGATGAAATGTCTGCTTCGATGTTTTAAATTCGACGTAATACTTATTGGTTTTGTATGGTATAATATGTTAGCTATCTGTTGACACCAAATACTAAATAATGATAAACATGCTTTTGGTCCGTGCAACGCGCTAGCTGCCTATGGGTGTAATATCTGTGTAAAACGTGAAATAAACTGTTTGTACGCACAAGTCAACGGGAACCACTGAATCTAGTCTGGATTACCTGCCCCTTACATTTTGATTTCTTGACGACAACGATGCTTTACTTCGTGCATACTTTAGATGTCGTAAACACATTACATTATTATTTTATAATACTATTTACATATGTTGACGAATAATAAACATGCTTTAAATGAATATAGCATATATAATCGTGATTCTTTTTTTATAACAAAAGAGTTTTGTATGTTGTAAAATTAAGCCGTAAATGAACTGTTCTTAGAAAAACATACCGAAAATTGTTGGTTGTAAATTTGTCATTTTATCAAACATAGACGCTGTACCGCAGCTATAAACCTTCACATACAGGTAATGCCTTTCTCATTTAATCCGGATAAGATTATTATCTCAATAAATGTTTGATTTTATCCTTAAATCGTAACCGGAACATGGGCAGAAAATGGTTTTCTTGCTACTAGTATTGCTTTAGGGATCCGTTAAGGACACATCACGGCTTGTGGTAATGAAGTTGTTCTGTGTTATCTAATCTACAGTAAAATGGAGATGATAATAGAAAAATAGATAAAGTCCAAATACAGAGTTCAGTGGGCTTTCTGATAAGTTTTGTTGAAACTGATATTTGTACGAAAGATGTAGACCTAAAACATAGTTTTTAATTTTACATACTGACCTCTCCAACTAAGGGAAGATCCGATGGTTGGGCTTATCAATAACCATATGTGGATTTGTGGCCTTCTTCAGGAGGTTACAGCGAGCTTAACCATTCGACCATGGAGGCGGGTCCCATCTTGTTATTGCTTAGAAGTTACAGAACCACCAAGTGTGTTAAGACCAGGGAGCTTCATACTCGCAGCTTCTTCCTCTGTCCCTGACCAGGGATTTTTCTCTGTATTTTGGGAATATGACCCATACCCTTGGGATTGGGAATTTTCGCTGTGTTTTAATCAAAATTGGGAAAAAATACTTAACTTCAAGTTTTGCAATGTTCAACTTATTCTACTTATTCACCCATAAAACAGTAGCAGAATTTTTTTTAGGATTGGGAATTTTTGTCTGTGAATTGGGAAAAAAAGATACTATTTTCCATTGGGAATATGACCGAATTTCGGCTATAAAATCGCCCCCAAAAAATCCCTGCTGACTCTCTGTCAAAGCTACAGATCTACGTAAATCGTCCTGTCCCTACATCAGTACTTGCAGGGCCCTAGCTGCACTTTAGGGGAAGGGGCCCGGGGCCCTCAGGTAGGGGAATTTTGCGTCATTTTGAGGAAAAAGGGGAATTTCAGGGGATCTTTTTCAACTGCCGTGTAACCCTGCAATAAGCCTTTTAAGCTTAAAATGGCTGTATTTAAATATACAACATACATAAATATACTATTAATCAAAGGTTAATAACTTAATATGAATCATTTAAGCAAAAAAAAAAAGGGGATTTTTTTTCAAGAATAGGGGAAAAAAGTATATGATTTTAGGAGGGGAATGGGGCCGAATTTCGGCCCCAAAAAACGTCAAATGAGGGCCCTGACTTGTATATAATTTTTAAAGCCTTAAAGGCCCTTCATTGTTGACATTCAAATTCAGACTACCTTAATGTCTAATGTCTGGTGTAACTGTAAGACAACTTGTGTTGAGCAGACTGTTGTATTTTTACTGCATAGTATTTCCAACTATCATAAATTTTCAAAGGGCCCTAATTTTACACACACCTTGCTTGACTTATCTATTAATTTTCTTGATTCAAAATATAATTATGTTTGTTATTATCTCATTAAATTTAAAATATGTTTTTCTTTGCTCAATTATTTCAGATAGAATTTCGAAAGAAACATCCTGAACAATTGAAACAAGATGATGGATGTAACAGTGAAGACCCTTGATGGGCAAAACAGAAGTTTTAGCGTTCCTGAAGATGTATGACTTATGCACTTATACACATTTTACCTGAGAGGGGGGCATGATTATATAGGGGAATTAGACATTTGTGGAATTTGGCTGTGAAATTTCCCTCTCATGTGCAGATATATTCCTGTCTAATTTTATGGGCTTAAATTAAAATTAAGTTTGTTTGCCCTTTACCGACCAACCCGAAAAAATCATGCCGACTCAATAAATTTTATTGCAAAATCTGGGAGAACTTTATTTTTATACTTGGAAAATAAACATGTACTCAAAGCTTTCGATAGACATTTAAAGTAGACCTGTATCATTTGAAAATTTGAAGTAATCAAGGAAAACAATAATCATATATATAATGTGTGTTAAGGCACTGAGTACATAATTATGTTATGGTTGATTAAAGCACACAATAAATGGTTGTATGGTAGCAGAATACATAAAATGAATTTAGAATGCTTCAAGGTAGAAGTGTGATTTCATGCTGGGTAAAGGTCAGATTCAGAAATAAATAAAATATTTTTCCTACCTACTGACCCTCTTCTAAAATTCAGGGTCGGTAAAGGGAAAACAAACATATTTTTAATTTAGGCCTTGAGGGTGTATTTGTTTTGATGTCAAATATCTGTATGGTAGTTTTTCATTACGGTGCTTAAAGATAACACAACATGAAAATAAGTGACTGTCTAAAATCCCTTCAACTATCCACAAATAAGGGCCAAGTCTATTTCCCACTCCACTTGACGTCGACGTCAAATTCCCACATATTTGAAAAGTCATGCTATCTAATAGACATAGACATGCATAATAATCTAAACATCACGTTTTCTTGGACAAATATTGAAATTAGGAAATTTTGTGTGAGGACCAACAGTTTTTATTTTCATTTGAAATGAAGATTTAGTTTTTTATACTTCACTGTTTATTATATGAAGTTATGAGCAAAACTTTAAATAAACTGTTAGCTTCCCTTCTGCTTATCTATCTTAACTCATGGTTATATGTGTTAATTCTATTTATCATTTCAGATAACAGTTAAACAGTTTAAAGAGAAAATAGCTCAATCAATTGTAAGCCGTATACAAATTATTTTTACTTTAACATTCATCACATTGATAATATAAAACTTGACATGATTGGTTCAGGCAGTTTTACAGTCGGTTGCCTTTCCTTGACCAACTTGGTACACTTTTAGCCGACCAAGACCTCCGCCGTTCCCAGCTAACTAGGGCAGTTGTGGTAATTTCACTAGAATAACGTGCTGTTGTCCCAAAAATATACCTGTGACCCGCCGCATATGCTACTGTCATCCAGGTTGTGACAGGCTATTCAGAGATAGCAGTCACCACATGTACCCTCTGGCCTCTACCAATACATAACCGTTTTAAAAGTTACAGGAAAAGAGTGAGTCGTGAATCGGTGCTAAACACCTGGCACAATAAAGAAAAAAGGAAACTTGTTTGAAATAATAGAAGGGATATAGATGCCCTGTTTTCCTGAATCTTCTCTCACCTCCACCTCAGGGACCTGTCTATGGGGTGGCTGTAAAATTACCATAGCTGTTTTATAAGCTGTTACACAACATATAAACATTAGTTATTTTTAATGCATCTGCTGATCCAAATACGCATTTCAAAAAATAATGATAAATGACAGTAGCTTTTTATTACAGTATTTCATTAGTTTGTTAAACTGTAAGATTTTGTCTACATTTTCTATAGGCAATATCTGCTGAAACTCAAAGACTAATATTTCAAGGCCGTGTACTACAGGATGATAAATTGTTGCAGGAGTATGGTAAGATTGTCTTCATAGTATTGTTGTATAGACAGTTCAGAATTTTCTCATTTTCTTGATAAATCCAATTATTGTCACTATTTAATCTGTTTTGAGAACAATAATTCCAAGTGACTAAAAAGACCTTTTTTACCCTACTTCGACATACTCACTTACTTGATATTTCCCTGATGAAGACTTACGTTCAGTCGAAACAAGTTGAAAATTATAAATTAAAATAATGCCTATTGTTTTCTTGTGTGTTCCACTACACTCTTATTTATATTGTTTTAATTAATTGTGGCTTGTATTTTAACATCTATCAATTGTATTAGTGATTTTTAGTAAACAAGCAATAGATTAACTTGTTAAAATCTGTCCTGTTTTTATTCCTTCTACATACATGATTGTTTGTCTGGTAAGACTGTTAGTAAATGGCAATAGGTTCTGTCAAATTTTTATTCTTTATACACAGATTTATTTGATCTTGACTAATTCACTTATATACAAGTTTGTTAAACTGCAGTTTATCTGTATACTGATTGAGGATATATTTTTATTGCTCACCTGAACTGAAGGTTCAGGGTCAGCTATTAGTATGGATAGAGGATATTCTGTGTTTTGTCAACAAACTGGTCAGATTTCCTTTTAAATTGTTGTGTAGCATCCTTGTGTAGCATTGCTTGTATTACACTAGTTGACCGATTTAGGGTCTGATATCAATTTCATTCGTCTCAGGCTACGGTCAAGTCATTTGTTTTGATGGCTGTATTGTTAGAGAGTATGAGTTAAAACCTTGATTTTTGTTAACTATCCATGTTACATTTCGTTTGGTCCATAACTAAACCTTGTCTGGGCAGTAAGTAGATAATGATATGGCCTAAGCTCCTCAGATTTGAACGGGAGGTTGGTCATCGCATATAGATATCATGACCCTCTTTGATTTTGAGGTCAATATGTCAAAGGTCACAGTGATCTTTAGCTCAAAAACCTTGTCAGACAAATAACTAGAGAACAATTTGGTCTTATATCCTCAGATTTGATTGGGAGGTTGGGTGACCCCTATTGATGTTGAGTTTAATAGGTCAATAATCTTAATATCCAGTTGACTTTTAGGGGGCATTCATGTTTCACGAACACTTCTTGCTTTTGTTTAAATTTAGATGTTCATGGTAAAGTTGTACATGTTGTTTTACGTCCACCTCCGTCAACTGGTAGACCAGCAGGAAGTGACAATCCACAGCCAAGTACAGTACCACCGGGTAGAGATGTGAACAGTGTAGTTGTTGGTTCATTTACACTTCCATCAGATGTCATAGATACACATATGGTTCAGGTAATACTTAATGATCAGTGATTACAATTAGGGTTAGAATGTATTCTGTCAAGAAAAAGTTATTCCAGTGATTTTTTCATCTCCTTGGGAAAGGGTCCGGGTCTGGTCAGATTGGGTATTTTGGGGTCCTGACAACTAGGTTAATGGGAAATTTTTATCAATAGACAATGCCAAATATATTGAGTACTCTGGTTTCTTTATACTAGTATACAATACTTCTTGTCAAAAAGTAGTCATGACTTATTCATTTTATGTCCAATATTGAAATTCTTTTTTATATGTTCTTTGGGAATTTCTACATTTAGAACAAGTATGATATAGTGTAAAGTTGATTACAATGCCCATGAATGGCTATTGTTTTATTTAACCCTTTCACTGCCAGATTTTGTATAAAACGTAACTCCCAGTGCCAAATTAATTTCCAGGAATTCCTGTAAATCAGGGGCCTATATATAATTGTGTATATCTTTTTTATTTTTTGTGCTATGTGCTTGAAATTTTATTATTTTAATAAAAATAATTAAAAAATATAATTAGAATTTATTAAATTCATAAAATCCGGTATTTTGAAATATTTTTCAAAACTTTTTTACATTTAAATAGCTCTGTGATATACTAAATATGTAATCTTATTAATAATGTAAATGAAGACAGTTACAGACAGTTACAGAGAGTTTTATTTTGAACTCTATTGAACTTTAAATAATGTCACAAAGTTCTACCTATCGACGGGTAGTCATATTCATTTATTGTATTAGTGCAGTACACACATAACTTGCATCACAGTGAGTAATTTTAAATGTTTCTAGTTGCTGCAGCTCTGAAGTCCTTCACCATGTGTTAAATTTAGTCACAGGGCTCTAGAAACATCGGCAGATTAGACAGTAATCACTGCAGTCGGTCATTCTAAACCTGACTCCTCGTCATCTGACCATTCAGATTCTGAAATATACAAATAAATGGAAAATATTATTAACTGAATATGATAAGTTTCAAATATGACTAAATCTTAACACAAATATAAACCTTTTAGACAGCATGAAATACATCTGTAGCAAATAAACACAGATTCCGACCCCAAATTCCACTTTGTCCGAAAGAATAATTATCCGAATTATGCACACTGGGTTTTGACAGTTGGTCATTTTTCATTCCATAAAGGCAAAACATAATCCCTCTAATAAAACTATTCAATAACACTGATCATATACCGTGTAATAAACAATAAACTACACGATACATCATAAACAATGAGAAAAATATGTAAAAATTATACTAATACAATCGAGACTTACCTGAGCTAGAACACCCTGGCGAACGTTGTGATGTTATTATCTGTTAAAACTCGGAATCCCCATCATTTTTATCATCCAAGTCACATTAAGACATTTTGGTGATCAAAATCTTCACTGTCACCCTTATTTAACAGCATCTGAATCACCTCTGAATGTAAGCAAGTTGCCCTGTTACTAGAAGACGCCATTGTCCCTTCGAAGAAATTTTTTACAAAAGTTCTATGTTTATTTTTTGTTGAAAAGTACCGTTATATTTCTCTTTTAACACAGACATTGTTAATGAGCCTCGTTTTGACCTTTCGGGTATTCCCCTAAACGGTGTTGTTTTATATTAAATGTCGTAATATTAACTTACATGAAGCGGTATCATACCACTAGCGCAAATCGCATTTTTCCGACCCTGGCAGTCTGTACTGGTGTCGCATTTATGCGACCATGGCAGCGAAAGGGTTAAATGAGTGTATTGAATATTTCAATTGAAATTTGTAATTTTTATAATTTTAGACAATAGCCCAAGATGCAATACGAAGTATGGGTGATTTAGGAAGAAATGCCCGGGTATCTACTAGAACTTCAGTAAGTATTAACATTGTACATGGCTGCTGGTCATTAGACAGTTGTGTAAAAAAGTGTGTTTTTATGGTGCCGCCATTCAAAATGGTGGAAGAGCATAAAGTTTTACTCCCATCTGTCTGTCCAAATGTAGGTTTACGAGCGATAACTCAAGAAATATAACATGGATTTGTTTCATGTTTTACGTGAAAGTGTGTAATAATAAAAATACAGGCCAAGTTAGATTTCCGTTACACACAATACAAGCATTTTCACAGGAGTTATGGCCCCTTTTTTACTTAGATCTCAGCGGGGGCATCCATGTCATCCAGACATATTTTTCTTGTTTAGATTTGATATCAGACAACCTTTTATATAATATTCTTGAGAAGAAATGTATGTTATACTAAGCAATTTCAGCATGAACATTTTATGTTATAATTATGTGGGTTTATAGAGTCTAAGCGATACTGTGTAAGAATGTGTCAGTCTCCGGATGTGTCAGTCTCTTGACTGACAAGTAAGTCATTGATCCAGGTTTTTTGCATATCAACAATATTGATTTATTAGGAAAAACAGTATTAACAATACACCAATGTATTGATTCATTTATAAAATAAACAGGCCAGTATTGCCCCCTTTCTTGTATTTTGTATATTTCACTCAGTAAGTATAGTGCGATTTTATTAACCTGTCAAAGCTGAATAATTACACTGTCACTGAATGTGCTTATTTTTAGCTTCGTACCACAGTACCAAATTTTTCATTTATTTTACCGGTTAGTGAATGTTCCGTTCCAAATATTTATTTAATATTCTGTAGCGCATCGTTAAAGACATGTAAATCGACAACCGGTGTAACGGTATTACGAAATTATCATATAAACTTATGAAAGAAGTCAAACCTCACCAATCAAACCTCACTGAAGCTAAAAATAAATGCAAGCATTGGCAGTGAAATTATGCAGCTTTGACAATTTAATAAAATCGCACAATATCACTAAGATAATGTTTTTCTGTACATTTCAGAAGAAATAAGCAGTAAAAAAAAATTACTTTTAAAACATTTTACTTGCAAATCAAGGCTTTTTTCTCAATTAGATAATGTTAGAATTTACCGGTACTTTTCTACATTCTATGTTCTGCCAAAAAAATTTATAATTTGAAATCTGTATCAATGATTGATCAACCTATAGAAATCATTGATATTTATATTGATGTCATTAAAAATCCATGACAACCCTTTATTCATAAAAAACTTTTATTTTTATTGTTTTATTTTATATAGACAGATGGATCAGCTGTTGATGTACACATACATCTTGGCCCATCACAATCTGGTGCTACAACAAGTGAAGCCCAGAACAGACTTAATACAGCAAGAAGAATGATTAGAATAGCCAATGAGACATTAGATCAGATTGAGGTATGTTAAAAGTTCTACCATTGTGATATATTTACATACAACTTAAACATGTCAGCCATACTCATGGATTCAAATTATCAGTGAATTCAGTCTTTTTGAATAATTCTAATGTTCTCCAGATTTTAAATGTATTGTTATTATTCAGGTTTGTGTAGCCCATATTTGGTCATATTCCCAATTGAAAATAGTATCTTTTTTTCCCATGTCACAGACGAAAATTCCCAATTAAAACTTCCAAAAATAAAAGATAACTGAAATCTTTGAAAACTAAAGATCTTTATTTCACTTGTAATGATTGAAAGTTCCAATCATGGACCGTAGTTGTTTGTGGTCACTTAACCTTTGTAACATTGCAGTCATGCATATTTTCCCAATTTTTAATAAAACACTGCAGAAATTCCCAATCCAAAGGGAATGGGTCATGTTCCCAAAATATTAAAAAAGTACTGTTGTTTCTGTAAATGTACATGTGATATTACAGAATCCAGACAATGCAAGAAGCCGTTCAGACAGCCCATTGGCATCTGCCCCACCTGCGGAACCAGTTACAGAATCTAGGCCATCACAGGAACCAGTTGATTCAACAACTGGTAATCAACCTGTTTTATCACCTATGGAAACATCAGAAAATGAAGGTATGTATAAATGTGTCAGATAGCTACGTACCTTATTCTTTTAAATGTGCAAACATTTTTATGAATTTACACTTTTCACGTCTGCCATGTTTAATTTCTTTTATGAATATTGTTAGTTTTAGAAGTTTTCAGAATTTTTGGGTCCAAAAAATTATGTTTAAGGTCCCTCATTTCATCATTTCTGGGGACAATTTCAGTTGCCCCATTTCCATCCTCAGTTAATATACATTTTGCCCTATTTTCTGAAAAAATTCCCATCCATCGATTTTTTATTTAATTTTTAAACAAGTTATGTCCCTGAAATACATGACTTTTTTTGTGTAAGTTTTTATGTTTTACAGCAGTCGTTGTTACAGCTTGAAATTGGCTTTTTGTTAAGTAATTATGTATAACTGATAGTATTCATGTTGAAAGATAAAATTCCCCTATCTCTTCAAAACAACGCAAAATTCCTTACCTGAGGGCTCTCGTCCCAATCCCCTAAGTTATATTTAGGGCCCTGATGTTTATTGTCTGCACCTCATTTAAGAATATATAAAATAAGTATACAAGTCATGTAATCCTAGATATTGTATTTATTAAAGAACCCATGAGTAGCCAAGATGCTGAAGTTTCTACACAGTCTAGTAGTACACAAGATGCTGGAACATCAGCCAATCAGAACACAGAACAACAACCATCTGACCAATCAGAATCTAGTGCTGGACAAAATGACAATCAACAGCCTCGTCTTGTGTAAGTAAAGTGGAAACTACAATAAAACCTTAATATTAAGACAAAATTTAGAATTAAAATAATTGGTTTTAACATTGACATGAACTGATAACTAAGTTGAAATACTAAGATGTACAGAAAGTCAGTTTTCAAATTTAACCACAGGTCCGAAGACCGAGTCTGCCTTAGTTGCTTCCGGTCCAGTAATATTGACAGATCAACAAAAAATATATTTTATGAGTGGTGTAGAAACAAAATTTGATCAATTCAAAAGAAGGTTAAGATTGGTCTGGTAAAATTTGTGCCTTCACAAGACCGAATGTCCTGTCATTGAAAGTTTTTTGTGAAGACTGGAAAACTGCTCAAAAAAATGGGTCTTTGTAATAAGATGGGCTTAATAATGAGGCAGTTGCTACATAATCTATTTGCAATTTGATCCATTCATTTCATGAACTTTATCACACATCCATCATAAAGAATAGCTCCGTCAGGTGAACTATGACTATTTTTGTGTATGTCTCAATTCTTATAAAGGTTTTGATTATGCTCTTTAGATGATTGATACCTGGGAACTGTTTACTTGAAACTTGCCAGTTTTTATGCTACTGATTTAAAAATTGTCTGAGCATTATGTTAAAAAAAGTATCATAAAAATCAGTCCTTTGGTGTGGTGGTTTTATTTTATTGGTTTTATTAGGCCCCAATTCGAAGAAAAGGGGTATATTGTTTTGCACATGTTGGTCGGTCCATCTGTCAGTCGGTCCCTAACCAAACCTTGTCCGGGTATTAACTAGAAAATTAGTTGAACTAAGCTTCTCAGATTTGGTTTGGAGTTGTTCATCATATCAAGATGACCCCTGTCGATTTTGAGGTCAGTATGTCAAAGGTCACAGTGAATTTCAACACAAGAACCTTGTCCTACAATGACTTGAGAACAATTTGGCCTAAGGTCCTCAGACTTTGTTTGGAAGTTGGTCATCGCATGTAGATGACGCCTATTGATTTTCAGTTTGATTGCTCAAAGGTCACAGTCTTACTATTAAGTTGACCTTTGGGGGCTTTGGTGTTTCACTAACACTTCTTGATTATATGATAGTTTAAGGTTGATTTAATATGTATATTATAGAATAAAACTTTATATGTAAATGTTGTAATAATCAATCTCTTATATTTAGGCGACCAAACATTAGTGCATTAGGAGGAATATTAACTGATGCTTTGGCTTTAAATACAAGACTACAACCACATATAGAAACATTTGCTAGAATTGTTCAAGAAGATGCTGAAATGGATCAAAATGTAAGATACACATTTGTATAGTTTATACACTAAAATATTCTTTATAATTATGATGTGTCTAAAAATATATAAGATACAAAATTTATTTACAGTCTGTATTCAAATAACAAGTAAACATTTGCTATGTTTAGCTATTGACTGACTTAAGAACATTATAGTTATAATAATAATATAAACAACTCAAAGTTAATGGCTAGAATTTGACATATCATTATACGATGGTTAGCGATACATTACACTCGTACAAGTATTAGACATTTAGAAGCTCGAGGCTTGTGGTATGCTTAATTAAATGTTTTATGGTAATAAAAAAATTAAATGCTCAGGAATAAGGGCTAGATGTGTATTGGTGCTTTACACCAGACACAATAAAGAATCAGGAAAAACTATTGGAATAGAGTAGGGCTATTAATGCCCGGTTCTCCTGTATCTTATCTACCCACTCCCTGGTGTGGCTCTGAAATGACCAATGCAGTCAAATGGGCTGTTGAACAATAGTTAGATAAAATACATGTAATACATAACAACGTGTTTGATAAATTCTGATGGCATCATGTTTTGAATGACTATGAAATATGATGATATTTTTATGATATTTCTTTAAGTATGTGTTAAGACTTATTCAATATTACATTCTCACTAACTACTACAGCTTGTTGGAAATTGTAAGAAACACAAGTCATTTAAAGTATTTAATAGGACTTGGTATTGTTTTTATATAGGAGCAGACAGAAAACCAGAGAATCTGTAACATGGTATCAGAAGCCATGCATGCTGTGAGTCATTCACACCATGCTATCAGTGATCTGATGGTGAACCTAAGTCAGAATAGACCTCGACAGTTGTTTGTTACATTGGCTATAGCTCAGCCACACACAGCTGTCATACAGCAGACAATACCTGTTCAGGTAATTATGAACAATTTCTTACAGTTGTTGGTTCACTTCCTGGTTTCGGTTGACTTCATGATAATAATGCCAAATAGTAAATCATTAAGATCATGAGTTTTATGTGTTAATTTCTAGTGCTAGAGAATTATCTATGTGTTATTGAGCATAAAATATGAATATAGGCTATGCACAAAGATATAAAAATAATGTCCAAAGATGCATTATTTAGTTACTTATCTAGGGTTTTATGCATTAAATTCTAGTGCTAGAAAATCATTCATATTTTATTGAGCATAAAATATGAGCATTGGCTGTGCAAAACAATCCTTGTGCAAATTTATTTATAAACTGGCATGCTTTTTAGTTTCTACTTTATGACTGACAATGTAATGTCATAAAGACTTGTGTTAGACTGTTTACAGTATTCAAGCAAATTACCTGCTAAAGTCAAATAATTTTACATTCTTTTTGTCAAAGATCTAATTTACTTGTTGCTTAATTGGTGTTAAGTGTTTCTTGGTTTGTTTAGCAATTACTTTAAGAATTAATTATCTAAATTATTTCTGGAAAATAATGTAATGTGTACAGTAACATTGATAACTGTTTTTATCTTCATCTTATATTGGCCTTTGTGAGATGACATTCAAATAGTTGTAGTGAAAAAAAAAAATAGTAATCAACTGCAATGCCTGTATTGAGTTATTCAGAAGTACACTTTCATTCTGCATACACAACATGTCTGAGGCATTAAATTCATGCTTAAAGCCACAAAACAATCGCTTTACTGAGACAAAGAGATTTGTCTGCTCTCTGCTTGCTGTGATAAGACAGTGTTATAATGACATCAGTGATGTTGCAGGGCTCAACAAATCCACTCATCCGCATGTAATTACGAGCACAAAACTACTCAGGACGAGTTAAAATTACTGTAGAACGAGTTAAGATTACTGTAGAAATAGTTAAAATTACTGTAGAACTTTGTTAAAATTACTGTAGAAAATTCGAAGCTGGAGGTCCTGTTTGATGAGTGGCCTGAAATATTTTGTTGAGCCCTGGTTTGGTTAATTATTGTTGTAACATTTGCTTGAATCCACTTAAAGTTCATCTAGTTTTAGGCCAGGGTCCAGTGGTTAGATTGCTGGATTTGTGGCCCGGCGATCCTGGTTCAATTTCTAGTCGCGGCAGGTCATACCTTTCCATGAATATTTGAAATTTGACAAAAATGTTGATTTGCCAGTTTGTAGTAGAAGGTAAAGTTAGTACTGGTTAGAATATAGTCCAGGAAAACATGTTTAAGTGAACCACCTGCCGTATTTAACTGAAAAATTGTTGAAAAACCAAAATAGACAAAAAATCAGTTAGATCTAGTTTTATATCAAGTTGTATGTAACCTTTTTGTGAAGACTCATAATTGCTTAATATCAGTTATTCTCAACTTCGTATTTCTGTCTATGTGTGAAGTTATTTACAGTAATTCATTTGCTCTTTATGGTTGTGTTCATATCCAATGTAAAAAGAAAAAAAACTAACTTAAGTTTTTGACAATTTTGTTCAAAACTTAAGCTTAAAACTATGCAGCAATCACGAATCTATATTTGAGCTGCATAAAAAGATCTGTCATTGTTACATAAATTGTATAAATGAGGTGAGAAATAGTTTACAATTTCCTGGTTGAAAAACTGATATAAGACCACGTAGTATTTACTGTATCAATGTTACTTGTTAATATATTTTGCTGTCATTGTATGATATTTGTTATATATGCGCTAACAATGGGTGTGGTATTACAAATCAATATATTGGATGCTATTTCTTTATTTTATTTCTAATACTTAGTTTCAGTAACCCTTATTTTCCACTGTGTTGTTGTTCGCAGTCAACCTTATTTTCCACTATGTTGTTAGGTTGTTGTTTTCATTATGAGATACATTGTTGTGATAACTCTAAAACTTTCTATTTGAAAGTTGCTTTGTCAGAACTAAAACTCCTGGATATCAATTTGAAGGGTGAGCCCTAGAAGGGCCTATCTCCTTTTTTGGAGATAAGCCGTTCGTGTACTCACCCCTTTGATTCCATTTCAAAAACTTGCGTCCTGTATTTTTGAATTTTGGACTTTTAAGCAGGAAAACTGGGACATTATTGTATTTTGTGTTCAGAAAATGGGTCAAAATCACAAATAATGTAAAACTAATATTTTGCTATACCTTTTTTGACAGAATAGATTTAATGTGCAACAATATCATGTTGTATATGGTAAAGAAAGAAATACAGATGTCCTAAAAATTATTTAAAAATCCCAACACTACAAACAGGTGACAAGATCATCATTTTGTGGTTCAAAAGATTATCATAATTTATGTAAAACACAATTCTGGTTTTGATTTTCACTCTGAGAACGTGGTACTAGTCAATATTTTGATTTACGACCTAATGATATACTTAAGTTTGATTTTAGGCTCGTGTACGTGTAAGGGACGGGTCAACATTCGGTCGGGGTCAATCTACTGGGCGAGTTACTCAAAACGCCACTAACACATCATCAGTAAGAGTTTTCTGTTTGTGCAAAATAAAATACCAAAAAATACATCCCAGTTTTATTTTGTGTAGTTAGAGCGTTGTATCAATACTGCTGACATTTTTTGCATGCCTGTAGGATTAAACCGCCTTAAACTATACTATCAACTGGCTTGTATTTGATTTTAAGCTAACGTGTTGTAATGTTTTATGTACTCATGTTGTGGGATTCAATCAAATACGAGTTATTTCTTCTCTGATTGTACAGCCTGTACAAGGCAGGGATGATCTTATAACTGATACAGCCTGACTTCACAGGAGCTGGTGTTGTCATAAAACTATGCATGTGAGTTTTATGTGTAGTTGCTTCTAGTGCATGCTGCAGTTGTTAGACATAATTTAGTTGCATGCAACAATTTTCAACTTTGCTTCCATGTCTACTTGGCTTTAATGCCGAGCATGTGAGGGTTATTCAAGTTTGTTATATTGTGATACTATGCAGATTTGTTAGAATAATTTATGGTAGCCTGGCAACTAGTTATGTACATTATGGGTTTTGTTTACTTTTTATGATGTTTGAATTTATTTTGTTTATTTAGTGTTTTGTGTATTTTCAAAGGTTGCGATTCCCCGCCCTGATCCGGCTAGTACTACTTCCTCTACTGCTACAACAGGAACCAGCACCGGTCCGCAGCCAAGTACTGTAGAAACTGGTACCCAGTCTAGTAGTGGAACCGGGAGCCAACCCCAGCCAACAACAAGCACATTTGGTGCCCAGCACAATGCTGGATTAAGTGAAGATGAAGTTCAAAGGATTTCACAACAAATGTCTGCTGGTCTTCAAAATGTCCTTGGTCAAGTAAGTGACTTATTTAGCAGTTTTCTAAGAATTGTCATCTTTGTAAAGATGTCTGGGCAGATGAGTGCCTTTGATTGTTTAGTTAGTGAATTGAATTTTGCAATTATATTTTGCTATTGTGATTATTCATGTACAAATTCATGTGTGTCTCTTTTCTGTTGCAGGCTAATTCTGTAAGTATCACTTTAGCAATATTTAGTCTTGAAAGTTTTAGTTGGTTGTGTTAAAATTGGGCTTTTTGTCATAATTTGTATTTCTTTGTTACTCTGTGGTATATAGAGATCCAGAGTTTATATAGGAAGAATTAAGATACTTAAGCACAACTCTTATGATATCCAAAATAACATCAGACTACTGGTATACTGTAGTAAATAAATCATTACAAATGTTATCAAGTTCTAAAATCTATGTATCATAGTTGTAACTTTACATCAGCCATTATAGATACTGTATACGTCCTTAAATTGGCAGGGCTAAAATTTGCCGTTTTTTGGAAAGTTAAATATTGGGGGAGGTCAAGAATTGGCGATTTCTAAAAAATCTGCCAAAAGAAAACACCCATTGTCTATCGCCCGCTATAATTACACCAATGTAACCTATACTATAATTTGCTGTACATTTTTAAATGTTCTTTGTTTGTAACCATTTTCGCACCGACCTACTACTTGTACAATGCCCTTTTCTTATTGTAATATACATCGTTGATAGTATCTCATATGTTATAAAAATTGCAAACACAGTCGAAGATTAGCACCTTTTATTAACAAATGGTAATGGTTTGCTTGTTTGTCTATATCACTTAGCATTTTTTGTTGATAACGACTATTATAATATGCCATTTTATGTATATATACAAAAGTATAGCTTATTTGCATATTTAACCACTGATTAATTATTTGTAGCTTAACTCGAGTTATTTGTTTTGCTATTATTGGCAGTGTTATATATCTGCGGTGTGAATTATTGGCGGGTTTTAAATTGGCTGAAGCCTGTCAACCGCCAAAATAGTGAACATTAAACCACCGCCAAAATTTCAACGTATACAGTATGTAATAATTGCATTCAGGGTTTTCAGCAAGGGGATGGAAGTCCAGATAACCCCTATGTATTTGTTGAAATGGGGCCAGACAGTATGAGCGTGAACAGCATTTCTGCAGAAATTGTAACAAATGATGGAAATGAGACATCACAGTCTACAGACAGCACAGCAAGTAGTACAACTGCGGCACAGTCTACACAAAATACAAGTAAGTCAATTAGTGTACAAGTCACTAGTATTAGGCCTTAAAAAGTTTTATTTATTTTTGGTAACCCAACCAACCCTTATTTTTCCCGTGACCCTTAATGTGACTTTTAAGCTTGAGCTTTTAGGATCAGTCTCCGTCCGGCGTCGTGCAGTGTGCGTCGTCAAACTTTACCTTGTGAACACACTAGGGGCCACATTTTTAGCTCCATTTTAGCAAAACTGGGTCAGAATGTTAATATTGACAAAATCTCGGACTAGTTCGATATTTGGCCATTTTGGGTCCAAAACTAGGTCACCAGGGCCAAATAAGGGAAAACCTTGTGAACACTTTAGAAATGACTGTTTTGATTGGATCTTCATGAAACTTTGTCAGAATGTTTATTTCAATAATATGTAGGTCAATTTTGATAATGATTCATTTCCAGTCAAAAACTAGGTCACTAGGGCAAATTGCTGGAAAACCTTGTGAACACTCTAAAAGTCACTGTTTTGATAGGATGATCATGAAACCTTGTCAGAATGTTTGGGTCAAAATCTAGGTCGCTAGGTCAAATCTTATGAAAAACCATGTTAACACTGTAGATTTCACAGTTATAATGGGATCTTCACCAAACTTTGTCAAATTGTTTGTTTTAATGAAACAAGTATGGGTCATCTTGGGTCAATAACTAGGTCACCAGGTCAAATCTTAGGAAAACTTTGTTAACACTGTAGATGTCACAGTTTTGATTGGATCTTCACCAAACCTTGTCAAAATGTTTGCCTCAATGATATGTGGGTCAAGGTTGAATATGGGTCAGCCGGGGTCAAAAACTGGGTCACCAGGTCAAATCTTAGGTAAACATCTTGTAAAATCTCTAAATGTCATGGTTTTAATTGGATCTTGGTCAATCCTTGTCTGTTTGTTCGTCTGAATGATATTAAGGATAAGTTTAAATATGGGTCATCTAGGGTAAAAAACTAGGTCACAAGGTCAAATCTAAGGAAAACCTCATTAATACTGTAGATATCAAATTTTGATTGTATCTTCACCAAACTTTGTCAGAATGTTTGTCTTAATGATATGTATGACAAATTCGAACATAGGTCATCTGGGGTCAAAAACTAGGTCACAAGGTCAAATCTTAGGAAAACCTTGTCTATGCTGTAGTTTTCATTGTTTTGATTGGGTCTTCACCAAACTTTGTCAGAATGTTTGTCTTATTTATATGTAGGACAAGTTCTAACATGGGTCATCTGGGGTCAAACACTAGGTCACCAGTTCAAACCAAAGTTTTAATGAGTGAACAGTGATTGTCATGTAAGCGATATAGGGCCATCTTGGCCCTCTTGTTTTATAAGACCAGAGGAACGGTGCATCCACTTTCTCACTTTTTTGCCTTTCTGCAAAAAAAATCCCCACTTTCCTACCGTTTTTCTAAGTAGCATTTAACCATAAACAAATGTTTCCTTTAGACCTTTAGGTACATTGTCATGGCTGTGTGCTTTTACATCTCTCAATAATCAAGTGATCTTATGGTTAGCAATATTCCTACAACCGCTTGGAAGAAATGCTAATTTGTTGGAAATGCTAAGATTTGTTGGGTCAAGGTCGTGCTTTAAGGTCAAGGATGATAGTTCAAAGGTTATGATAGTCACGAATGTAATATCCCTGTAGTCGATTAGTTACAGTTCATCATATTATATGTGTTGATTGATCTTGTCCTTTTTGTTACAACAATGTTACTAAGTGTATTATCTGTAATTTAAGCTGGCAATGACACGTCTAATGTTAATCCAAATGTAACGAGTCAGCAGAATAGTCAAACTCCCGGACAACAACAAGGCCAAGGATTATTACCTCCTAATTTCGTGCAGAACCTTGTTCAACAGATTGTATCTCAATCAGGTATAAGATTTTATTTAATATGAGTAGGTTTGAATTTGCAGTCAGACATATAGCACTTTGTTATGCTGATGTATAATCAAAGTTTAAAAATTATATTTCACTCAATTTTTGATGATATTCGTAATTTATCATAGACATGATAATGTCATACAATTTTTTATAAAACAAATATTGACAAGCTTTCATAATTCATTTTTAAGAAGTGCTTGAAATCATTTATTGATAATTCCCTTGATAGAGTGTTGGGGTTCTAGCCCAGCTACCGACCATGTCTCTTTATGTGAGAAAGTAGGCAATTGCTTATTGAGGATGGGAGTCTAGTACTGGTTTTTCCCAGGAATGATGGTTAGGTGAACTGTCCGCCTCATATGACTCTGACTGTTGAAAAGGGGCATAAAACCCTAAAAAACATTACAGAAATTTTAATAAAGCTTGTAAAACCAAATGCTAGCAAGCAAAGTCTTATCTTTACTATGTTTATTTATATCCATAATTAGTACTCTGTCCTTTGTTAAGGTTATCTATGGTCATGCAGGTATTGTAAAACAAAGGGACGTAAAACTTAAACAAACAAAACAAACCAACCCTGTATTCTTTAGGGATATAAGTAGTAACAAGGTGTTTTATGTATACATATTAAAACAAGACTAATTGAATATTGTGTTAATTATGTAGTAAATCAGGGGCAGAGAATGCAGATTAATTTAGGACGAGGTGGTGCACCTGCTGGTGTCCCCATGATGGGCTTTCCTGGTCCAGGACAAGGAATGCCTGTAATACGTCTTGGTTCACGTGTCCGACCTGATATGCCTAGAAATGAGTCAGCTACACAAACAGCTGGAGGTAATGGAGTGCCATCTAACAGTGGAACACAAACATCCAGTTAGTATAGTATTCAGAATATTGAACAGTAAAACACTGATATAGTGTACCAATATATAGTGAATAATCCAACGTTCTCACTAGAGGTAAAAATTGAGGGTCAAGTATGAAGATTGGCTGATTATAATAAATTTTCCTACTATTGTAATGGCACATTTGACCTGTTGGTATAAATTCTCAAGAGTCAGAAACCTTAGTTATGTTAATTGGAAGAGTCAGATACTATTTTAAGGGTCAACTAAAAGCCCTGGGGTCAAATACAGAGAAGTGTATATTTTCCCAAATATAATCTTTTTTATTTTCATTGTTATTGATATAAGGAAGAAGTTATTCAAGTCCACTGGAATTAACTATAACTGACTTCTAAGTTGTATTGTTGAATATGTCTTCATCTTGTGGATTAATTATTATTATGTTCCCTTTCAAAGGAATGGGGGTATATTGCTTTTGCACATGTTGGTCCATTGGTCCAACAGTCTGTTTGTAACCAAACCTTGTCCGGACCATAACTAGAGACCTATTTGACCTAATGTCCTCAGATTTGGTTGGGACATTGGTCATTACATGTAGATGGCCCCTATTGATTTTGAGGTCAGAGGTCAAGACCTTACTATCCAGTTGGCCTATAGGGGGCATCCGTGTTTCACAAAGACTTCTTGTTTACAAAATTGCATTACAATCTCTTGTGAATTTAATGCTAATATCCGATCCATTGTAGCATGTCTATAAAAATTGCTTCAGATTTTTTTATCTTAATCAAAATAATTCTAAATGATTTTCAGATACTACTACTAACGCCTCCAGCACTCAGACTGCTAATGCTACAAGTACTTCAGGCAGTCAGACACCTGGTGGATCTCGTGCTGCAGCATTCTATGTACCAGGAATGCCAGGACTAGCACAGAATATCCGACCAGCTGACCCTTATCTACCATGTTCATCTAGACATTTCCTAACCCAGCATGCTCAAGGTGTTCTCAATCAAAACAATGGCCAGGTATGTATACACTGCTGTATTTCTAGGTAGTGTGGTCAGTTGTGTCCAGTTTGATTTGTAGGTGCATTGATACTGCAGACTTTACAATAACTCTGCAATCTTAAAACACGGACAAATTAAACAAATTGCTGTAAATGAGAAGAGTTCTTTTGATTTGATGAAATTTTGAAGCCTTTAAAGGTTGGCTGATGCTACTGGCCTTGTAAGTAGTATATGCAGTGCAACCTCTCCAAAGCAACACCCTTAGGAAGAAAAAAATATGTTGTTGTTGAGAGGTTGTTGCTCTAGAGAGGTTAAATTGATAGTTAAATCATGCAGTGATAAACAATCATGCTGCTGTTGAAGGGTGGTTGTTGCTCAAGAGAGGGCCACTCTGGAGAGGTTGTACTGTACAGTGAAACTTGACATATCAGCCACCTCTTGATACAGGCAACCCTGATAATCAGGAGCTACTCTTTATCATACATTTAGTGAATTAATGTTCAATATAAGCCTCTAAATAAAGTCAAGTTCAATGTGCAAAATAACCATATTTCTTCACTCTATTTGTTAAGCTAATTTATGTCTTACTTTAAAACTTATTTTGTCTTCACCATGTGGGTATTAAGACAGAATGAGAAATATGTTGGTGTTGCATAAGTCATCACTTTCTTTATTTTCAAATTCTTTTAATTTGAGACATCTGTGATAACTGTTTTAAGTTATATATTTTATTACTTGGGATTTCAGTGATAACTTACTTTATATTCCATTCATTATATGTAATATATCTAGAACAATGTTGGCTATGTTTATTATTGTAGAACAATGATACAGCATTAGCCGATATGGTGAGTAACTTAATGTCAGGTTTAATGGGAGGATCAACAGGTGCCCCTGTCTCTGGATCAAACACAGCATCAACAGCTACAGGTTAGTTCATTAAATGCTTGTTTGGTATCATCACAACATATTGTTTATTTTTACACAGCTGTTGATTTTTGGGTCATGAGATTATCCTTAAAAAAAGTTCGTTTTTTGGTAACCCTACCCAGAGAATTTTCAGTGGGTTGATGGGTAGGAAATATTTATATTGTACAATTCATTTTTTACATTGAGCCCAAAATATCTGTCAAAATGCTATTATATATAATTGAAAAAAAAAATTACCCAAGAGGCCCAAAAAAGCATTACCCCCAAACGATGGCTTGATCTATATTTTATTATTTGAACATTATGTTGTCTTATGATTTTGTATTGTGTATTCCTCATTTATTTTTGTTATATATCATATACTAAATCAATCTTATTGTCATGTAAATAACATCAATTAAGTTCAACAGGGCTTTCATTTGACCCTTGTGTTTTGATTATTGAAATTAGCCAAATAAGGCTACTGACTCTTTGAGAGATTTATCAAAGGGTCAAATTTGAAATTACAATAGTAAGACATTTTGCTGATTCTGTTAATCATTATCAGCCAAGGGTCATATTTGGCCCCTAAACTTTTGGCGTCTAGTAGTAAGTCAACAATTTTAAATTTATTCATAGGCATTTGCTGTGTATGTTTGAATATGCTGTAGGTGCTATCAGACTTTTTCCTCCAAAATAGTCACAATAACCTACTGTCATTCTGGAAGCAAACGTTTTGACAGGCCGCTTGTTAATCTTACCAATTTGATGCTGACAAAGTAAAAAGTGTATGATATATTAGTGATATAATTCTCAAAGCAGTTGTATATGTATGAAATTCCTGTCTGCAGGTACGAACACAAGTGGTACATCTACTTCAACAAGTCAGTCATTACCAGGATTTAGTATTCCTGGTGTCACTGGGATACCTGGTGTTGCCGGGATACCCAGTATGGCTGGGATTCCTGGTGTTGCAGGTATCAGAATCGGAGGACCCATGTCTTCATTCCAGCTTGGATCATTAGGTAGAGGATCCATGATGTCTGGTCAGTTCCCATTTATGCAAGGTGTGTGGATCTTATGTTGATATGCTTATGTTATGTTACAGGCTGTCCCAAAAATTATAGAAAAATATGTACCATTTGACTGTTTAACTAAAAATGTTCAAATTGTTTAAAGTTAATATTATGATCCAAGAAATGTTACGTGATATTAGTTTAAGCTGGTATATTAATATTACATTTTTCAATGTGTGTTATATTTCTAATCCCCTAGGTATGCGATTTCAAGTAAGAGGTCCAAGACAGGCGTCTACTGGCACGCAACCTACAGCCCCTGCGGCACAACCCCCGACAGGTCCTCAGTCCGGGCCCCGACCTCCACCACAGAGTACATCAACTAGTACAGGGTCTGATAGTACTGCCCCTGGTACTGAACCACAGTTTATACAAGCCCTTAGAACAATGCTTCAAGCTTCAGTAAGTATAGATATGTTATTCATTTTGGGGGGGGGGTAAGTAAGGACATTCTGAGCCTCGACATTCAAGGTTTGTTTTTTTTATATTCAGAGAAACATAGATACACTACACATGCTTCGTAAGGATAACAATCAAACCTGTGAACAAAGGCCATCCTGGAGAAGATAAAATATGGTCTTTATTGACAGGTGGTCTTTATTTGGGAATCATTTTGCTCTTAATAATCAATGACAGCTTGTAATAGAATGGCCTTTATTCACAGGAGGCCTTTGTTATGAGGTGGCCGTTAACACAGGTTTGTCTGTCTTTCTTTAACTCTGGCATTCCTTCAAAGTAAATAGAAAACTGAATGGCAAAAAATCAGTGCTGTTGCTAAAAGCACATGTACATGACCAATTTTGACTATTCTACACATTTTCCCCCATGCGACTTAAAAATATATGCATTGCATGATTTTTGTAAACTAGTGTTGTATGGTCTGTTGATACAAGTATGACTTTTAACAAACATCTATCAAAAAAAAAACAAAGGTCTGTATGTTAACGTGATACCCTAGAATAAAAGTATTTATGTTTTGAACACATTCTGTTGGGTTATTTTTACAGAACACCACTGCATCAGAGAACCAGTCCAATAGTGCAACATCAACTACAGCTCCTGCTGCAGGAAGCCAGTCTACAAATCAATCCGGCGAGCAGGGTACCAGTTCACCAGGTATTAGTGATGAAGCTTTTACCCAGCTTGTAGGTGGTATAACAGGCTACATGTCACAAGCTGCTGTAGGCCAGGCACCAAGACAAACTATTGCAGACTTCCTGTCTGGTTTAGGACAAAATTATAATATTCCACAAGGAGAAGGTAAGTCATGTAGGACTTAGATCTATGTTCATAATATTTTACTTAGAGCTATGCCCATTAAAATATGAGTTGCAGCCCTTGTTTTCATTGTAAGTATTGGAATGTGTGGTTGTTTAATTGAAAATAAGTGTTTTCTTCATGATAGATTGTTGATACATCACAAAGGCTGTTGGTCTGGGTATGAGGTCCAGGTAATTGAGATCAATATCCCAGTTCAAATCTCAATTTTGTGATTTCAGTATTCCAAGTTAAGATTATATTACAATTCCAGCAGAAATCTGTACAAATGTCAATTGATGAAAATATTTACTTACATTCTAGTGATACATTGCTTCTATTATAGTGCAACCTCTCCAAAGCAACACACTTTTGGAGTAGCAAAGTTATGTTGTTGTTGAGAGGTTGTTGCTCTAGGGAGGTTAAATTAATAGTTAAATCTTGAAGTGGAAAAAATCATGCTATTGTTGAAGGGAGGTTGTTGCTCAAGAGAGGGTAGCTCTGGAGAGGGTGGACTGTATATTGCAAATGAGAAAATGAAGCTGATAAAGCTTGAGAATGAAAAAGAGGTTTGAGATCTCAGACTAATCTCAATTATTGGGTACCTCAGGCTCTGGTCATTGGCATTGGTCTTGTTATGTTGTTATATTAAAATGGAAGACGACCATTAATGCGTCCGTGTGTCTGTCACAAAATTCTTCTGTGCCCGCCTCCTCCTACATTGCCCATGCAATTTTCCCATGCTTCTTGTTAAGTGTAATTTTATTTTCTATCAGTTTTAAGGCAGATTTTTATTTTTTTCAGGTTTCATTAATGATGTGATGTCCTGCATTTTGTCCAACTTGCAGATAACAGATTTAATATCTGTATTTTATGGTTCACCTTCCCCTCTAAATCAAGTACACCGACCCCTTAGAGACTTTATATCAGAAAGGGTCTTAAGTAGTTCACCACCTACCCCAGCTGCAATCAGAATAGCTGTAGAAGACCTTGTTGAGGGAATGCAACCAGAAATTCAAGAAGCAGCAGTTAGTATTAATATTTAATTGTCTTATACAGGGGCGTAGCCATCTTTGAATAAATATTACTGACCCAAGTGTGAGGAGGGTGCAGGGGCGGGCTAACTCATCCTGCTGCTGGGAAGGTCCAATCCCCTAACTTTTGATTTAAATACCATTTTTGGCGATACATGGTATTTATGTTTTTACAATTCAAAAATGATTATGTTGTTAGGCACACATGTAAGTTTGTCACTTGCTACACCTCTGTTATACTTAATCAATAACATACTATTACTCATTGATTTAAACATAATCAACTATTGCAGCAGCTGTAATTTGCTGTAGTCAGTCTGGTATTCTTTTCCTTCATTTTAAAAGTAATTTATTGACTTTGGATACCTGGCCCTGATGTTATAAAACAGTCTCTGAGCTCAAAGTGCCATTCAAACATATTGATATCTTACTTCATTCTGTTAATTAATGTAAAATCAGTATGCCCTTATTGCGCCATGTAATGTAATATATGAATGATTTTCTGTCATTTTTCTTGCAGAATTCAGTCACTGCTAGGCCGAACATTGATTTTCTGGCTACTTTGAATCATTTTGCGAATCAACAATTTTACAACATTGTTTCTCTCATTATGAATACAAAGGGTGAGTACTTTAGATTGTATTAAACTTTCACATGTTTTCAGCTGTGTTTGGGGTCCATTGGATTAGTGTGCTGGATTTGTAAACTTGCAATCCGAGTTTGATTCCCAGTCGCGGGCATGTCATACCCTTCCATGAAAATTTGACAATGATGTTGATTTTTCCTTCCACAAGTAGCCAGTTCCTAGTGGAAGGGTAAGTTAGTACTGGTTAGAATACAGTCCAGGAAAAACTTGTTTGGTGAATCAGCAGCCGTATATAACTGAAAAATTGTTTTAAAATCGTGTTAAACCTACAGTAAATTAATGATTCAGTGTAAGTGTGCTTCTCCCCCTTGAATCTGCTTGTTGAATACCAAGCAAGGCAGCTAAAGTGATTATACTACTATAACTAGTGATGTTAGTAGCTATGTAAGGTGATTATATGTGTACTAGTTTACTCATGTTTGATAATTTCTACTCTTACAGTTGGAGACAATAATTTTGGTATAGATTTATACTCGTGTGTAAGAAGATTTTTATCAGAGTTATTTGTGTTGTGCAGTAGATGCTTGGGTGGAATGCAGAATGTTGAAACTATGGTGTCACAAAGACTGGTAAGTTAATGGATTGTAATTTTAATTTATTAGATCATCTGTTTTTGAAGATAAAGTTGAGCTATTGGGATAACTGCGGCGTCTGCGTCCTATGTCATACAAAAAACTTTATTGCAGCTCATAACTCAGAAACTATTAGTGGTAGCAATATGAAATTTCATTGTTGAATTGATCACTGAGGCAGTGAACAGGCCAGCGTTTACACAGCTCGTGACACTCTTGTTAAGTTTAAATTTCATTTGTGGATTAGAATTATAGACATTGAAGAATTACACTTAGTTTAAATTTTCTATTTCCATTTAAACACTGGCTTCATAATATTGTTAGGTTAGTAATATTATACTTGGCAATACCAAAATAGCAATTAACAATATATACTTGTTAGATCCAAAATAGCAATTGGCAATATGAAAATAGCAATTGGCAACATTTACTCTGCAATATCAAAATAGCAATTGGCAATATATACCTGGCAGTTCCTAAATAGCAATTGCCAATATGAAATTAGCAATTAGCAATATATACTTGGCAATACCAAAGTAGCAATTAGTAATATATCTACTTGCTAGTTCCAAAATAGAAAGTGGCAGTATCAAAATAGCATTGGCAAGCATTGGTTTACTTTTTAAAACATTTAATTGCCAAAGAGACACCTGGGATCATAGCACTAACATTATGTAGTTTTTTTATTTAAATGATATCTAGCAATTCACAAGCAAACAGTTTGTCCCTAATTGCATCCCAAAAATATGTCTGACCAAACTCTGAAAATTTCACCACGTCTCTTCTAAAATAACCAATGGTTGAAATATTGATACCTATAAACAACACATCCATTTGGCAGAAACTTACCAATTTGCCTACCATGCCAATTACTACAGCAACTGTTTATAAAACTGAGCATAAATCAGGATAAATGTTTTGTCTTGCACTTTCTCTTACTATTCCAGAGATCAATGACTTCTGGTGTGAATCCGTTCATTCAAGATTGGATGGCATCTTCGACATCTCGTCAATTAAGCACATTTATTCCCTCAATTGTAATAACAGAGAGTGAAGTAGCCCATTATATTGTATATAAAGAAGTTTGGCAAGCATCATCTGCAGTTTCCAGTAATTCTGCATCATCATCATCATCATCCAAGTCACATACTACTCCTTCACAAAAACCAACATCTTCTGCCACTTCTTCTGCTACATCTTCATTAGGAGCAACCTCGTCAGTTAATAACGGCAAGAGAGAACCATCTCCATTACGTGCGCCATCTCCGAAAAGGACCAGCAGACCAGCCGATGACACGCAACAAAAATCTGATGTGCAACCAATGGAAACTTGTTCGCCAGTGTCCACAACATCACCAGGGGCATCAGAAGTAAGTAGAAGATGACTCTCAATCAACAGTTAAACATAATTTATTATTAAATGACTTAATATTCCTTATTCATTGAGTATAAAAATCATATTATTTCGACCAAATTTTCTAAAGACATTGAACCAGGAATGCGAGGCATGTGATTTATGGACCAGTAGTCATCTGTATTCCACAGTAGGGGTGATAATACAGGGTCATTGATAGACTAGCTTCTTTTTACATAATCAGCTAATATATACTTTTAAAAACAACACTAATGAACTAATTATCACTAATAAATCAATTGAATTTATGGCCCTATTTTTTACTAGATGCCAGGTCTATAGAAACTATGCTGACTGTGACCAGACAGGATTAGACTGATAAGGGCCAATAAAACAAAAGATTAGATCTTTAGTGGCTTTTGGGAGTCACTTATATAGGGAGCTGTTCAATGTCTTTAAGCAATTTTGTGTAGAACTTTTTTGGTGCTCATTTTAATTGAAATTTTGAAAAGCCTTAATCTTTTATTGTTTTAGTAGAGTTTCTCAATTTTTTGTCTTAAATTTGTATTTGTGTACAACACTACTCCTCTTTCATGATTGTTTTATTTTATAAAACTCAATTGTCGGTTACTAGTAACTATGATATCAAACTTGTAAACTTATAGATTGAGGTGGATACACATAGGAAGTCACCAGCAACAGAGATTAAGGGAGCAGCCGCTGCTGATAGTTCTAGTAAACCTAAAACATTAATACGTAACATGACATCCCCGTCTGGTGCTCAGTCTGTGAATGATGACTGGCAGACTGTGGTTCCTGCTGTGAGTAGTGTACACATTGTTATGGTTTTTTTTCTGGCAGGGCTTGAACAAGATTTTAACCAGATTTTCCAAAGGTTGACAAACATTTCTCAAGGGGTTTCAACCAAACTTTTAAGGAATTATTGTCATTAAGTACTCCAGAACATTACCACTGGATTTAATGATGTGATTTTTTTTACTAATTCATGGCCCTTTATTGCTCTTTTGGGGGTCCAATATTTCTTCTATGATACTCCTCCTTCATTGCTCTCGAGATTTCAACCAAACTTTCCCAGAATTATTGTCACCAAGAACCTGAGTTAATATTGTCAGGGTTTTGTATTAAATTTTTTTTATTACATCTATATTGTTCTTGTATTTATACCCCCGCAAACGAAGTTTTAGAGGGGGTATATTGGTGTCACTCTGTCGGTCGGTCCGTCCATCCGCATAAAGTTTTTGGAGCGAACTACTTCCATATTTTTTAAGCTATTGCAATGAAACTTGAAATATGTTATCACCATGAAGTGTAGATGTGCAGGACACAATTTTCATGCCCAGCGATTCACTCATTGCATAGTTATGTCCCCCTGAACTTAGCCGTATAGTGTACTATTGCAGTATTAGTGTCAAAGCGGCGGCGTGGGTAGTAGTCACCTCTGTGACAGCTCTAGTTTTGTATTAAAATGTTTGTATGTATTGTTTTACAGGAGTGGGTACCAGTAATAAATGGAGATATAGAGAAACAGAGGAACCAGTCAGCACAGCGACCACATAGTGATGTCTATCTACAAGGATTACCTCCAAAACGTAGAAGAGTAAGACTAAGTTTCTATTTCTTCTTTCTTTGTAGGATAACTGTTACCATATTAGTGATGACACAGACGACTTCAAAATAATACTAGACCCGCCTCGGTGGTCAAGTGGTTAAGTTTACTGACTTCAAATCACTGTAACCTCTCACTGATAGAGGGCCGTGGGTTCAAGCCCAGCTACCGACCTTGTCTCTTAATGTGAGAAAGTAGGCAGTTGCTTACAGGGGATGGGAGTCTAGTACTGGTTCTTCCCAGGAACGATGGTTAGGTGAACTGTCCATCTCATATGACTCTGACTGTTGAAAAGGGGCATAAAACAAATAAACAAAAATAAAATGATACTTTAATATTTTATATATCATTATAATACTGCGACCATGGCAGAATGGTAAGGGTGTCAGCCTTCAGAGTGGGAGATCAAGTGTTCAAACCGAAGTGTAGTCAGTGTATGAACTGATGCGGTCAGTTGGTGTGCCGCCAGTTAGTTCATTGTTCTCTGCAGGCTAATCTCAGTCAGTTGCCCAGCAAAATGAATAGGGTTTCGGAAAGAACTGTGCACTCATAAGATAGGTGTCTTATAAGCCTACTTGGCTGGTTCTTTCAGTAAGGATTACATTAAAATAAAGAAAGTTCTTACCTTTGCATTTATTTTTGTCTTAATGGACAAAGTTTAGCTTACCAGTAAGTTAGCTACAAACTTGTAGATGCCTGGTCATTATTTAACATGTGTAATAAGATATGTGTCTAATTACTATTTGATTATTCGCTATTTTATTTCCTATTCATTAAAACTTCTCTGCAAAAATCTTGATCTTAATGATAGTACAGTCATATGTATGTTTAGTGGTCACCTCCGAATAAAGGCTACCCTTTGAATAAGAGCCATTTTTTTAAAAAACGATCATTGATTATTCAGAACAAAATACCTCATAATAAAGGCCACCTGCCAATAAAGACCACATTTTTTTCTTTCATAAGGGTGGCCTTTGTTCACAGGTTTGACTGCACATGCAATTAATAAGATCAATTTTAAATCGTTATCCTCGTTTGTTTTAGTTGATGACACAAGAGCGACCTGGTGATCTCTCCAGTCCTGTGGAAGTTCTTCCTAGTTCTCTACAACGTGCGGTGGCTGCTGCAGCCGTAGAACCAATCAGTAGCTTGGAGAACCTGTCGTCAGAAGTGACCACTAATTCAGAACTACATGAAGCTTTTCAGTCCCAAATCAGTAGTACTATAACAGACAGATTAGAGGCAGATCAAGACTTTAAACCAGACAGATTTCCTAATTCAGAAGAATATTTCCATAAAAAGAGGGACTATAAAAAGTGATTTTTTTTTTTATTGTAAATACATAACACTAGTATATTTGGTAATTCAATTGAGAATACGTAACACTAGTATAAAGGATGGTAATTAGACAAAGTTGGTTGTCTAAATTTTAGACAAATGATTGTTGTATGTTTATTTGAGTTCTTCTCTGAAAGCATACAATTATAAGTTGTGAGCTTGTAAACCGAGTATGTGATATAACTTACATAACATTGTTATTTCTAAACTGTGTGTTCAAGTTAGGTGTTTCACCGAGGGTTGATGAGATGAGGAGCTTATAGCTCTTATAGCTTGGTTTTGTAGTAGTATAGTTTGTCTATTGAAAGCATGATATTATTTTGATTCAACCATGAATGAAGCTGATTTAGTGAGTAAGATGACTCAAGCTTCAACATCCCAGCCTAGATATGTATGGCTGATATTATTAAGTATTTCAATGCTTCTAAAGTACTGGGTTGACAATATTCTGGATATATCTGTTCTGAAAGAGCTATAATGTCAGAGCAAAATAAAAGTGATTTGATGAAAATATCTCAAGAAATGGAAAAGTTATGGTCAATTTAATCTGCTCTGAATGATTTTCTTTAATACAAACTCAGTGTTCGGACTAATTTTTTTAAAGCACTAGCCCGAATTGTATGTGGACTATTGAAAATAGACAATTTACCGCTAGCCTGAATACACACTTTTGAGAAAGTTCACTAGCCCAAATAGAAATTAACTAGCTGTGGGCTAGTGGGGTTAGCGTGAAGACTACAAACAGAGGTAAATATGGAAACAATGTGGCTGAAACACTCTTGCTTGGCAAAAATGGTCAGCTGCATATGATTATCAGGATTTTTAATTCGGATCTATTGATACCCCTGAAAGTACTGTCAGATATTCAGAACTTGTCGCAATGAAGTTTATGTGTTTCAATATAATTCAAGTTTTATTAAATCTGTGTTTGTCCCTTTTTAGGAAGATTTCATTTTATGATATCATGATTATGAATTGAGAGCATTTTACATTTTAGGGATTGTTCATCTTTCTTTGTTTTCTTTTTCTTCCTCTTTTTTTCCTCCCACTGTCTCTGAAAATAGATGCAGACCTTATCTAGCCTTGTTTTCATCCTAACCTTCAACTTCCTTATAAGGAAGGTTTTTTTCTTCATACAAATTTCGAGGGAGTTAGTTTATTATGGACGGTTGACTGATTCACATTACAGAAAAAAAAGTCCCAACTTAGTGGTCGAGTGGTTAAGGTTGCTGACTTCAAATCACTGTAACCTCTCACTGATAAAGGGTCATGGCTTCAAGCCCAATTACCGATCATGTCTCTTTATGTGAGAAAGTAGGCAGTTGCTTACGGAGGATGGGAGTTTTGTACTGGTTCTTCCCAGGAATGATGGTTAGCTGAACTGTCCGTCTCATATGACTCTGACTGTTGAAAAGGGGTGGAAATCCCTAAACAAACAAACATTACAGAAATTTTGATAAAGCTTGTAAAACCAAATGCTAGCAAGCAAAGACTTACCTTGACCATGTTTATTTATATCCATAATTAGTACACCATACTCTGTCCTTTGTTAAGGTTATCTATGGTCATGCAGGTATTGTAAAATTTGGGATACTTTAAATGAAAATCTTAAATTGGACCAGTCTGTTTTACATTTAACCAGTCTGCACTTGTATTATTGAATGTAGAAGTGTTCTTTGTTCAAAGAATCCATTCTTTTTAATGATTATCCCAGAGAAAGCCATCTGATCAGATCCAAATGATATCTTCTGCATCTATTAGTGATTATTAGCAAACATATTGTCTGTCATAAATAATGTATAGATCATTAATGTATATGTGTTTCATTTGTGTACACTGTCCCCATTTACTCTTCTAATTTTAAGCAAACGGCCCAAAATCACTTCAATCATTAATGATTTACTCTTAAGATACATGTTTTTTGTTAATGCACGAAACTGCTACCCTACTTGTTTTAGTCATTGTCACTTGGTTCCCTGATTTTTATACCCGTAGAGACAATATTTTTCAGCATAGGTCCCGACTTCTAAAAAGCGTGTACTTTTTGAAAACTTCGCACTCTCAACCATTTTTGACAGCTTTTAGAAGGAAAGCCGGGACCCAGGCTGATTTGCAATCAGTCTATCTCAGATATCATCACTTTCGTCAGTAGCAAAGATGGCGAGTGACTTACCTTATGTTTTTCTTACACGCTTAGTAGCAGAAAATTTGAAGATTCTTTATACAGATTTGCATTGTTTGATGAGTTTAATAAAAAAAAAAAACGTCTACATGAGTATAAAAATTATGGAAGCGAGTGCCTGTGGTTTTAGTCATTTCTTTTGTGTTAGAGATGACTGTTCATTCTGTGTCATATTGATCTTCTTAATAAATAATAACTTAAGAATATATGTTTTATTTATCATTGCCACCACCTTTAATTATTACAATGGATTACTGAATTACCATACTTAAAGGCCCAGTACCGTTTTGAATTAAGTAACATGGAACATTAGTTAAAATGATTGTAAATATAAGAAATATATTTTATTTGCTCTAAAACAATATTTTCATAATGCCTTTCTTTAGCCACATCTTGTAAAAATGTTGTCAGACAAAGCAACATCATTGAAAGTTTCTAATTGTACTCTTTGATTAAGACAGAATATTTGGGAATGTTTTTATTGCAAGTAAAAGTCAGTTTCACTGATACTACATCTTTCTATGTAAAATAAGACCTACAAAAAGCTAATGGGGCTTCTAACATTGTAACATGCACATGTCTCTTCTTAAACTTTCATTTATCCTATACTGGGATCTACATTAAATTTACATTGTCCAATAGGTTTTGGCAGCCATGTTCGAGGCCAGGACAAGTAAATTTCACATCTTTGTTGCTGGAATAGGCAAGTAAAAATTTTCGAAAAAGGCAGAATGAAATTACTGTCTTTTGGAAAAGTACAACATTAATTTTCTTAATACGGAACAACGTTCTATCCTTTATAACATTAATCTTAATCCTAAAAGCATTAGTTTAGTGTTCAATCAGTCAGTCATTAAGTTTTGGCAAGTTCATTTGTTGAAGGGGCCAGTTGATGTCCAAAAGGACCAGTACGTTTTAAAGGCAATGTATAGGCCTGCAATAACATGACTTGTGCCATTCGAACATCCCACAAACACAAATATATTCACTCATAGCATATAATCATACCGATGGGACCAATGTCTAATTCTTGATCAGAGGCAGTAAAATATATTAATAGAAAATGTTTCATGCGTATTTTTGCATGTCACTTGCCCGTTGCTGGCAAAAGAGCAAAAACAATCTATTGGTAGCAATTGTTTAAAATCGTTTTTATCCAAATAATGATGCAGCTATGATTTGTACTGAAATCACTGATATTGCTGTTAGGTTATAAGCACCAGACATAGATGGACTATTTGTGAAGCTTGAGCCGATTATTATAGAAATAATATATGTAGTATATATAGCCTGAAAGCCAATAGTACTGCAAACATTTTTATATGAATACATCCAGTTACACGGTGAAATTCCAATTAGAAAAGTGCCATTTTGGTATGTGTGCAGTGTAGTTGAACGACACAATAGCACAAATGCCTTATTAATTGAAATATTGTTTGCTAACATTAAATTGTGCGATGAATATCTCTAGGAAATAATTAATACAATTTACCTGACAAGTTGTCATGTTTGTACTCATGCATACCAAACAGATCAGTGAACCTAGTTACTTAATTCTAGTCTGCTAACTGTTGGTACACTTATAATTGCGCAAACATTTGTTTCACAACATACGTTTTGTCTTTATAAACCATGAGCATGTTCCTGAACGAAAGTTCTATCTTAGTATTGATGTAGTCTCATTACGACGTACTGGTTGTAACTACCACAGGCTGTGGTTGCTACGTAAGGGTAAACTGTGTGCATTTCTTGGTTTGGCATATTGAAGTGCATAAATTTGATTGAGTTTGGAATAAAAATAATCAAATAGAGTGTAACTGATAACCTTACAGTACAGCACATTGATTGGTCCACATTGAACGAGGAAACATATCCTGTAGACATGAACGGGGAAACATATCCTGTAGACATGAACGAGGAAACATATCCTGTAGACATGAACAAGGAAACATATCCTGTAGACATGAACGAGGAAACATATCCTGTAGACATGAACAAGGAAACATATCCTGTAGACATGAACGAGGAAACATTATCCTGTAGACACGAACAAGGAAACATTATCTTGTAGACACGAACAAGGAAACATTATCCTGTAGACATTAACAAGGAAACATATCCTGTAGACATGAACAAGGGAACATATCCTGTAGACATGAACAAGGGAACCTATTCTGTAGACATGAACAAGGAAACATATCCTGTAGACATGAACAAGGGAACCTATTCTGTAGACATGAACAAGGGATTATATCCTGTAGACATGAACAAGGAAACATATCCTGTAGACATGAACGAGGGAACATATCCTGTAGACATGAACAAGGAAACATATCCTGTAGACATGAACGAGGAAACATATCCTGTAGACATGAACAAGGGAACCTATTCTGTAGACATGAACAAGGAAACATATCCTGTAGACATGAACAAGGGAACCTATTCTGTAGACATGAACAAGGGATTATATCCTGTAGACATGAACAAGGAAACATATCCTGTAGACATGAACGAGGGAACATATCCTGTAGACATGAACAAGGGAACATATCCTGTAGACATAAGTTATACGACATTGGGATTGAAAAATTGTTTGTTTCCGGTTACAATATTTACCCTAATGTTTCCAACGACCCTGGACTTTTATCAAAATGGTACAACCACTATCTCACTTTTAGGTCACGTGAGTACATAGTTTTTGAAAGATGAGCTACTAGGATCAATCGATGCACAACGCCCGTCGTCCGCATTCGGGGGGTCGTGATTGGACCTTTATCAAACTTTTTCACAATGTTTGTCTAAATGGTATCTTGGACAATTTCGAACATATGTCATTTGGCCACCAGGTCAAAACTCACGAAAACATTGTTAACATTTTAGAGGTCACTGTTTTGATTGTATCTTCACCAAATTTTGTCATAATGTGTTGTCTCAATGATGTCTAGGATAAGTTTGAGCATGGGTCATCTGGGAATTATTATACAGAATCGATGAGTAACTGCTTATTTTAAGACAATATTGTTAAAAAAAATACAAAATAGGATGCCAAAATGAACTTTTAAGAAAGAAAACTTCTAATATTCGACTAATTACATATAATGGTCTTTCGAAAGCATTTGACTGGGTATATAATCTATCTATTATTACGACTTCAAAAGAACAAATATACATTTATAACTACATTTTTTTACATGTATGTATATAAATTAAGGCAAAAAAAAAGTTTTTCAAAAACTTGTTGAAAAAATAAACATGTGAAATGAATATATGTGATTCTGGCCCATGCACCCCACCATACTTTTGGTACCATAAAGAGGTCTTGAGCTCTCAGTTATTGTAAAATTGTCTTCATATGTTTACCCATGTCCTTTACGCTTAATTAATATTGTGTTGATTTGGAGTTTAACATTATGAATTGTCAAGAACATAATAACCGAGCATTGACATTCATAAATGTTCGTGTTTTATCATTCAAAAATCTTTAACAGTAAATATACCATCAAACCTCGAGGCAAATATATAAATTGACCGCACGTGATTTTATCACAATTAAAGATCTTATCCTAAAAAATGGACTTTCTCAGACGTCAAAAGGTACATGTATGACCAATTGGTCAATTGGTTTATTAAATATTATTTTGTTTTAAAGTGCATATTCGATAGCAGACATGGATAGATTTATAGCAATTATGATCTCAATAAACAATCATTTGTGACTATCATGTGTTTCGATGTGATGTCGTGCTGATAGTATTACTGGTGTCACGCAGCGATAAGATACATGTACTTGATATCAATTCCATTTGGCAAACTGGCATATAAGGACATAACTATATGTTGATCCAGAAATTAAAAATGCTGAATTAATGCTGATTGTTACAACACGTGGTTAACTGTAGACAGAACCAGGATATCATTCACCATCATCTCAAGGCGCTTTCTGTTATCATCATGTTTCTTAGGTACGTCTTTTACGAACATATCATCTGTGTTAGTTTAAATTAGTTCATGGGCATTTGTTGAACAGTCGATGTGGCCCTCGACGTCGGGGTAACATTTGAACTATTGCCCTCGGCCTATGGCCTCGGGGCAACAGTTCAAAAGTCACCCCTTCACCTCGGGACCACAGTTTTGACTATTCCACAAATGCCCATGAAATGTAATTGTATACTGAATCATTCAATATAGTGTGCGTACGCTTATAAATATCGTCAAACATGTGAACAATGACCACCCTTCTGAAAGACAAAATATGGCCTTTTTGTACTAAATGACATTTTTAAAACGGCCTTTATTCACAGTGTGACCTTTACTCGGAGGCGGCCGCTAGCACAGGTTGGACTAAACATAACAAAATACTTGATTGGATCTAAAAAATGAATGAAAATGATTTCCATTTCTTTAAATTCCTTATAGGAATTAAACATCAACATGTTTCATTATATAACTTTCGGTAAAACGACGTGAGGTAAATAATGTACATGTATATTAGTAGAAAATAATGGATTCAACATATTCCGTTAGAAAAAGCATTAGGATGAAAGGTAAACACCATCCTAAATGAACATCAGGGCTTGCAGGGATCAATTATAATGCCAGTGTGAAATAAGGTTACAATAGTTTTGCGTCCGGTTAGCTGAAATTCATATTCATACGCGTGGAAAGGTGATCATTGTAAAACTATGATGTTTTGATCGTAACTGGACTTGCAATATCGGTAATGAATTGGTACTGTAAATGTCTATAAATATTGTATCTATCTATAAAGTAGAAAAAATGGCCGATAAACTCGAAAGAAGCACATAACGAATAATGGAGTCTCTATAATGGCTCTTCTAAACAGACCTTTGTTTAGTTCGCTGTCATAAATCCTTTAACATATCACACATAACGGTTCCAGCTACGAGTGTTCGCGAGTTACGTTTGTCTGAATTATATGTGTTAGGCTTCATCGTGGTTAAAAATAGTTAAGTTGCGGTTCAAAATAGTATGTACTAATTTACCTTTCATGAGAAGGGAGATTTTCAGGGCGTGAAAATATGTGGTGACAATTTTAAGGGTGCCAGTAGGCCGGTCAGCAGTTCGATCGCTGTAGGACTCAAATTACAAACTTTGTTTGTAAAACAGCCAACATAATGAATGAATATTTATATTGCGTTGGGTAATCATACACAATGTGTCATGATCACTATTACATCAGTGTACAATTTATGTCGCCATTGGCCACTTTAACTGTGTGTGGACTAACACCTTGGACAAAACATATTTCAATAAATAAATTAGACAATGATAATAATTATAAATGACGGGTCATTTCTACAAATTGTTTATTGTTTTAATTTTATTAATGAAACAGGAAACTTTCTAATCGTATCCCCTCTGACACGAATACATAGCTTGCAAACTGCCTGCAGTTGTCACTTCCCTTGATCAGTACAGAAACGTTGTAGCTGCGTTTGCATATTTATTTAGTGGCAAGATACGTAATTGCCGAATCGTTGGGTAAATAGATGATTTTGTGTCATGACGCATAATATACATGTATAGACAACCCTCTTATTTAGAAATCTCTCTAGTGTTTAAACCTCTCTAATTTCTTATAAATATCATTTTGTTCCAGCACGTTTGTATTTAAGAAGTTTAACTGTGAAATAAATTCCAGTAAACATCCGAGTCGCAATTGTTTAAATAGTAGCGTTCCAAACAAAAGTGTTCAGTATTTGTATACATGTACATACATATGATAAGAATGTTTACGTTATGAGAGGTATCGGTTGGTGATAATGTATCTTCTCTCTGATTTGTGTTACAGTTTGTTTCTCATCAAAATTCGACTACTTCATCAGATCATACTGAATACAGCCTGTGACACCCCTAGTGTAGTGCCGCGGCGTCTGACTCCTATCTAATAGTCAGTGGGTTTTTTTTCAAAATGTTCTGACCACCCATGCCCGCCAAAGTGGGGAATTTAACGCAACAAAAATTCCAAGATGGGAAATATATGATAACATTTATTTTCTATAGAATATGAGATTATTTAGTTGTTAATGATAAAGATATTACTACACTGCAATTGGTGACAATGGTGCAAAAACTGTTATATTTTTCATATATATGTTCATGTGAAAATGCGCTTCTTGTCAGGGTAAGATTTTGGCCATTTTAGTGGGTAAATGAAGGATATTTGCTTAAAGAAACTGCCCATAATTATTATTATACCATATTTATATAGCCCTTTTTTCATGTAATTACACGTTCAAAAGTGCTGTACAATCACGATTACGACATGGTTAAAACAACACGTAATGAATACAAACATGTTAGTCAAAAATGATATGGGTAAAATATATACAACTATGGATAAATTTATAAGTCAACAAATCCACCATTAATTTATGCATACAAGTAAGGTACACAATAATTCTAAAATGATTCAAGTCCGGTTGGCTTCGTAAGCTGTTTGGCCAGTCCACACGCGCATTACTCCACCAGCCGGTGTTCACTGTTCACTACGCAACGTCACTGAATGTTTACTAAAGGTACATTTAAATTAGTGTTTCAAGAAAAGCGTCAAGATACCACTGCTACGAGAAACCGTCTCCAAAAGTATAAAGATACTACCTTTAAAGAGACCCCCATACTTCAAAGGAATTAAATACTATCTAAGAAGTAAAACCTAATAGCCTGAGTAAGCTTTTGTAAAATAGTGCGTTTTCAGCGCTTTCTTGAATGACGGTAGTGTTTTACTGTCTCTGAGTGCAGTTGGCAGTGCATTCCAGAGCTTAGGTGCCGCGGCCGTGAAACATCGATCACCGAACGTGACAGTCCTCATCCTCGGCACAACTAGAAGAACAGAGTCATATTTAGACCTAAGCTGTCTTTGTGGAGTATATACTTCCAACATACTTCTGATGTAGCCAGGGGACTTTCCATTTAGTGCTTTGAATACATGAGTCAACACCTTGTACTCCACTCTGTATTGTACGGGAAGCCAGTGAAGATCCTTCAGCACAGGGGTGATGTGATTGTAACGTGGTGTCCGTGTGATGAGGCGGGCGGCTGTATTTTGAATATTTTGTAGTTTGTTCAGAATGATTTTTGGGGAACCGCACAGTAACGAATTGCAGTAATCCAGCCTTGATGTTACTAACGAATTGATAAGGGATTTTGTTGCATCAACAGTCAAATACTGTCTGATTTGACCTATTTGTCTGATCTGCATGAAACACGACCTTAAAACAGACTTAACATGTTTATCCATGTCCAAATGTGAATCCAGCATGGCACCGAGGTTTCTCACCATCGATGATGATCTGATCACAGCATCGCCAACTTTCACAGTTAGATTCTCGGCTGTTCTGGCATTCCGTTTCGGTACAAACAGGATTACCTCTGTTTTATCAGCATTTAATTTCAGCAAATTTGCTTTCATCCAGTGTAAGATATCCTTCAGACAAGCTTCAATTCGTTGTAGTGTTTCATCACGCGAGACGCAATCTTTTGGTTTGAATGCCATATACAATTGTGAGTCATCAGCGTAGAAATGATGTTGTAGTTGGTGCTTTCTGCAGATTGCACCCACTGGTTTTGTGTACATGATGTAGTTCTTCGGACCAAGCACAGAACCCTGTGGTACACTATAGTTCATCAGTACTGGTTTTGAAAGTTCACCATCTATACACACAGTCTGGTAGCGGTCACACAGATAGGATTTCATCCACTCTAATGGCTTGCCCGTTATACCGAAATGATTTTCAAGTCTGCGTAGGAGAGTGGTGTGATCAATGGTGTCAAATGCTGCTGATAAATCAAGCATTACCAGGACCGTAGCTTTATTCTGATCAAGAGAACAAAGGATGTCATTTTGCACACGAAGTAGAGCAGTTTCAGTAGAGTTGAATTTTCTGTATGCGGACTGACGTTCTTCGTGGAGATTATGCAGTGTTAAATGCTCTTCTAGTTGAGCATCGACTACCTTCTCAAGAACTTTGGAAATGAAAGGTAAGTTTGACACAGGTCTGTAATTTTTCAGTACATTTTGATCAAGGCCTGACTTCTTTATTAGTGGTCTTATTCTGGAGCTTTTAAAAGCAGTGGGTACATAAGCACTTTTGAGTGATGCATTGAATATTCTTGTTAATATTGGTAATAGTTCATTTAAGCAATCCTTCAACAGCCATGTTGGTATTGGATCAAGTTCACATGATTTACTTGGTGACCTTTTTATTAGTTTCCGGATTTCATCCTCAGATGTTGGAGAAAATTCTGATAGTTGCTCTTGTTTGAAGGGTGTTTCGAATTCAGCACAGTCGTCATGTTGGTTAGACTGAGTACTGGAGGCTATTTCAGTGCGTATTCCTTCAATTTTGTTGATGAAGAAGTCACTGAAATCCTGTGCAAGCATCTTAGCAGGTTTACCGGATGGTAGCACAACTTCCTTTTCTTCACCCATCAGATGTTTAGTTATCTTGAATAACCCTTTCTGATCACGACCACATGACTCTACCTTCTCCGTGTAATAGCTTACTTTGGATTGTTTTAACAATTTGTTGACTGCCGAACATTGATTCCTATATATTTCATGATCTATTGTCAATTTAGTCATTCGCCATTTTCGCTCCAATTTTCGTCTCAGATGTTTGGCGTCATGTAGATCTTCAGTGTACCAAGGACATGAGGGTCTTAAAACTATGGTTTTGGATTTGAGGGGAGCATGCTTGTCAATAAGTAATGAAAGTCCATGGGTATACACCTCAACAAGTTCATCCACGTCTGATGTGTGCAGTCCACTTTTCAAAATATCTGAGGATTCAATGTCTTTTTTGAATTTATTGATGTCAATCAATTTTAACTTTCTTAAATTCACAGTTCTTCTGATAGGTGCAGGTTTAGCAGCACATGCATTAAACACTACTGCAAACTGATCACGTGACGTCTTTCCACTGTTGTCAGGTAGGCCAGGATCGGATATTTCTTCATGTGAGACAGACGTGTCGGTGTCTCTTGTAATTATCACATCCAGTGTGTGGCCAGCCACGTGAGTTGCCCCAGTAACGTGTTGCCGCATGCCGCAAGATTCAAGTATACTAGTAAACTTTACAGAGTCTGAGTTCAAAAGATTGTCAAGGTGGATGTTCAGATCCCCAACAACTATGATGTTACTTTCTGTTGTTACAAGTTTGGCCAGAAACGACGGCCACTCATTTTCCAGGAAAGAACTAGTTTTTAGACCGTTTTTAGTGGTTGGTGGTGGTCTATACACAACAGCCAGACGCAGAGAATAGTTCCTGATGGCTACAATGCATTCCATGTGTTCAAAAGTAGTGAAAACTTTATCATTGGTGGAAGTTAGAAGCTGAATATCTAGAGCAGTTTTATATACAACTGCAACTCCCCCTCCACGTCCATAGCGAGGGACATGCTTGATTTTGTAACCATTGGGAACAAGTTCAGCAATGCAAGATTTGTCGGAGGTCCCCCGAGCCATGTTTCAGTTACAGCAACAATATCATAGTCATTAGATGATATGTAATCTGAAAGGGCAAGACTTTTGTTTTTGACTGACCTTGGATTTAAACAACACACTTTTATATAAGTTTGGCCTTTGCAAACAGTGAACGATTCACATTTGATCCTCTTCAGATCATGAGGTTGGGAATTATTTTCATTTTTAGGATTGGTTCTAGAAGATAAATTTGGCACTATAGTAGATATTTCTTGGGGAAGTGTTTGAATGTTTTGTAAATTTATACCATCGTTCAGGTCCCATGTGCGTTTATACCGACCCCCTCTTGTACCCCTAAACTTCAGTATTTCTAACTGTTTTAATTGTGTCAATGTATGAAGATCAGGTTTTATAGGTGATAATTTCCCAATCCCATACAGGTAACCCCTATTGTATTGTATAATCCCTGGTATACAATGGACCATTTTTGCCTGAGGCAAATACACATTAATATTTTCAGGTAAAAATTGTACTAAAAAGTAAAATATTGACACAAAACTCAAAATTTCACAAAATCTACAAACAATTTCAACACAAAAAGTACATGTATACAAAAAGAATACTTCCATAAACATTCACAGCAAATTCCACAGCAATCACAGCAGTAATTCTGTTGATTTTAATCCAAAAATAAGAGAGCACAAATGTTGCAGCCTACACTTGGCGCATTACACAACATTATAATCCGTATAAGACAGTAAATACAGCGAAAAAATCACCGATAGTCATTACAATTAGTTGTGTTAGTCAGTAACTGTTATCAGCTTCGGATTAATCCCTGATGGTTTTAAATTTTATTGAAATAATCTCTTACTGTACTCTGTTTCAGACGAAGCAAAACGTATACAGTATATCTCGTCGTTCTTCTACTTCCGGTTCTGTATCGCAAGATCAGGCAATATCCGGTCAAACGAACCTGGAATGATATCGGTAGGAATCAACCCGGGGGTGGTAACAGTAACAGTCACATGGCTATAACTGATAGAACAAAAAATTCAATTATTGCAACAGACTTTACGACAATTACCAGTGATTTCTCGTTAGTGATGTATTCCGCCTACATTGACACAAGGTAGGGTCTAAACCGCGTTCTTTGTCGGCTTGTCAACACAATTTATAACTTCACAATTGATTTTAACAATTTGAGTAAGCAAAGACACTGTTTGTATCGTTAGATATGTTTAAAAATTTATTATTTATGATGGTTCATAATGGAACTATTTTTGTGGTCCTGATTAAAAAGCCTTATTATGCATGTGTCACTCTTTTATTATTAGTAGCAATGTCAAACCTGTATGTTGGTTTTCGCCGTATTTCAGGGTATGTGATAAAAAGAATATTAAATTTGTGTAGATTACGTCTTGAATTTATTGAACTCGTTTAATAAATTTCAATACGGAATCCACACTTATTTAATATCCTCTATATAATGTTATTAATTAGGAAAACTCTTCATATTGGCCAGGGATGCTATGTAATATAGCATCCCTGTATTGGCCGAGTAATTTGTCCGAGGTTCGGTGTATTGGTCTGAGCCCAATAGAACGAAGGCCGATACAGCTGACCGACGACAAATAACGATATAAATCACTATTTAAAACCATTTTATTGATAACTTTGTACATATTGCTCGTTTGACAGTGTGGTGAATCCACGTGACCTAGTGACTTCACAAAGTTATCGTAACAAGCGCGTTTTCTGTCATTCGAACTAGGAAAACAACACGTAAGTGTTTTATTTTTCGTTTTCTGTTAAAACCACTTAATTGTTGCAATTCCTTGCATAAAGAGCAATCTCCAGTTCCGAGTTTTGTCACCGTTGGCCCTCTACTTTTTTACTTTTCTTGTCCAAACCGTTTGACAGTGTTGTTAAAATGAGCGTTATTTTTAAAAGAACATTTTAGGAATTGGCTTAACTACTTATTTAACCCATTCAAACCACGCTTAAAAGCAATTTGGCTCACACTTCGGTTGTCCGCATGTTTTGATTCGTGTAAATATGCTTAATGTTTGGGTTTACTTCATTTAGAATTATTATAAAATAATGTTCTTGCTACAAGCAGAGTTAATCACGTTATCGTTACAAGGCGATTTGAAAATGTTATTGCATCAAGTACATGTATAAACATTTCAGGTTTGAATGACAATACAAGTAAAAAACGAAAGAATTTACCTGCTAGCAGTGAGACGAGTTGCGATGTGCTGCATACTTAAAGATTCATTTGTTGTTGCTTCCATAAATTTGAAAGTCGAGACAGGAATGCTTTCAAGAAAGGTGTGTTTAGAGTGTGGTTTGACGGTGTTGCTAGACGGAACAAGAACTAGATGCTATTCACCTTGAAGATGGGACTTGTTACATAATATTGACTTATTTCAATGCCTAATACCTATGGTAGTACAGTAAATTCCCTTCCAAGAAAGGCATGTTTATGAATGTTATTTTACAGATGACAATACATTGATAATACATGTTTATGCATACTAGTATTGTGTAGTGTTTGTTTATGTATTATCTTACAATACAGTTTTCATTAATTTGTCTTTGACTGTTGTACAATACTTGATCCGGATAAATATCGTTTGAGTTTCATAGCTGCGTAGATGTTATCATTGTCTCAAATATCTATCTGCTATGTCTTTTGTAAGGTTAACAATGTTTTGACATTGCTTGTAGTTGTGTTGATATGTGATCTGAGTACATGTATGTATAAGTTATTGTGTTATATGTCTGTGTTGAATTATACTTCACCCTTAGAAATAGCACTTTCCATTTTTTAAGAAATTTAACTCAACATTGAAGATATTATTTCATAGATCATTACTTCAAATGGTTATGTTGTATGATACTGACTGCATGTGTGTAAGTATCCTTCCATCCACATTGCAGTGCCTTGAATATCCTTTGAAATAACGTGTATAAATTGGCTATATCTTACACTGAACGTATTTTTGTTGATGTATACAATGAATAAATAGAATAAACCTAACTGATTTGTCCACATTTATGTAAAACTAGGAATTCTCTTGATTGCAAGTGCTTCAATAATTGAAAACTTGTTTAAAGTATGTACAATACTTTTTTAAAACCAGTTTTGCGACATGAAACATCTAGACACATAATTACGATCTTATGTCCATAGTTTATTCATATAAGATAAAGTTTTTTTAAGTTCAAAGGCGTTTTTGTTATGTTAGTTATACGAATGTGTGATACAGTTATACCTTATATGGTTTTGTATAGTTTGCGTTAAGTGTGGGTATGAGTTTACTATAAGCTTGAACAGAGTTCAAGTGGACATCCAGTGAGGGTAGGTGCTTTAATTCAATATATTTTACTGTTGAAAGTTGACATCTATTGAGGGTAGGTGTCATAATTTGATACATTTTATTGTTTAAAATGGACATCCAGTGAGGGTAGGTGTCTTAAATCGATATATCTTACTTTTAAAGTGCATGAGGGTAGGTGACATAATTTAATATACATGTAGTTCAATGTCAAATATGAATATCCAGTGAGGGTAGGTGCCTTAGTTAAATATATCTTACTGTTAAGAATGGACATTCAGTGAGGGTAGGTAACTTAATTCAATATATTTTAAATTTTCAAAATTGACATCCATTGAGGGTAGGTGCCTTATCTTACTGTTTAAAATTGACATCCAGTGAGGGTAGGTGCCTTATCTTACTGTTTAAAATGGACATCCAGTGAGGGTAGGTGCCTTAGTTAAATATATCTTACTGTTAAAAATGGACATCCAGTGAGGGTAGGTAACTTAATTAGTTTAATATATTTTACTGTTAATAATGGAATAAGAAGTTCGTTCCGAGAGACGGAGTCCGGTATTCTCTATCCAGTAGGCGGAGTTACGGAATTTAACGGAACCTACCTTTACTGGTGTCCTCGCTCTGTTGGTGTCTCTTTAACGATTGCCTTTGCAGAGTAATCCATTTTTTTAAAGATTAAAGGCAAAGGAACACTCTTTGAAAATTCATAGGAAAAGGATGCAATTACACAACATCAACCTCAATACACATGTCTGCACCCACAATTTTAAGCAATGTAAAATTGAAACTAAAATAGTGAATGAAAAGCAGCTATATGATCACCTTTGCAATAGTTTAATTATGTGTACGTATGAGTACCTAGTACGTAACCTATATTTAAATTTTATGTAAATGTTAATTACATTTTTACTTGCATATTTGATGCAATAACATTTTTTTTGCATAATGTGATTTAACACGTATCAAAACATGCGGACAATCGAAATGTGTGACAAACTGCTTTTAAGTGTGGTTTGAATGGGTTAAATATGTAGTTAAAATAAGTCAATTCCGAAAATGTTCTTGTAAAAATAACGCTCATTTTCACAACACTGTCAAACGGTTTGGACAAGAAAAGTAAAAGAGTAGAGGGCCTACAGTGATACAATCTGACTAAAGTATTCGATCTTCCTTACGGCAAGATCTGATGACGGCCTATACCAGTTTCTATTTTCAAAAGTCGGAATTTCCATGATCACTATTTATATCTATTTATAATTCAGCCAATCGTATAACTCGTTTCATCGGTACTTTGGCCGAATGAACTTTCTACCTGACGATGTTATTTAAACGTTAGTAAACATTAAATTACGTATAACATATTTGTCTGCAACCACATTTTGATTTTTTTAGTAATCCTGATCGATTCGGCCATAGTAGTATAGAAAATTTAGTAAACACGCATGTCACATGGGCGCTATCATTACATTTAGTTGCGTAAGAATAGGTGTTCGTGATAACTACAAGTCAAATATCGTTTTTTACTGCGGTTAAAAATAGAATCAGATCACTTTCAGAATTATGAAAGTAAGGCGCTGATTGGCTAGTGGAAAAGGTCACCTGAGGTGACCTTCTATAGGTCGTCTTCAGATCCTCATAGCGTAGCGGGTTTGATGATATGATTTTAATCAGATTGACAGTGATACAAATCTTAACCGTAGATGGCTCTTTATGCAAGGAGTTGCAACATTTATGTGGTCTCAACAGAAAACAATAAATAAAACACTTACATGGCTAGTTCGAATGAAAGCGAAAAATAAAACACTTACGTGTTCTTTTCCTAGTTCGAATGACAGAAAACGCGCTTGTTACGATAACTTTGTGACGTCACTAGGTCACGTGGATTCCCCACACTGTTTGATAAAAAGTCATATTCAAGCACATTGAATTGCTATTCATTTTGGAATGAAAAGAATGGCAGTCATTAGTTTCTTTTCTTAAGCCTTCACTCGTATTGTGGCGAGTTCCAATAACCCAATAACCAATGAAAAACCTGCATTTCATAATTCCACTTAGTGCCGAGTTTTTAACCAATGGGAATGCATGGAATCACGTGATTGTCGAGTTTTGTCCGTATTGAACCCCTGCTTGTATTGAATGCCGTGTCAACCCCCCCCCCCCCCCCTCTCTCTCTCTCTTATATTTAGATAATTAAATGTATATTGTTTTCTCTCACATAGCAAACAATGATTAATAATCTGTTAATTATCAGTAACATTTTAAGCATCTATTTTACAGAACTGCCTACGTTCGAGTGATTGGCATTATTCGCAAAGACATTAAACGTGTTCAATGTATGTTATATTACAACAGTACGAAACAGTATGAGCAAGTAGAAGGTATCATAGAACTATTACCTGAGGATCACAAAAGGAGGTAAGTGGTCAAGTTACTTCTTCTTCTAAGCACGAGTAACGTCTATAAATCAAATATAACAGATTTCTTGTCTGTATGCACCGGTTTGTTCGAGAATGATAGATGTTGTTAGTTTGTCCATTTTCTGTAAGTGTATGCATAAGTAACTGTATCATGAATATATTATAAACAAATAATTCAATGTATAATTATATTTATACTAAAAAAACGCTACTTATTTATATGTTAATATATTAATAAATAGTGATTTTTTTAATCAGTATTTATTTATTATTCATTTATTTATAATCTATTCATGATACTGTTACCTGTGAGTGTTTGCCGTTATTTGACTAAAATTGAGTGAATCAGTAAATGCTAATATAGTGCCGTATACTCACTATTCTATTGTGTTTTGGGTATTTTTGTGATAGATTGCATCATACTTAAAAACTTCTTGTCATATCTCTTATTCAATGCCACCACTTTGATTATGCTTGTACTGTGTGGTATCATGGATGGATTCAGTCACTCAGAAATAAGCTTCAGACAACTCATAATAAGTTGATGAGATTTGTTCTTTATAATGATCCAAGGTCACATATCAGTCCAGACAAACGTGTAGACAAGATTATTCTTTGTCGTGTATTCAAGGTTAAACATGGCTGATCCCCATGGCTTATCTATATGGGGGAACAGTTTGTCTCTCAGGATTCTGTACGTTCATATAAGATAAAGTCAAGTGTCAAAGGTGCTTATATAAGTTAATAAAGTATCTAGCTACATCGAAACAAAAAATAACTCATTATAAATAATAAACTGACCCAAAAAAACAATATAATTTAATGTAAGAATTAAGATAGTAAACCTTGCAGATCATTTCTGACAACATATTTGAAAGCAAACAGCCTCCTGGTATGAGCCATGCCAGGAGGTAACTTATTCCAGAGAGAACCACATAAGAAGCAAAGTATTGCATAAGCACCTTCGGGTATTCAATGTGTTATTAGGTCTGAGGGATAAACGACCAGAAATAAAAGTTTAATCCTATGGTAGTTTTCTATTTCATTCAGTAAATTTGCCGTTATATACAGAAAAATCTCAAGAGAAAATCGTAACTTTATGGTTTTGATTCAGTTCACGTTCTGTTTCAGTTTTTGCTCTTTGGCAAAGGCATATTCAATTATATATATTGTTCCTTGTGTGGACCTCTATAAATGTTATATATTCAAGTATGATGCATAAACAAGTCACAGGAGCTATATAACATACTTAAAAATGACATCTTCAAAAATTTTCGTGGCAAAAACTACAAGACCAACTTGCACATTTAATGTATAGCATCGCATAACGGTCCTATGCAAATAATATATAATATAAATTATGTCCTTGCGATTAAAATTGTCCTCGTCCAGAAGATACCTATTTCCATTACTTACATAAGAAAACACATCCTAATCTATTTCGGAACTTCACTACTTCCGTACGGCTTCGATTCCCTTTTTGGGCAACGTTATCTTTTTGCTGCGAACAGCAGCAACGTCTATAGTCTGGTTCCCGGACGTGCTCTAGCATCGTGTAAGGGGAAGGAACTCCAGACTACAACTTCTATACTTGTATCATAATACAGTTTTGCTAGGGCAACCAGTCATTACAAATTATCTAAACCTTGTTATCGTTTAGAATTATCTGTGATAAGAATGCTTCGCTATTTCATGTCATCGACACAGAGGATCACAAAAATCCAAATAAAGAGTTAGACTCTTTTTTGTGTCATCCTCGGTTTTGATTTACATGTCATGGACCTTATTTCATGTGTGTATTTTTTATATTTGCTAACATGTTTTACATCCATGTTTATATATATGTGTATCTTTATAGAAATAAATAAGTCAATCAATGAAAAGGTATTCAAAAGTCTACCTAGCTATGCAGATATCATATTAGACAAAAGGCACAAATATTGCTACATTTTAAATAACGCATTAAAAAACATAGGTAACTGTATCATTTATATTATAAAAGTTATTTTAAAAGCGATCTTTTATTGAAATATTATTCCTTTTTTTTGTACTATCAAGTTTAATATTATGTATCTTGTATTTTCAGTCATACCGCGGCTTGTATATTGTGTCCAATAAGGACCCAGCATGAACCTGATGACGTCACATTAAATGTTCCAAACTCTAAATTCAACGTCACACGCAGAAACATACCAATATCAAAAGTAAAAACAAGAACGAAACAATACAAATACACAACTTGTGTACCACCCCTTCATTCGAACTTTGGTGACAAAAAATTACTTATAGAATGGATTGAAATGAATTTGTTGCTAGGTGCTGAAAATATAATATTTTATGTACACGACGTCACGAATGACGTCATGTCTGTATTAAGCTATTATGCGTCAATTGGTGTAGCTACATTATTTGCATGGACGTTACCGGGTGTTTTCACCGATTTAACTGATTTAAAGCTGCATTATTTTGGTCAAATGGTTGCAGTGAATGATTGTGTATATAAAACAAAAGGCATGAGCGACTTTGTCGTTCCAATCGATGTGGACGAGTTTTTGATTCCTCAGCGTACGGAGGACTGGAATTGGAACGATTTGATGACAACATTACCCAAACAAAACGTTTACATTTTCCGTTGTAATTTCTTCAGCGAACCAAAAAAATGCGAGTTAAAATCTTCTTGCAGAAATAAATTAGCAATCCAGAAGTACGTAAAGAGGGATAACATAATTCTTCCTGCTTTAAAAAGATCGAAATACATTGCCCGACCCGAGGCTGTTGTGGTTGCAGGTATACACGAAGTTGCGGAGACTACTACTGAATCTGTGCATACCGTTGATCCTACACTTGGATTACTACATCATTACAGAAAAGATAAAAAGAAATACACGCGTGAACCGATACGACAGACTGTAAGCAACGTGGCATATAAGTATATCACGGAAGTGAAGAAAAACATAGAACTTACTGAGCAGAATTTAAAATCAATCATTTCTGTCTGATTTAGCTGTATAAAGGCTGGAATGTTTCAAACTGTACTGATGGTGATACAACAGTTTGTCCCGATTTTGCAAAATTGCCATAAGCCATCTGTGTTTGACCATTCATTTAACCGTGGTCTTTGAAAAGTATATTTACTAATAGATGTTTTAGACGGTAAATTGTTGAGATCACTGATCAACTTTTGAATGTGTAATGATCACTTGCCTATTGAAAAAGGTCGTTGGTTTAAACAAGAGTTTTCTACGAGAAAATGCAATTTGTGTCGTAGAAACGAAATAGGTGACGAATTTCATTATCTATTTAAGTGCTGTTACTTCAGAGGAGATAGGAAAACTATTTTGCATCCTATCTAAATATCTACACCTTCCAAAATAATATGAACACAGAACAGAAGAAAACTAAATTATGAATTCTGGTAACTTTGTTAGCATAATTCTTGAGCATACAAAAACCCACCTGTATAAAAACCATACTCATTCACCATATGAATTTCGAAGTTTTTTTATGACTTTTGCATTCTCACTGTATTTAACTCTTTACAGTTTTACTTATATGTATAGGCTTGTATCCTATACTATATGTATATGTTAAATTGATTTTGTACACTCATTTCATATGTATATATATGCAGAGAGAAATAAAATAAACTTGAAACTTGTGTCTTCATGTATATAGACGGTCTGTTTCACAAGTTTCGAAGTGACTGTCATAGTAAATTGTACACAAGTAATAGTCAATACAGTACAACCTCACCAGAACAGCCCTCTCTTGAGCAACAACCTCCCTTTAACAACAGCATGATATTTCCCCACTGCGCGATTTAACTATTAATTTAACCTCTCTAGAGCAACAACCTCCCTTTAACAACAGCATGATATTTCCCCACTGCGCGATTTAACTATTAATTTAACCTCTCTAGAGCAACAATCTCTCAACTTCAACATAATGTTACTACTCCTAAAGGCTGTTGCTTTGGAGAGGTTGCACTGAAGTGTTTTGCAAGCTACATGTAGTTTAGACTAGAAGTTTCGTTTCTGTGTGATTATTACACTTTGACTGTTTGTTCGCTACATCGGAATTTAGAATCTGAATGCCGACTGTTGAATAAAAACTCTCAAACCTTTCCAAACATGAAGGAAAATCCGACAAGTATCTGGCCGGTTCGATTGGTCAAACTGAAGAGCTGCCAGAAGAAGCCGAGAACCTTGATCTGTTTTATACGTACACATTATTTTAAGACAAACATAATAAATGTAGACTTTGTAATTCAGATTTTACAGTTGAAAAACCGTGTTTTACAAAGTTGCTTTGTTACCAAATAAACACATGTCTTTACTATTATTGCTCTATTGTTCTACTACACATGTATAATAATAAGGAAAGACAATCAATACCATACTTAAAAAAAGCACCGCACTAAACCTTTATTTATGGTGGCACAGAGGTGACATGTGTGCGAATTTTTAAGTCGTGGCCACGAGTTACTAAGTCGTATGCACGGGATTTGAAATAAATGATGGTAAGACATGTTTATTCACGCCTTGTTTGTGTATGTATGTAAAAAGTGCCATAGGAACAGGGGGCCTGTCCCCTAATAATTTAGGCAGTTATTATGATAAAAAGAGTCTATATAACTAATTTCCAATAGCCTCCCCATGCAATTTGTTTAAATTAAGCTCTCGCCGATCTAAAATTACTTCCTACGGACTTGAGTATAAACCATTATGGAATTCAGGGTATATTCACAGGTCTACTGTTATAATAATTCTCTTGGAAATGAACTTTCAGTTACTCGACAATATCGCCCAATCTTGCGAGGGAAAATGCAATTTGATTACATTTGTGCAAGGACTCTGTTCACTGTGATGTTCATTTAACATTATTTTCTTGTTAATATACATTTGTGCCGTTCCGTCGCACATAAATAGTTAAAATAAAATAAGTAGAACGTATAAAATATCAAATATTTTGAACACGCCTGTCTAAACTTTTAGCTTGAACCATTAAAAGTCCTTTGCTCGATCAAAATTAGTCTGGGGACGCTGATTTGATCCAAAAAAGTCCGAGCCGGTTAACCACCGTGTTTACGTAAAAAAAAAGAACGGTATGAACAATACTCGTTGATTCCTTTATACCGGTGCCAGCATTATATGTATATAACAGTTTACACGTACATTCAAACCTGTGAACAAAGGCCACCTTTAGGAAAGACAAAATGTGGCCTTTGTAGACGGGTGGTCTTTATTGGGGGTCATTTTGTTCTTAATAACCAATGACAGTTGTGTAAAAAATGACCTTTATTTACCGTGTGGCCTTTACTGGGAGGTGGCCGCTTACACAGGTTCGACTGTATATACTCGCCATTGTTCGATTCTAATAACAGCATTATATCATACTTTATACATTTTATCAGTCCAACGTATTAGCCTATTATGTTAAATGAATTAGCCAATGAGAATAATAACGAATTAAAATTATGAGTTTGGTTCGAGAATTTATTTACACATGACGTAAATACAATAAGTAAGTCGTGCATACATATAAATGACGGATGGTAAAACACATATACTAATGCTCATATCGGTTAAGTTACAAAACGTAAAGTTACACTTGCACGTGATGACATTCGAAAAAGAATTCACAGGAGTAAGTCATTGCTACTACATAGTCATGTAGCCCATGTTTTGAAGCAATTAAAATAGGACCTACATAAAATAAACACACCTAACTGAGTTTGCTAGTCACCTTCTAATCACCAATCAAAACGTATACCAGTTAACCTTATAAACTCTTCGTTGAACGGCTTGAAATATATTCTAAGGGCATTCAGCACTTCCGGTTTAATATCCGGATGTGTTCTTCCTTTTCCGCCTTGTAGACACGATACTTCAATATCTTCTGAGTTCTCCGACTGTGGTTTTAAACAAAAGAATTTCTTCTCCTTATTGTAAGACAGTTTTGTTTCATCTATGTAAGCATCTATACCCAAAAACCTCTCGACTTTACCAATACTGCTGATCGGATTTTGCTTAAATGTATCTCCATCGACGACAATTATTTGTTGACTTCGGAAATATTTCAACCATCTCTTGTAAATGACGCTGTAAGTGGACTGGAACACGTACGGGCTTGACCCTATCACCTGCTTTCGTTCCTTGTCATAAACTGAGTCTTCAAACGTGGTTGCAGGCATGCGCTCAGGGTGAGAATTTTGTTGCTGTAAATAAAGAGGTTGGTTTTATCATATATAAAACAACATTGTTATTATTATTAGTGTTTTTTCTCTCTCTTTCAATTACCAAAACGGTAAATAAAGAAAGAACAAGATGTGTTTTTAAAACACAATGCCTCCTCAGGATGACCTTGACCTTTGACATACTGACCTGAATATGCACAGGTCATGTAGAGGTTGTCATGAGGAACCAATATATAAGAGGCTTGTAGACAGTAGGTAGAAGCGTTTTGATTTTATAGGCAAGGTTAAAGTTTGGTACTAACGGACAGGCAAACAGACAGTCAGACATGCCAAAAACAGTATGCCACCAATCTGTCGATACAGGGGGCATAAAAACAAGATCTTTGATTGTACAGTATCATTATTTACGTTTAATAAATCATGTTCATGGTTTTTAGTGAAAAGATCTGTTTTACGCCCCTTTTCAACAATATGAGGCTGACAGTTAATCTAACTATCGTTTTAGGGGATGAACCAGTGCCAGACTCCCATCCTCCGTAAGTAGCTGCCTACTTTTACACATTATGACCCATGGTCGGTAACGGGGCTCGAACCCACGATCCTCCATCAGTGAGAGGTTACAGTGACTGAACCACTCGACCACGGAGGTGGGTATAGAATGCACGTTCTTCTATATCACAGGATTTGATAAATGTACAAAATGATTTGCTAATATAAAGCGGAGGGATCAGTGTGGTCGACACAATCATACTTTTGTTTGTAAAATGCGTTCTAAGCTTATAGTTTTATAGTAACTTCCGCTCAACGTCTTAAACAGAAACATTACTTCCGGTTGGAATTTTGTAATACTGTGTATCGCCTGTAAGGTAGCGTTAATTAAATTGCCAAGAGGGGAAGAACCGTTGCCAACAGGTCGCTTTGAGCACAGTACAATACTTAATCATCTGTATAATACAGTACAACCTCTCCAGAGCGTCCTTCTCTTCAGCAAGAACCTGCCTTAAACAACAGCATGATTTTCCCCACTGTACGATTTAACTATTAAATTAATCTCTCTACAGCAACAACCTCTCAACAACAATATATTTTCGCTGCCTCCAAAAGGTACTGCTTGGAGAGTTTGCACAATAATAATTCTACAATGGAAATATAATTACCTGTAAGAAATGAGAGACCGCTCTACTGATTGGGTCTCGTACTAAAAGGACGATCTTCATGTCTGGGTCCATTCTATAGATACGTTCTGGGGCCGCCATAGCTGAGAAGTATTGCGGTGATTTCTCCATGGTAACCTGATAGGGGGTACTACACATCATCCTACTTTTGTACCAGTCTAAACCATTCTTATATAAAGTAGGATTGCTAAAGAAATCCATGGCCGTATAACCAAATTGCATTGCAATCTGTAAGTAAAAAGACACATCATATTATTTACAATTTCTTAGTGATAAGGCACATTAATTATGAATGACGTTATACGCTAATATTTATTTTATCGACTCTTAGATTTCATTGAGAGGAAATGCCGAAGAGTTCCGAAATTACCCGGAATTTCACGATTAATGATGGATAGCTTACCTTAATACCACCACGTTTCAGAACCTAGTATATGCCTTAAAACCTCAATTATCCAAACTAGGATTTTCCTAACACCTGGTGTTATCCGAAATGAATTTTAAGACCACGCCAACTTACAGGGAGTCAGCAATTATTTAATGTGTACTTCTAGAGGTTGTAAAATTTGTAAAGTAAAAATGTACGAAAATGTATTCTTATGCGGCCATCGAAATCTAGTTATAAACCGTTCAACATTTTGCATTTATTTGAATTAATATACAGTAGATAAGATTAAATGCGTAATTTATTTAGCGGACCTAATATCAACATTTTGATGCGTGACCTATATGGACTGCTAACTGATAAGTGGTGTTCACACGGTACTATAATGGCAATTTAGGAATTTAATAGAAATCATACTTTAGGTTTCAACAGTGCAAGGAAACTTCGCGACTGTCATTTTAAAGACATTTCTTGTTTAAATACTGTATTTTCATTTATTTTCGTTGGGCTGAATTTTCGTGGTTTTTACTAAAATGGCTATTTCGTGGGGACATAAATTCGTGGATTTTGATTTTTGAAAAGAAACGCCTTATCTCTGCAGTTAAATTCGTGAGGATTTGATTTCGTGGATTAGCCGATCCACGAAATTAAATCCCCAACGAAAATTAATGATTCCACAGTATGTGCAGTACAGAATGAAAATATTCTTATTTTTTATGAATTGTGCACATGTGTTTGTCTATGATGATTTTACAACTACGGGAAAACTTATGATCAAAGGCCACCCTTGTGAAAGACATAAATTGGCCTTTTTACAGACGGTATTTAGTCGGGGGTCATTTTGTTCTAAATAATCATTGATGGTCTTTAAAAGAATATCCTTTATTCACAGATTGGCCTTTATTCGGAAGTGTCTTCTAACACAATATTGACTGTACTTGAATGAAGAAATAAGTTTACCTGGGGATGAATACCAAGAAACGTTGCGAAGGCCTCTGTTCCACATTTCATTACGCCGATGATAATACTCGTTGGTAATCTTCTAGTGCAATGATTCTTATAAATAACATCGCGACGACCAATTTGTTTCAGCTTGTTTCTTAATCGTACGATATAATTATCTGACTGAGTTTTAAGTTTATCATCTTCAACCGTTTCTGGATATTTCTTCGATAGCAACTCTAAGTCTTTTTTCAGAATTTCTTGATCTTCTCTCGACTGTTTCTGTGGTATGTTCTGTCCCTGGGCAAAGTTATTATGTGTTTCTTTATTCTGATAGCCGTTATCTTTGGCAATGCTTATGCTTGTTTTATCCAGATTTGAAGATAGTTTTGCATCTTGTTCAAATTCTATCTTTATGGCATCATTAATCTTTATCTTGCTAACATGCTCGGTTCTTTTATTAGCAACTCTTTCATCTTTTCCCACTACAGGTGCTACGTCTGTAACGTCCTCGTCTGTGTAGTCATTGTCTTCATCATCGCTACCTACGTCAATTGTGGCGTCATTTTCGGCGATATCATCTGCATAATTGTCTTCCTCATCATCATCAGAAACTGTAGGTGAAGTTGTTGTGCTGTTTTCAATATCTTCTTCGTCATATTCATCATCGTCATCATTCTCCTCATCAAAATCATCGTCATCTTCAAAGTCTTCACCATCATCTTCATCAATGACATCCTCTCCTTCATAATCATAATCGTTATCTTCTTCATCATCATCATAATCATCGACATCCTCCTCATTATTGATGTTATCATCATCATAATCATCATCACCATCATCTCCATGACCAAAATCTTCTTCATCTCCATCATCTTCTTCGTCGTCATAGTCATCCGCTTTATTGTCACTATAATCATCATCATTCTCATCATCATCATCATCATCATTATATTCATCTTCAGGATATTCATCATCTCCGTTGTCATCATCATCTTCCGAATAGTCTTTTTCATCTTGCTCATAATTCTCATCTTCTTCTGACTCCTCAGTATCGGGAATTGTACCTTTAGTATGTTCATGTGTTATTTTATCTGTGTTAGCAGCATTGTGTTTGTCCAGAAGCATAACTTTGTCTGATTGTATTGCCTCTAAAAAAAAATTTTCCGATTTGCTTCTTTCTTGCTCTTCACTCACTAGATAAAAAAAGGTAACATGTTTATTTCTTATGAAAATTGTATCAATATTTTGACAAACAATTTGTTTGTAGGCTACTAAAATTAAAATGCACAAAAAAAATGACATTCGAACATAACCATGATAAGAGCCGAGGAAAGGTAAGTTGGTAACAAGAGATAAATCAAGTCTTAATTACAAAAATAACAGCATTAGAACACATGATTTATAGAAAAATTAAACGATAAATTAAGCGATAGGTGCGTGGACATACAGACGTGGAAGTACGCACTAGTATTTCTTTAATGGTAATTAGCAAATTGTATTGTCTTTAAGTTATATGTAAAACAATGAAATCGTTTTTATAACATTTGATCTATAGTATATATTTAATTCGTATAAATTTAATGCAAACAGGACTAAGGTATGTTTTCTTGCAAAAATATAACAATTCGGTAATAATCCGTTTGCAGTAAACAGTCAAAATTGGCTTCTAACGAACATTGGTACGTATATGTTTAACTATGCTGAATAAAGACTTGACCCCGGGTTTCTTGGTTGGCGACATTATAGCACAAAGTTTCTTCAAATTGAATTAATTTACGCAATTTACTGATGTATCTTATGACTTACTTCTGTCTTCATAATCGGACTGTTTGACGTGGTATATGATTAGCAGACCAATTATGATGGCAAGTGCAATCAGGCTGGATGTCCGCATCGTCTGTATGCGTGTAATGATGGCTCGTGATCTGAAACAAAGATAACGTTGTATGTACACAATCATATGAAGTATTCTATTATAATAGTATGATACGTTCAAGGATTGCTACATGCATGCACAGTCAAACATGTCAAACAAGGACCAACCTTGGGAAAGACAAAATGTGGCGTTTGTTGACAGGTAACCTTTATTCAGAGGTCATTTTGTTTTCTAAATAATCAATGACGGGTTTTAAAGAATATACTTTTTTCACAGGATAGCCTTTATTGGGAGGTGGCCACCAACACAAGTTTGTCGGACTATTTATAGTATTCTTATTGGACAATTTTCTAAATATACACATAATACATTATTTTTTCCGTCCGTTCAGTATTTGGCTTTACATACTAAGTACTGTACATGTACATGCAATTGCAACGCTCTGACCTTTACTGCATATTTTCAGCGAAGCAAATTGGTTATTTTTACATACGTTTTACATGCCCTACTTAATTATATATACGTCCATATAAACACATCACTAGTTACACATTTATTCAGCATGTATATATCTACATGTATATGAAAAAAGACAAAATTGAACTTAATCGGAATGCCTCTTTAAATTGGTGCTTTAATGCTGAATAACACATACGTGTTTCCCCAGGTGGCTTTTCAGTGCAGAATGTTCATTTATATACATTTGTTTGTTTGTTTCATCGGGTTTTACGCCATTTTCAGCATTATTTCGGGGCAGTTATCCTAACCAGCTTTCCTGGACTTCATTTAGGCCTTAACCAGTACTAACCACATTCTATCCGTCAGCTTCTGCCAAGCTATCCCACATAATTCAGAGGTAGGGGACAATTTAACATAGGATGTAATATCTAAACACTCTAACCACTGAGCTAACCGGGCGGGCTCCTTATATACATTTGTATGTATAGTTTAGTTATTATAGTGGCAGGTATGTATTATATAGAAATACACAAATTTACACAATAATCATCTTGAATAGTGATAAATAATTTGCAAATACAAGCCTAATAAGGATTATCAGTCATTTATGCAATATTCATAGAATAAATTCTGTGTGAAATTATTTCGAGCACATAATAAAAATAAGAATAAATATAGAATGAAAATCATTTTATTATAAAGGGTCGTACAGGGCACAGAGATTTATAACAAGCTAAAAAGATCAAGCAATTTAAAATGTACCTTACCTTACTCCCATGATTCTAAGTATTGGGTATTTTTCAACAAGTGACTTCCCTTTTCCATGAAATTTAAACTGAATGTAATAATTGTTTTCGTACGTGTGCTGTGAGAACTGGTGATATTAAATTAAACAATATATTACTTGTCAAAACAGATAAATAATGACTCCCGGCTATAGCGCTAATTACTTGTAAAATATGGTTTTCTCTATCAGTATTTAAGATCAATAGAACACGAATTGGTCACATGACATATATTTAAAAAAGGAATTTAGTTAATGTATTATTTTCGTTTTAGCATATAATTTTGGTTCTAAAGTAATGGCAAATATAATCATTGAAGCATATCTCATACTGCGCAGAGATTCCAAAGCCAAAACCAATTTGTAATTTTTAATTTAAAAAAAGACGACAGAAGCATACTTTAAAATTGAGACGGGGAATCTATGGTGGCTAATCTCTGCAATTTCGTATCTTCGAGTCTTTGCCCGCAAAACCAGACTTAAACGCGTCGACAAGAGCACACAATAAACTGCCCGCTCATCGTGTCTTCGTCTTCGACTTTTGAGGGTGAAGACACGATACATTGTTGGCGAACGATAACGATATCTTCATAGGCGAACATGCGAAATCTTCTTTTTTATGAAAAATTCGTATCGGCGCCCTATTAGTTGTCGTGTCTTCGTCTCGAAAGGCGAAATGCGAAGACACGATAAGTGAGCAGTTTATCGTGTGTTCATGACGTCGTGTCTTCGGCTTTTGGGGGCGAAGACATGAAGACACGAAACGGCAGAAGTCAGCCACCATATGCATCTGTTGACGAGTGGTAATGGTGACGACTGTTGCTTACTAGCTCCTAACCATAAGGTGGGGGGGGGGTAACATGTTGCACGGACCGAAAACACGTTTATCATAACTTATATATACAGTGCTAGCCTCTCTATGCTCCTAACCACTTTGAGCTCGAATCTCAACCGGGGCCAGAAAGAAAATTCACTTATGTGGAAAGGTCGGTGGTTCTATAGCTATGACAGGAATCTATATCCACCAGTAAGTCTGAATATATCACCAAGTAATCCCAAGTAAACTAAACAATATTAATGAGATCAAACACTCCTGATTAACGACGCAGAACATCTCCTATATAAATTACACCTCCCCAAAGCCACAGGAGTTCTAACTATCTTGTATTAATGCCTCTTACCAGTCTAATCCTGTCTGGCCACGGTCTATATACTTGAACCTAGTAAAAAATAAGGTAATACATTTTAGTGATTTATAGTAAAATTAGTTTATGACCAACTTCATGTTTTTTTATAGGCGTATAGTAACTGATTATGTAAACAGAAGCTAGTCAATTAATGACCCTGTCTGTTTTATAACCCATACTGTGGAATTTACTGGACTACTGTTTCATAGGTCACATGGCTCGTTTTCCAGGTTCAATGTCTCTAAATGCACACATGCGTTCTATCTAATTATCATGTATTTTAAGTTGAACTTCTTCCTCAGACCAACGTCCATTCTGTCCATTATAATTAATATTACGTGCTTTACATTTCGCAATGATTGTTATCAAAACATAAACTACTAGTATAAGCCATGCCATTAATTATTTTTTGATTTCATGCAGGTAGCGCATCATTTTATCAAAAACAAATAGATTGTACATTTTCTGCTTTTTCCAAAAGTCCAAGTCACAACCAAGTAACTTAATATGTTGATCTGTTATGATCGCTTCATGTGCAAATTATGTAAATTTGTATAATATCGATATTGAAACAAATTTGCAATAAAATGATAAGATCCATCACAAAATATCGCAAGTCAGTAACTGTGTGTTGTTTTTTTAAATGCGTATAAAGTTCGTATGTGTAAATATGTAAAATGTTAGGCAAATTTGCCTTTTTCTTGAATAAAACTGTACTAGATCTAAGTTTGCATGCGTCCTAGGATATAAAAATAAACATATATTTATTTGTATTTATCTTTAAAAGCATTTCCGATATATTTAAATATATATAATATTACGAGTAAATTTATTATAAATTCTTTATTGTGTTATACTTTTGTTTGGTGATGCTTTGTATCTAAAAATGGTGAAAGTGCCTTGATGGATGAACACTGAACCAATGTCTCTGGACAATACATGGATATATTTTTTCTTCCTTTAATTGACTGCATTTCAAGAAGATATTTAGATCTAAAACAATTTGACAAAGTTATTCTGAACACAGCCCGGGGGGACTTTTCCAATTACTTGTATTGCACAGATAATGTTTACACGGGAGATACGATCTAAGTAAAAATAGAATTGCTCTATCTCGAGTACATTGTTCGACCACATAAGCTTGTCATAGAAGAGGATCGATTCGGAAATATAGGAAGGGCAAATAGGAAATGTATCTTTTGTCAGATGAATGTAGTTAGGGATGACTATCATTTTATCTTAAGATGCCCTATGTTTCACGATATTCGTAAAAAATGCCAATCTAACCATTAAAATTATTAGCCTACCTTTAAAAAGATTTGCACATTGGAATACTAGTACTTACTTGGTAAATAAAAATGTGTTTAGATTACTGGTACATACGAGTATATTTATATGTGTGTATTTATTCATTTATTGTGTTCTTGTTAGCCGTCGCCGCCAGAAAATGACGGTAAAAAACATGTATTGCTTATATGCCTAATAAATAAGGTTGAATTGAATTGAACTCGTATACTGGGCGTGCCAATCGATACTTGGTAATAAATATATAGTCACCATTAAGTGTTTTTTTTAATTTGCAGTAATTACAATGAGACTAATTGTGATGAATTTCGTGCCACATAATCAAATAAGTTTACGTCAATTAGATATAACTACATGTCACGTGACCATAGTTGATCATCACATGACCTCATGTCTTGTTCATGCAAACAAGTTGTCCGTAATCTTGCTATGTTCATTTTTCATGCGTTTAAATTAAGGGATCAACATGTAAAATTATTGCATGATTGAAATTAATTCTATTTATATTGATAAAGTTTATAATAAATGACCTCTAGTCTACTTATTATATTCATGAATTGATTAGCATGTAGATAATCAAGACTTCAAATGTATTTGTATATAATTATTACATTTGTACCATGTATTTATTGTCATGTTTGTGTGTGGGCCGGTTGCCTTATATAACGCAATAAAGAAATTGAAAAATTGAATTGAATCACATGACCTAATTGTATGCCAGGCTTCTTGTACTAAGAAAAAGCACAGACAGATAACTTGGGGTGACGTACTTATTGGTGAATTTGAAATATCGATATACATAATATATATATGAAAGTTTTATTTGAAATGTTCGGTAAAATGTACATGTACAACAAACAGATAATTTAATAAAGACATACGTATCAGCTCCAGGCTAATATAAAGACAAGAAAAAGGTGGAAACAACATAATAATGTATAAAAAATATAACATTTCTAACATATGAGTCATCATAATTATGTTACGTTCCCTGTCCCAGCCGAAATAAAAACACTGTTCCAGGAAAGTTACTAACACTAAGACCATCACATCATAAATACGACGACTTACTTTCCCACCGATTTCTAAGTTCCATCTAAATGTATATTATAATACATTTGTATATATATTTGTAGTTATATTTGTCGATGTACTATGTATAAGACAAAATGAATATTCTGTTCTGTTCTCTTCTGTTTTATTGAACTGGATATTACGACCACATTATAATATATCTATAGACCGTTCTTGTCTCAAATATAATCACAATATAGAGATATCACTGCATGTATAAAATCCCAGTATATGTAATATAATTTGGTTCTAATCTAGATCTGATAAGTTTGACCAATGCAGTCATCCAAATTTCAGTAAATCGTCATTTAAATGAGTTTATGCGAATGTTAAATAGTTCCTGTTCAACGTTGCAGTGCAAGTCTATGTAATTTCAATTTCCATGAGTACTTTCAGTACTTTGATTATTATTTTACGAGCATACACAAACAAGATGCTGCTTTTTTGTAGGCCGGACAAAACTTGTGTCCATAAAAGTAGAAATGAACAAATGATGTCCATCGAAAAAAAACTTTCGAACACTAGACAGTAAGAGCTTTGATAAGTTTATCCAATTCTAAATTATTCATTATTTAAAACATTCCTCAATAGATGCAAAACATATTCAAAGTATTCGATTACTAACGCTAGATCCTGCTTCCAACATTGCATTAAGTTCATATTTATCATTTTCATTTCAAAATGTAATTTTAACATACTATAATATGTCATACAGTCAAACCAGTGAACTAAGGCCGCCATGGGAAAAATGAAAAATGGCCTTTATTGAGAGGCGTTACCTTTATTCGAAGGTCATTTTGTTCTAAATAATCGAAAACATTTTTAAAAAATGACTGTATATTGACAATGTTTCCATCTGTATGAAATCTATCTTTCCTTGACTTGGTTAGTTTTCTTCACAGTCCCGTTAGCTCCGTAAAGCACCTTCTGATAGTCTTTGTAAACATTCATTTTTGACCAAGAATAATAATTCATGTCAGTTCCCACTTCTCTCGCTCTAGCTGTTGATGTTTTCCATTTACTGGAAGCCGTGGGTTGAGAAATTCTGTTCACTACAGCTTTCGCTTCGTTAGATGTTTCTTTAGATGAGCGTCTAGCTGATTTGAGGCGTTCCGAACTCTTTTCAAGGTCATTAGAGGTGACAGCGGAGTTACAACGTGAACGTAACGGTTTGGGTTCTCTCCATCCTTGAAATCTCATTCCAGAGTGCTTAGCTGATACACAGTTCTAAAATGGATAAATATCTTAAATCTAAGTGAAGGTAGATTATACAATACATAGGAATCTATGCATTTTGTACAAACAATAATTTATGTACAGTGCAACCTCTCCAAAGCAACACCCTTTGGGAAAAATAGAACTATGTTGTTGTTGGGAGGTTGTTGCTCGAGAGAACGTGCAGTAGGGAAAATCATGCTGTTGTTGAAGGATGGTTGTTGCTCGCTCGAGAGAAGGCCTCTCTGGATGGGCAGTAATGTATAATAAAATGTAAATCAAAAGTGAATCGCCTAAATGTTGATGGGTCAAAGGACAAATAATATGTTATTTAGGCGTAAGAATGGTTTTTCTTTGTAACCCGTCCTATCCTAATTTTGACCCGCGACCCTGGAATTTTTATAAGCCCGAGGAATGGAAAATTCACATTCTCACTGTTGTACCTTTCCATACGCTTTCAAGAGCCAATTATCAGTCCCCAAAAAATGAACAAGAGGGCCAAGATGGCCCTATATCGCTCACATGACAATCACTGTTCACTCATTAAAACATTGTTTTGAACCGGTGACCTAGTTTTTGACCCCAGACGACCTATGTTCGAATTTGTCTTACATATCATTAAGACAAACAGTCTGACTAGGTTTGGTGAAGATACGATCAAAATTTGACATCTACAGTGTTAATAAGGTTTTCCTAAGATTTGACCTTGTGACCTGGTTTTTGACCCTAGGTGACCCATATTTGAACTTGTCCTTAATATCATTAAGACAAACAATCGGACGAGGTTTGGCCAAGATCCAATAAAAACCATGACATTTAGAGCTTTTACAAGATTTTTACCTAAGATTTCACCTTGTGACCCAGTTTTTGAACCCGGCTGACCCATGTTCATCCTTGACCCACATATCATTGAGGCAAACATTTTGACAAATATTGGTGAAGATCCAATTAAAACTGTGACATCTACAGTGTTAACAAAGTTTTCCTAAGATTTGACCTGGTGACCTAGTTATTGACCCCAGATAACCCATATTTATACTTGACCGTTATATCATTAAAACAAACGATTTGACAAAGTTTGGTGAAGATCCAATAATAACTGTGAAATCTACAGTGTTAACATGGTTTTTCATAAGATTTGACCCAGCGACCTAGTTATTGACCCAAGATGACCCATGTTCGAACTCGTCCAAGATATTATGAAGACAAACATTCTGACAAGTTTTCATGATCATCCAATCAAAACAGTGACTTCTAGAGTGTTCACAAGGTTTTCCAGCAATTTGCCCTAGTGACCTAATTTTACTACAGAAATTACCCATTTTCAAACTTGACCTACATATTATTAAGATAAACATTCTGACAAAGTTTCATGAAGATAAATTCAAAACAGTGATTTCTAAAATGTTCACAAGGTTTTCCCTTATTTGGCCCTGGTGACCTAGTTTTTTACCCCAAATGGCCCAATATCGAACTCGTCCGAGATTTTGTTGATATTAACGTTCTGACCCAGTTTTGCTAAAATTGAGCCAAAAATGTGGCCCCTAGTGTGGTCACAACAAAAAGTTTGACGACGCACGACGCACACCGCACGACGCACGACGCACGACGTCGGACGCCGGACGTAGAGTGATCCTAATAGCTCACTTTGTCACTTTGTGACATGTGAGCTAAAAAGTTAATAGAAGAAATTTAAGATGTAACACTTCAAAAGACCATTGTTTCACAAACAGCAATTGATCTAAACAAAGCAAAAAGTAATCAAACTCTATGTTTGGCGGAATAGTGAACCACAAAGGTGACACATGGCGTCGTGTACCAAAGCATCTAATGAGACTTGTTGCTTGTTTCCTTGGACGGTTATTTTGCACCCATTTACACTTACTCGTACAATGTTAATTAAAATGGAACAAGTTTCGAAAACTGTGGTTAACAACAAGTGTTCAGTGTAAAAATGACTTATAATTCATTGCATAAATATATATTGGTGGGCTAGCTTAATATATGATTGAACGATATGATCCCGTTTAGATCATGTTTGTAAAATGACCATTACAATGCCCGTTAGCTTTTTGGATGTAAAAATTAAAGTAAGTCTTATTTTACCTAGAAAGATGTCTTATCAGTGAAACTGACTTTTACTTGCAATAAAAACATTCCGAAATTTTGTTTTTTAATTACAAAGTACATATAGAAATGTAGCACAGTATTTTTTTCAATGATATTGCAAAAAATAAAAAAAAACATCTGACAACATTTTTACGAGATGTGGCTAAAGAAAGGCATTACGTAATTATTGTTTTAGAGCAAATAAAACATACTTATTATATTTTACTATCATTTCATCTATTGTTCTATATTATACTAAATTCAAAAAGCTAATGGGCCTTTAACAACTTTGTTTAGTATATCACCATATTTAGATAGATAAAAGTGTAAAGCAAACGGTGGCTTAATATTTACAATGATATTTACTTCCTTTAAGTCATAATCATGACATAAATAAATGTGCATTGTAATGTTATACGTTATTTTCAGTGTTTATTTTAGATATAATGTTACAAAATCATTTTTTCTCTTCAAAACTAGTCTGTCGAGTATTTTAATCATATGGGTTTTTTGCTGACTTTTTTCATTGGCGTTGTATTGAACGATGTGCTAAACATGATGCATGCAATATAACTTCTATAATTTATGATGACCACCTCAAAAAACGGTCCGATAATGGTAGTTTCATAATAAATATAAAATGGCCATATATCACTATTTATAAGCTCTGGAAGTTATTAGTCAGTTATAAGGGACGCGGTACTTGTAACAAGTAGCGGTCAGTGTACATACGGACAAAAATAATCATACCGATGTATTTGATAAGCCCCCAACAATTTCGGCTAAAATGGTAATTAAAATGGGTGATCATTGATTCTCCACACAAAACCACTATCTTGTCAGACCCCCCCCCCCCCCCCCCCCCAATCTGAAATTGCTTCCAATAGGTCTGAAATATCGATTGCTTATTCATAAATGCAAATACAACATTTTACTGTATATACAAAAAAGTTTTAAAGCTCATGCAGAACTTCCTTTTGTTATCGGATTAATGAAAATTACATAATAAATTCAATAATCTATATACCCGTACATCATTTGTATTTCTATATATCCAATATTAGTAGCGCATATCTCGTAATATAATCTGTTCAAGTAATCATTCACGATTTTGTTCGACTTTGTCCATGGACGGCTTATTAGCGTTTTGATCCGGATTAATATATGAATATTTATCTAAAAGCCTTCTTAATAAAGGTTTAACAATTATCACAAGTCATCGTGATATATTATAGCCTCGGATTTTGTCTGACCGTGTTATGAATGTTGTAAAAGATTGGACTTTTAACATGATTAATTATTAATACTCAAATGTTAGCGTGATTTCATTTTAGGACAAACTTAAATGCAGTAAATACGTAGTTACGTTTCAATTTCTAATTTGTTTTAACTTTTAGATTTGTTTCGTTTTCTTATTACACTTGTCTCTAAATTAAATTGATGTATTTGTATACATTATTCTATTAACATTAATACAGATACCTTAATTGTATACATGTATAAATATGTTTTCAAATCTACATTATATACATAAAGATTACTGTTTATATATATGAATGATTATCAATGTCATATACATGTATGTTCTGAATTAAATATGTTCATAGGCAGGTATGCCATTTTGTAAATAAACTATACTATACTATGAACAATTAAATTGGTTATTGCAAGAAGGACCTCCATTTAGACAAAGAAGGATTTAGGGTTTTCGTGCACTCACCCTCAATAAATTTTTTTCGACATAGTTCAAAACTATAGGCACATATTTATATATATTTACTTATTATGCATAAGAAGTAATAGAATTACCTCAATCTGATAACAGTCAAATCGCACTAAGCAACTATAAATATTTATATGTCTTCGGGTCAGAGAGAGTTACCGACTATAGACCATTTTTTGCTATTAAAGAGCTTTCGGTTTAGAGGATTTTTTTGGCATAGAGAGGTATCTAGATAAAGGTTTTGTGGATTGGAGAGGTTTTTGTATTTGAGAGGTATTGTGATCAGAGATTTTTCGGATTGGAGAGGTATTTGGATTGGATTGGAGAGGTATTTGGATTGGAGAGGTATTTGGATTGGATTGGAGAGGTATTTGGATTGGATTGGATTGGTATTTGGATTGGAGAGGTATTTGGATTGGATTGGAGAGGTATTTAGATTGGAGAGTTGTTTGGATTGGAGAGGTATGTGGATCAGAACTGTATTTGGATCAGTTTTTTTTCGGATTGGAGAGGGTTTTTAGATTGGAGAGATATTTGAATCAGAGAGGTATTTGGATCAGAGAAATTTTCGGATTGGAGAGGTATTTAGATCAAAAGTTTTCGGATAGGCGAGGTTTTTGGATTGAAGAGGTATATACTAAGTAAATCATAGGTTATTGGACTGGAGTGGGTTTTGAGTCCGTGGCTTTTGGATTTATTTCGTTTTTAATTTAGAAAGATATCTTTAAAAATCACGTTTTTTGAGTCACAGAGGTTTTGGTTTAGAGAGGTTTTTGGATAAGAAAGGTTCTAGTATATCTACAATGTTGACATATGAGAAGTAATGATAGTAAGTAAACTATTGATATACCGGTCTTTGTAGTCTATGGTAATCTCCACTTTGTGTCATACTTGTGATAAATGCTGATCTTGTAGTGTTGGAACTTTTCCTAGACTGGGTGGACCAGCTCACATTCATATCGGATACAGACATGTTCTTTGTATTTATCAACAATCTATTAAAACCCAATTATATTCCAATTATCGTCTTGTAAGCTCCATTAGATTGCCAAGTTTATGTATGTCCTACGTATTCTACACGTTGTTCAAGTCACATTTGATATCAATGATTTCATTTTAATTCATCAAAATGAACAATTTGAAGAGACACAAGTTATTGAATTCCAAGCTGTTATGAAATACAAGTAGTCAAAGAGGTGTATAGGTTTTATACATTTAAACTTGTTTTATGTAAACTGATCGATCGGTAATGCGCAAACCAATAAAGGATTAAAGTATTAGAATGTACCTTATATTTAATCTGTATGTACGTTCTTTGTATGATACCCGATTGAAATTAAGATTTACTACTAAAGAAGGGTTTTATTTTGTTCTGATTTTTATTGCATAATGTATTTAACGCATAAAAAGAGTCAACTGGCATTGGCAGGAGATTAAGGATAACGATATCTGTAAATTGGAACATGAGCGAGCACTACTGCAAATTTTTAGCAATGCCTACGTGCATTTTGTCACCTTTTTAAAGAAAATGCCCAATATAAATATATACATATATACCTTGAATATAATTTTGCATTAAAGCCCCATTAGCTTTTTGGATGTTAAAATCAAAGTAGGTCTTATTTTACCTAGAAAGATGTCTTATCAGTGAAATTGACTTTAACTTTCAATAAAAACAATCTGAATGTTTTGTTTTTAATCACGAAGTACATATAGAAATGTAGCACAGTATTGTTTTCAATGATATTGCAAAAAAAAAATAAGAAAAAGCATCTGACAACATGTGTATGCGATGTGGCTAAAGAAGGGCATTATGTAAGTGTTGTTTTGGAGCAAATGAAATACATTTCTTATATTTTACTATCATTTTATCTATTGTTCTGTATTACTAAATTCAAAAAGCCTTTAAAAAGCGCTGACTTTGCTTATGATATATTGATGACGTAGAACGTTGTAAATCCATCTAGCACAAAAAAGCAATGTAATTCTGATTAATTCATCATATTATGCAAACAATAGAAGTCACGCTACCAAAAAACGGACCATTATGACCAATAGACCATCGTGCTTATTGCACACCATAGAAGTCAGAAGACCAAAACGGTCATTTTGGGGGTTATAGATCTAACGAATATGCAAATCATTGATCAACGATGTCACATAACCAATACAATACATTGCGGAATAATAGACCATAATGCTTATTGCACACCATAGAAGCCAGGTTACCCGACCCGTTTTCAAGTAATTTACAAAAGTCAATATTTGGACAAAATACGACCGAGTTATTAACGTTTGGGTAATATTGCATGTGACAAGGGCAAACTTGCCAAAAAAAAACAATTCTTGACTTCGAGCTCCTATGGTCATGAGTATCCTATATATGAAGTTTGATGAATGTAGGTGCAAGCGTTTTGATTTTATAGGCAAGGTTAAAGTTTGGTACAAACAGACAGACAGACAAAGAGGCCTAAAACAATATGCCCCCGATCTATCAATACATAAAAAGCATTATTGTGTATTTCTAAACTAAACGATTGTTTACTACACTTGATGGGAATGATGCAAGGAGGTACCTGGGACCAATATACACAGGAGTTAGTCTTTGAAACCTGTTCAACATTAAGTAATCCAATTATCTATGGGAAATGTGATTGTTAATTTAACATACTCACATTTCCCATAGATAATTGGAACAGTTTTATAACAGATATGTAGCAAGACGTGCATCAGAATCCCATGGTTTTCTTACATAGGAGCAACTCCTAGACATGGGATGTTTTTGAAATGCCCAAAGCACCATCCACTGATCAACCGTGTGCAATTGGGAATCCACCTATGTCACATTCTCTTTATAAGAAGTCACCTAACTTCTCCAAACAAGGTTTTATATTCATCACAATGTATGGATACAGCAGGGTAAATCCATTGTTTACGTTTTCTGGTCTGATCAATTATACATTATAGCACTACCTTTTTATATTGTCTCCAACATTGTGCAATGCTCTTACCTAGATGTACTAGTCTACTTTTGGTTTGCTGGTTTACAAAGTCAACTTACTTGCCTTTCTTAACCTGCAAACCACAAATGGGTACAGCTAGCTTAGTTCTAATCTCCATGTCACTGGAGTTAGCCATTGAGGTGGAAAGAGAGTTAACAGGGCAAAAACTAAAAAATGTTTCATATCTCGGGATGAAATTTATTTATACAGCACAAATACTTATTCATAACATCATTTAAAAGGGCATGCCCTGGAACTGAAGCGTCTCAAATATAAATCAAATTGGTATCATTTGAATGCCTAAATCAATTAATGAAAGTCCTGTAAAATATGTACAAAATATCCCGCTAGTTGACTCAAAATACACATTTCAAGATTTACCAAACCTGCCGATTACGCCTTAGAAAATATTCGTCATTTTCATAACTCGACCCTTTTGGGATCTGTCAAAAGTGGAAAAAATGTCAACAAACAGTGAAATGGTAAGTTTTGCTCATGCCATGTTCATATAAATACCCACGCGCGCGTTAAGGGCCATTTTTGAAGGCACATTCTCCTTTGACTTTTCAGTAATAATTGTTTTTACAAGTGATAAACGCATTTTTGGTGTATAAAACCCAAGACACAGCAGTTCCAAGGCATGCCCCTTTAAAAGGAAGCTGATTTAACGGTATACATATAACAGGTAATGTATTTAGTAAATACATGTTCAAAAATAACATTCATAATAGTTACATTATCAATATAAGTAGTCTAGTTGTATGTGTAACACTATGTCCTTATTTTCATAATCAAGTACAATGTACATTGTATAATGAACATATTTACATTTTTAAAACTTCTTAAGTTTAAACTGTTTTTTGCAGCATTTTTCTGGACATCTATGATCAACACGATCTCCATTTTTCATATACTGAGTACACAAACATGGTAGAATATGATAATGCTTGCAAAAAATATGCTTCTTTGTCATTTTAATGAACATAGCAATTATTTTGAGGAAACTTAAGTAATTTTCAGAAACTTATCATCAGTTTTATAAACAGTCCTGATCACTACAGACATATCATGTGGATACAATGATTGAACAGTAATTAATGTCTGTAAAGCAACTTTGAATGAGAAGACCTATAAAAGTTCTGTGCAGTGTAAATGGTTAACAATTAGTCCAAACTCAAGAAGATATTTCAATTCCAATTACCTACTTAAGAATAATGATATTTACAAACATTTCACTTTGCAGGTTTTTTTTTAAATATTTCTAGTTAGTATTTACATTATATTAATTACATTGTTAAGATTTTAAAAGCATTCACTTAAGCAATAATTGGCAAATCAACAATTTTCACATTTGACTCTACAAGTCAGATTTTTATTTGTGAAACAGACATTGTTTTGATAATGCCTGACAACATGAAGACATACTGATATTAAATTAAGATATTTTGCTGAACGGCATACAAAATAAAAATTACACAGATATACACAAATTCACTCTTTACACTGATGTTCTATTCACTGAATGAAACATCAGATGAATACATTAACAGATATGATAAAACTGTGTTCAATATAGATCTCATTTATAGTATCATTCAACTTTTTTCATGAAAAAATAATTTATTTTAATAATATCCCCCTCTTCCACCTCCTCTATATCCCCCTCCCCTTGATTGAGATCCATGAAATCCGCCACGCCCATATCCACCCATTGGTCCGCCTCCATATCCTCCTCTACCTCCATGAAATCCACCTGTAGAAACAATGATTAATGATTAACACAAGAAATAGAATCACCTTTATATCAAGATGATAACATAAGAAACTAGAACTATCACTAAAGGTGATGAATACCCCCAGATGCGGCCTTGACACAGTTATTGTTACATTTTACAGAGGGAAATATAATGCATTTTCATTTTTTTAATACCTGCAAATTGTTGCTTAGATATATCCTGACCAGTTTCTAAATATACATTATATAAAAAATAACAAAGGGCCATAACTCATTAAAATTTACTTGGACAAAACCTATTGTGAACATGCACAACTTGGCAAACTACTTATCACTTCTAAGAAGTTTCACTGAATTCCTGCATGTAGTTGCTGAGAAATGGTACCGGCAAAATTTACCTAATTGTATAAAACAAAGGGCCATAACTCAGTGAAAATTAATCCAAACAAAACCTGGTTATTGCATGCACAACTTGGCTTACTTTTTATAACTTCTGTGAAGTTTCATTGAATTCCTATGAGTAGTTACTGAGATATTGTACATACACTGTATAAAAAACAACAAAGGGCCATAACTCAGTGAAAATTTAACCAACCAAGACAAGCTTAATGCATGCACAACTAGGCTAACTACTTATCACTTCTGAGAAGTTTTATTGAATTCCTTGCAGTAGTCAATGACAAATAGTCAGGACAAAATTTGCCTATTGTATATACTGTAGAAAAAAACAAAGGGGTATAACTCAGTGATAATTAATCCGAACCAAAAATGCTTTAAGCATGCACAACTAGGCTTCCTACTGATCACTTCTGTGAAGTTTCATTGAGATCCTGTGAGTAATTGCTGAGAAATTGTCCGGACAAAATTTGCCTATTGTATATACTGAATAAAAACAACAAAGGGGTATAACTCATAGAAAATTAATCCGAACGAAAAATGCTTTAAGCATGCACAACTAGGCTTACTACTGATCACTTCTGTGAAGTTTCATTGAAATCCTGTAAGTAGTTGCTGAGAAAAACTCCGGACAAATTGTGTCTACAGACGCACGGACCGACCGACCGACCGACCGTCAAGCGTGAATCCAATATAGCCCCCATATATTTCATATCTGGGGGTATAAAAATCAAATGTAGATTTATTGCCATGGAAACTCAAGCATAGCTTATACAAATAATATAGTACTTTTAGTTGCAGGAATAAAGATATATGTCTCATTTTATGTCAATTAAAAAGAAATTATTCACACATTATTCTAAGCATAATGTTATTAGAATGCATATTATTTATATTAAACATTAAATAAACAAATTCAGATAAAAATACAGTCAAGCCTGTGTTAGTGGCCACCTCCTAATTAAGGCCACCCTATGAATACAGGTCATTATTTCAGAAACTGTCATTGATTATTAAAAACAATACAATCTCTGAATAAAGACCACCTGTGAATGAAGGCCATATTTTGTATTTCCCAGGGGTAGCCTTTACTCACAAGTTTGACTGTAGATAAAATCATTTGACAGAATATTAATTATTCTAACTGTTAATATGAAACAAGAGCCATTATCTAATTGAGGGAAAGTACTTACCCCCGCCATAACCTCTTCCCCGTCCACCATGGTAACCACCTCCTCCACGGTTACCATCAAAACTTCCACCACGACTAAATCCGCCCATGCGTGGAAACTTGTTAGGAGGGCCGCCCATACCTTGAGACCTAAAGTGAATGCATACATTAAAATAAATCAAATAAATTGAGATATGGAAAAACATTTCAGATCTAATCACTAACAATCAAAATCGTCAAATTGACATCCCCCACCAAGTATTTTTGTCAGTTGGTTAAAGCAGATAAAGCATGAAGGAAGCATAAACGGATGGTACATTTTAGCATGTATGCCTTTGCAAGCTACAAATCCACTGCAAGCCACATTACAACAAAATACCTTTCGAATTACTGTAAGTAACATAAAAAGTGACCATTTCTGTATGTCAAAAAGGACTTTTCTGTCAAAATGCATGATAGAGTTATGGTTCATGATTGGCACATTTCCAATCATCACACTTTACCAATATTCCAAGTTCCATGCGGTTCCTTTTGGTATTTTTGAAATAATTATATGTAACAGTAAAAGTGATAACTTTTCTAATTCAAAAGGGGGATAATTCTGTCAAAATGCATGATAGAGTTATGGTTCATGATTGGCACATTTCCAATCATCACACTTTACCAATATTCCAAGTTCCATGCTGTTCCTTTTGGTACTTTTGAAGTAATTATAAGTAACATTAAAAGTGACAACTTTTCTAATACAAAAGGGGGATAATTCTGTCAAAATACATGATAGAGTTATGGTTCTTGATCAGTGCTCTTCCACTCATCACTCTCTACCTCAAGTTTCAAATAATTTTAACAAAACATTCACGTCAAAATGTGAGGAATAAAATCAAATTTCAGGAATGTTCATGTTTAAGAACATTTATATTTCATTTTAAATTCAATGCAAATGACTTTACCCTGATGATTCATCCTGCAATCCATGTCTACCAGCATTGGGGCGAGATAAAGCTCGTACAACATTCATTAGTTGTTCTTCCTGTGGTCCGGGGTTCTGAACACAATCTGGATTCTGAGTTGCTCTTACTATGAGAGCCTCTAGCGCCGGTCTTAAAGCTAGAATCTTCGCCGCTACTGTAGGTTCCATACGAAAATTTATCCTACGAGATAAATATAAACATAATTTATATAACAATAGTTACATACCTACAATTATATTCATATTTCACTATGTCCATAACAATAAAATAGCAAAATGCAGGTTCAGACGAAAGGTACTTCAATGCATCCAAATCTTCAATACATATAAAAGTTTTTTTAAATATTTATTACTATATTAACACAGTAATAAATTTTTTTTTTTTTTTTTTTTTCATATTTTTATAATCTATTCATGATACAGTTACCTGTGTTTATAGTATAACTATCTAAAATAGCAATTACACAATAGAAAGTCATACATGTATATAATTAACCAACTGGATGTCTTATTAAATCAGTTTTCTGAATGAGAATAAAATTCAAAATTTGTCTTATTTCGAAATGACTTTCAAAGATCTTTGCTATATGTATTTTGTGTTACATTTGATTTCTTTCTAGTGCTCCCATCATCTTTTAACTTCCCTGCAAACTATATGTAAGAATGAGACAAGCATAACATACCAGTCGTCAATAACTACAAGTCCATCTACAAGTGTCACATGACGTCCAGAAAACAACAACAACTGTAACGATGAAGTCATGGTCATCTGTTTACATGATACAGCTCTGGTACGAATCTGTAAAATATTCAAATACCGGTAACAGCAATATTATCATTGAATTCAAATAAAAAGATTATGGTATTAAGGAAATTAAGAATAATGAATAACAAATTTAAATAATAACAAATAATTCAGTATGACAAACAGTAACAAACTTTAACGTTCAAATGGAATTTTGAAGGACATATTCAAATATAACAATTTTGACCTTTGATATAGATTTGAATGTTTTCATAATAACACAGCCAGTGAGATGCCACATACATGATAAGGTTTTAAAGGTTGTTAGATCATAGGAATAAAACTGAAAGATGTTTAAATAAATATACAGTCAAACCTGTGAACAAAGGCCACCAATATGGCCTTTATAGACAAGTGACCTTTATATGGAGGTCATCTTGATCTAATTAATCAATTACAGTTTTTAAAAGAATGGCCTTTATTTGAAAACATATGTTTGACTTTACAGCCAAAAAGCTACAAACACTAATGATACTGCAAGAGGTAATTTATTATTTAAGTAGAACAAAAACTTTGACAAACCTTCTCTCCGAAGATAAAGTAGGGAGAAGGAAACTTAATTTCTCTGTTACTACAGTTAACAGAAGACTTGTGAACCAGCGCTGCCTTACTTTCCGTGGTGAGAACCTTACGCTTCTCTTTGTGGTAACATACATTGGGATATAAGCCCATAGCTAGTAGTGTAATCACCTACAGAATAAATAATAAAAATATATGTAACATCAAAATTTCTTTCCATAAACTCATTCAATTATCGGTCAAAATCCTATACTATATGTATATGTTAAATTGATTTTGTACACTCATTTCATATGTATATATATGCAGAGAGAAATAAAATAAACTTGAAACTTGTGTCTTCATGTATATAGACGGTCTGTTTCACAAGTTTCGAAGTGACTGTCATAGTAAATTGTACACAAGTATAGTCAATACAGTACAACCTCTCCAGAGCGACCCTCTCTTGAGAAACAACCTCCCTTCAACAACAGCATGATTTTTTTCCACTGCACAATTTAACTATTACTATAACCTCTCTAGAGCCACAACCTCTCAACAACAACATACTTTTGCTACTTCCAAATGGAGTTGGTTTAGAGATGATGCACTGTACTTATAAAAAAAATACATAATTAAATAATCCAAAATCAAGTGTTCATTTTTGAACCTCATTCATGTAATATTTTCCTTATTCCATATCATAGTAACACTTAGAATGTAGTAGCTTCTAGGAAATTACAGGAGAGTAAAGTAGTACCCAATTCCCTGAATCAGATTTTCTCAATGGATTTGCATGTTTAAAAAAAAAACACAAAAAAAACACATGATCACTGGATGCCCTTTTTTAAGGTTTTGGGGAAGGGTGACCGGGCCTTTTTCAAGGGGAATTTTGCGTCCAAAATAAGCAAATTATGGAAAAATTACTCAGTAAACAAGCACAGCGTAAAAAAGTTTAGGGAAAAATACATACTATTCAGGGCCGAAAATCAGCCCCAAATTTGCCATAAAAAGGGATGCATCCAAACAGTGAATCTGTGGAAAAATCATACAACTTATGAGGAAATGACTTACAACATCCATTTTGTTATCTGGTCCATGATAATTGAACATCTGTGGCATCAAGCAATCCTCTGGGAAGTCAGCATTGATCAAAATGTCTCTGATTTGGTTCTTGGCTTCAGATGTCATACGTAATGTTGGCATAGATAGAGACTTAGTTTCACAGAAGTAACTTTCACTCTGTTCTCCACCTTCCCTACATGATAAATACATAAAATGATGAAATATGAACAGCAATTTCATGCTTTACAACAGTCAGTAAAAGCTGTTTCAACCATAAATTCATGAAATAAAATCAAATCAACTGAATTTTATTGCAGACAGATAATTTTTATATTGAATAATAGAACAATTTAAGTCTTCCAATCGTATTTTATAATTCCTGTTTCTTGCTATTGAAATAGAACATGAAAACATGAATTGTTTGTGAAACACAAATGCCTAGATAGTATGACCTCAACCTTTGACCAACCGACCTCAAAATCAATAGGGGTCATCTACATGTGATGACCAACCTCCCAACCAAATTTAAGGAGCTTAGAATGAATAGTTCTCTCGTTATTGTTGGACAAGGTTTGGTTACAGACGGACTAACAGACCAACATGTGCAAAGCAATATACCCCTTTTTCTTCGAAAGGGTGCATAATAATGAATAAAACATGAATAAAACTTAAGTTGGTACCTGGCTTCTTCCCATTGCTGGAATGCATTCAACAAGGCAACATGATCACTATGCCTGTTGCCAGCTAGACTTTTATGGGCCCAGCCCAACCTACGTCGATCAGATGGTGTGATGAATGGTTCAGGAAATGTTGTACTGGCTGCTATGGTACATGCAGCGTCACCAACACTGTAACAATATATGTCATAGTAATAACACATTAACAAGTGGTAAATAGACTGGTTACAATCGTAACTACTCATGCATTCCCATCATTGAGAAATATGCCTCATACATAAATGTCGGGTTACAAATTTTGGTTATGTGGTTTCCGGTAACTACTTGTCAACACTAGATACTGTGGAATCATTAATTTTCGTTGGGGATTTAATTTCGTGGATTTCGTGGTTCGACTCATCCACGAAATCAAATCCCCGAGAATTCAAATGCGGACATAAGGCATTTCTTTTCAAAAATCAAATTCCACGAATTTATGTCCCCACGAAATAGCCTTTTTAGTAAAAACCACGAAAATTGAACCCAACGAAATTTAATGATTCCACAGTATTCATTTTCAAGAATCATTCTCAGAATGGTAGACTTTCAAATGTGTTTATCATTCAGGATAGATAAACTGGACCCCAAGTTCCCATTGAAAGAGTACCAGGTTGTTTCTATCTTTTGATTCCAAGGGGCAGCCATGATGGAAAGTAGCCTGTGAATAACAACATGGTTGCCTGCCTGTTATGACCAAGGCACTTTCTTTAGACAAACGCGGAGGAGTTTCAATTGAGACTGATTAATAATTCACAGCATACAAAGTCTTACATAATACAGGTAAGTGCCTAATTTTTGTCTCACTTATGAGTTTAGTAGAGACAAATACTGGTCAGACACCAGCCCTTTCTTTATTATTTTGGCGAACAGGTATCGGGTCCCTTTGATGGGGGAAATTTGAGTTTTGAAACACATATATACAAATGTACATTCTTAAGGTAGCATTTTGACTAATTCTCTTTTAATTATGGGGAAATCTATCTCTCAGGAGGAAAATATGTACTCTGGACACTTATACTACATAACAGTGAGAAATGTGTACCTGGAGTAAAATTTAATGGTTTTTGTCACTAGATAGTTACATTCCTGGAATATTGCATCTTATTTAATACTTTCTACCTTCATACTTTAAATAACTGTAGTACTCATTAAAACATTTTATTTCCTCTTTTTACCAGCAACTAGTTACAACTGGAAGAATGTTCCCTTAATTTGGTATCTTAACATATTCACAGGGCTGAGATTTCCTATATGGTTGTATTAGTTTTATTAAAGCCCCATTAGCTCTTTGTATGTTAAAATTAAAGTAGGTTTTATTTTACTTGGAAAGATGTCAAATCAGCAAACTGACTATTACATGCAATAAAAACATTCCAAATTTTTTTTTGATCATTAAGTACATATAGAAATGTAACACAATAGTATTCAATGATATGAAAATAAGAACAAGAGGGCCAAGATGGCTCACATGACAATCACTGTTCACTCATTAAAACATTCTTTTGAACCGGTGACCTAGTTTTTGACCCCAGATGACCCATGTTAGAACTTGTCCTACATATAAATAAAACAAACATTCTGACAAAATTTGGTGAAGATCCAATCAAAACCATGAAAACTACAGCATAGACAAGGTTTTCCTAAGATTTGACCTCGTGACCTAGTTTTTGACCCCAGACGACCTATGTTCGAATTTGTCTTACATATCATTAAGACAACATTCTGACTAGGTTTGGTGAAGATACGATCAAAATCTGACATCTACAGTGTTAATAAGGTTTTCCTAAGATTTGACCTTGTGACCTGGTTTTTGACCCTAGGTGACCCATATTTGAACTTGTCCTTAATATCATTAAGACAAACATTCTGACAAGGTTTGGTGAAGATCTAATTAAAACTGTGACATCTACAGTGTTGACAAAGTTTTCCTAAGATTTTACCTAGTGACCTAGTTATTGACCCCAGATGACCCATATTTATACTTGACTGTTATATCATTAAAACAAACGATTTGACAAAGTTTGGTGAAGATCCAATAATAACTGTGAAATCTACAGTGTTAAAATGGTTTTTCATAAGATTTGACCTAGCGACCTAGTTTTTGACCCAAGATGACCCATGTTCGAACTCGTCCAAGATATTATGAAGACATACATTCTGACAAGGTTTCATGATCATCCAATCAAAACAGTGACTTCTAGAGTGTTCACAAGGTTTTCCAGCAATTTGCCCTAGTGACCTAGTTTTTCACCGGAAATGACCCATTATCAAACTTGACCTACATATTATTAAAATAAACATTCTGACAAAGTTTCATGAAGATCCAGTCAAAACAGTGATTTCTAAAGTGTTCACAAGGTTTTCCCTTATTTGGCCCTGGTGACCTAGTTTTTTACCCAAAATGGCCCAATATCGAACTCGTCCGAGATTTTGTTGATATCAACGTTCTGACCAAGTTTTGATAAAATTGAGCTAAAAATGTGGCCCCTAGTGTGGTCACAACATAAAGTTTGACGACGCACACCGCACGACACCGGACGAAGAGTGATCCTAATAGCTCACTTTGTCACTTTGTGACATGTGAGCTAAAAAGCATCAGACATTTCTATGAGATTTTGGCTAAAGAAAGGCATTATGTAAATATTGTTTTAGAGCAAATACAATATATTTCTTATATTTTACTATCATTTTATCTATTGTTCTAAATTCAAAAAGTTTATATGGGCCTTTAACATTAAGTCAGTTAAAAGCTTATCTTACAAGAAGATACATCCGTATATAATCATCTTCCCAAGTCTTGGTTCTATAGGTAACTTGGCGAGAATCTTCCCCAAGGGAGTTAACTCATCATTGGAATCTAACGCCCTCATTTCTGTAACATGAAAATACAATATATACTCAACATGGATTATCTTTTAATGGTTTAAACGTTTAAAATGAATGATAGTTTTTCATCAATGCTTACATTAAAATGTTATAAAACGTTATCCTAAAATTTTATCAGATTCGAGAACAGATGACAAGAATATATTACACAAACCTACATAATTATGGGAGGGGGGCATTTTGGACCTTAATAACTATAATACACAACCCCTTCAACACGCTAGCCCCCTATGCAATCATATATTATCAAATACAAATTAGTTCACAGCCAACTAGAAGTCCATGCACCATGCCTTAAAAGTGCAAGTATATGACCTGAGACAGAAGACATTTCAGTAAATATTCAATAGAGCGACACACCTCAATGATATATAAATAAATACTTCCTTAAGACAAGCGCTAGCAACCTTACTATGAGAAAACCACCACAGAATGTCCATAACAAAATCAGCGATAAGATTATCCACATGTTTACCTCTAAGTAGAGCTTCAGCTTCAATCACAGCATCTATAGGAGGAGGCTCTACAGCCTTAGCGAGGAATTCTGATATTGATCCGAGACGTAATAACTTGATAGATAACGCTAGCTCATGTAATGGTGTACGATATATCTCTGGCGTTGTATGTTGTTCTAATCTATAAAACATAAGTACAATTATATTTTGTCTTTCAATCATTTGAGTTTTTGCATGTATTTAATAATGTATGGATGCGTAATACTTACTGGCAAATGTTTTACTATTTTGTAACCATGGTTTATTCTTATTTATATTATTATCAGTAAGTACATATATCTATGATATTTATTACAGCTAATTTGTTCAATTTGATTATTTATTTGACGACAAATATGATTTATGTTCATGTCGATAAATATTTTGACTTAACATAATTATTACCAAAGCACTCTATTCTATATCATTCAAGCAGTACAATAACACCGCTTCAGTGTAAAACCTAATAATGCTTAGAAAGACTATACTTGTGTGCTTTATCAAAAGGAAACATTCCACATCAGGTAACCAAGAATTACTTATCATAAAATCTGTTCTGATAAAATCAAACTAGTGCTAGTGGCCACCTCCAAATGAAGGCCACTTTGAGACTAAAGGCCATTCTCTTAAAATGTCAGAGATTATTTAAAACAAAATGACCTCTAAATCAAGGCCATCTGTCAATGAAGGCCACATTTAGTATTTCCAAGGGTGGCCTTTGTTCACATTTTAACCATACAGACCAAACAAGCTCTGAAAATAAACTGTAATTATTTTAAATCATAAATCAAATTGAACTTTCATCAATAACATCCATATCCATTTTGTTTAACCAGATTAAATGATCACCTGTCAAATCTTGCCCGAGAGCACAAGTGAAAGGCAAATCCTTCTTGAACACGCCCTGCACGACCTCTCCTCTGTTCAAGGTTGGTCTTTGATGCCCATACAGTGGCGTAGTTAGTCATGTTATTATGTGATGTAAACAACTTCATCTTAGCTCTAAAAATATATATATATATAATATGATTAAAAGAACAATTATGCTGGGGCTGAAAATAAGAACTAGTTTGTTTGGAGTGATCCAACCTACTCTCGAAAATCCTAGCAAGAATTTTTTTTATTAAAATACATTTAAAAAAAATCCCTAACAACCTACCCAGTGCTAAATTCTGGGTCGGAGTACTCCAAACAAACTTCTTTTTTTTTCAGCCTGGAATCTTTACTAACTTGTATTCCTTATTAAAACCTTAACATTGGCAATTTATTCTCAGACAACCAGGTTAGTAATGGTACAGAATCCAGGGAAACTTGTAGAGTTAACTGCCTTTTGGTATATAACTAAACAAGAGCGCCGCAAGCCAAGTGGTGTCAACGTTCATCAGTTCACCACATCAGTGACTTCTATCCACCTATGAAGGTTCATGTTGTTACCTCTCATAGTTATAAACAAAATTTTCAATACATAAAGGATAAGAATGACCATGTAGCATGATATGGCTGACAAGAGACGGTCACAGTTCAGACAAATAAAGTTCACCTACTTGCATGAGTCAATAACAAACGATACATCATTGATGGTGATACTTGTTTCTGCGATGTTGGTTGATAGAATAATCTGAAGATGAATAAAATACATAATAAATAAGAATCAAAATACTATATTTTTTTCAATATGACTTCTTACTTTTAAATCTTCAGGTCACAAGATAGAAAATTAAATGTGCCATACCATCCACTTGGTACATTAAAAACTTAATTCATTTATAGTAAGAAGTTCCGTCCTTTTTGGAAACTGTATGACAGATTAGCTTTCCACAGCTGTCACTCACTCAGTGCACATGAATTTTGATGCAGACCAAAAAACTATGTTTAACTACAACCGCCATGCAATTGTAAAACTAGTTCATGCTCCATGTTGCAGTGCACGTCTATGTAAGTTCAGTTTCCATGAGTACTTGCAGTACTTTGATTATCTTATGTAATCCAATATATTAAGGAAAAGTAAACCAGTTCATTTCCTGAAATCATGATAATTGTTTTATAACTAAACAATTTAACTCAACTACAGTTTTAACCATACACCCTTCACAAGATCAGCATGAGCTGTGACTGCACAAAGTTCTCTCACTCTCACCTTTGTTACACCTGGAGGAACGGGTTCAAACACACGTCTTTGATCCTCTCTAGGTATTTGTGAATGAAGAGGTAACAGTCGGTAGTTTCTTCCACCTAGCATAAAATAGTTATAAAACAATTTTTATTTCAATGCATATAATTCTGCAAGAAAGATTCATAAATTTTTTATCATACTTCTTTAATATTTCTGAATATTAATTCACTTAGATTAATTTATCATACAGATGGGTTTTTAGATCAATAATTCATGTCACAAGGGCTGATTAAAACCAAAATTCTTATCATTCATTAACAAGAGTGCCAGGTCACAAAATACGCTCATCAAGGGCCATATCTCAGAAGAGCTTGGGCAGATTGGGCTGGTTATCGAACTTGGCCGAGATCTCATGACCTTAAACATTTCCATCAAGTTTGGTGAAGATCAAAATAAAACTCTTTGAATAAGAGAGTGGACACCGTTGTGTGACTGCAAATGGTTACATTGAAAACTTATCTAAATTAATAATTTGGCAAATTCTATTTTCAAGATACTTCATCACCAAAATTTTGTTCAAAATACATTATTCTGACATTACGTCATAAATGAAGTTTATACTGAGGAATCATCGATAATAATCACTCAAGATATAGCTATATCTTATACATGTTTATATAATGTGTATAAAATGATTTACACATGAAGATGAATAAGTAAAATGCATGACAGCATGTAAATGTTTAAGGTATATCTAGTAACTGAGTTTACCAAATTCTGGATGCATTTCTAAGTGTTTATGTAATGCAAATATGAGATTCCATCCAGGTAAGAAAACAAGAACTGATCCAGGAATATCCAGTGTCTTCACATACTTTATCAAAGCCTGAAATAACATCAATAAAATATTAATTATAACATCTATCCAATTATCAGATAGTAGTTTTGCCAACTGTGAAAATGAATTTTTTTTAATTACACAAAAGTTAACAAATTCGGCTTAATATTAGTTTTTAATAAATTGCATCAGACATATTACAACCCAGATTCTTTGATCTAAGCCACATACATGTGAAAATTACTACTATCTCTGATAAGGAGTGGCTGAATGCATAATAACGAAGAATAGACAAGATTGTAAAAAGCTATCTTACTCAGCTCTTATTTAAAATTAGTCAAAATATTCCTATGAAAAGGTTTGTTAATTAGACATATATATGGGCTGATTGGCGGTCAAGTGGTAACACACTGGACTACTAGACGAAAGGTCATGGGTATGATTCTCAACTCTGCCTTTTGAATTTCTCAGGGACACTTTTTCAGTGTTACCATCCCAACTACCAAGTCAAATACTGTATCTAGAAAATTTCAGGAAAAAGGGCCAGGTATGTATCGGTGCTTTACGCCAAGCACGATAAAGAACAAGGAAAAACTATTAAAAAAGAGTAGGGATATAAATGCCCGGTTCTCCTGTATCTTCTCTACCCTCTCTCTGGAGTGGCTCTGAAATACCATAGCCGTCGAATGGACCTTTAAAGAACAGATAAATAAATAAGTATTTAGACTGACCTCAATAAGTTCAAATGATGCTTCCTTCTCACTCATCATGGCCATGGCTCTCTTTGTTTGTTCACTGTATTCATTAGAGATAACCAGGTTCATATTATCCTGAAATAAAAACATGATTTAAACAGTAAATCACTAACAATTAAATCTTTTTTATTTCAGAAATTACCCTAAATTCAACGAAACAGATATTTACTTTATTTCTTGCATGAAATGTGCATAATTTACATATGTATATAGAAGCAAATATCACATAAATTATTTGATTTCAAATAAGCTCTAACACATGGCACAAATATACTAGTAAAATTTATCGACGTCCAGTTAAAGGTAGCTGAAAATAAAGTCAGTTGAAAAACAAATGAAATTAATCGATAACATGAATAATGGCCAACTTCATAGTTTGTGACACCCATAATACTAGTTTGCCTGAAACACAAATTTAATTGTAAATCTCTAATCCAAACTAAAGCAATAGTTCAGTAAGGCAAGTCACCTCAAATATTCTTTTACTACGAAAAGTAATCAGTTTCGTTTCAGTGGCTTAAAAACCGTTTTCAACAACTGACTGTATGCTAACAAGAACTTACTTTCCCCTCCACTAAGAACTGGTAACTTCTCCACATATGAAAGAAAATTGACACTAACGCAAAATTTTCATAGAAGGGTTATGACCTGCTGCGACCAGGATTTGAACCCAGAATGCCAGATTAGAAGTCGAGTTCACGAATCACTGGACCACAGCCTCTTTAATTGGGAAAGAAAGGTGTTGGTTGCCATGGTTACAAGAAAAGAAATATTTTCTCCTACCTCACTGTCACCAGTTTCATCTTCATCGTCTCTGTCACGTTTCTTCTTTCTATCATTTGGCGGAGGAATAAAGTTCAACATCTGTATACAATCTTCAAGATAATATTCTGTAACACGAATGGCATAAAAAAACAATTAATAAACTGGAAAATAATATCACCTACCCTTGGTTTTTAGGTTGAATTATTAGCATAAATTGTGATAAAGATATAAATGACTGAAGTACATTTATAAGTATGATTATTCACCTCACCCAAACAATCCCTCAGATAGTGCAACCCTCTGTGATATAGTATGTAAATAACACATAGCTTTGTGGGTAACAGTAAAAATGTCAGCCTGAGGAAAGTACAGGCCGAGGGTAACAGTACTTTTCGAGGGCTGACATTTTTACTGTTACCCACAACGTAAGCTATCTGTTATTTATTTTATTACCCCAAACTTTTTTCAAGAAAATACTTAAAAAATTTACTATCACCTATGTGAAAGTAAAAAATACTGAAAAAAAATACTGTTACCTATGTGACAGTAAAAAAATACTGTTAGAAATTTACTATTACCCTGTGACAGTAAAAAAAATACTGTTAAAAATTTACTATCACCCAGTGACAGTAAAAAAATGTTCAGTCACGTGGTACCATGAATGTAACAGTAAAAATGTTACCTGTTTGCCTATGGGAAATTAGCATTACAAAAAAACTGAGGGGTAATAATATTAGTTACTTAATAAAGTTGTGACCTAGAATCTTTTTCATGCAAACATCCAGCTCTTTCAATCTTACACCAGAAACAATATCATATAATTTTGTTTTTTAAAGTGATCATACACAAATTACCTTGTACAGGAAATGTTCTACCATACACTTCAACCACTTGACATTGACCAAAGTAATCAGTAAACAATGATGTATCCACAGTAGCAGACATGAGTACTATCCTTAATTCTGGGAAACTTGTAACCATATCTCGTAGTAGTACTAGTAGAAAGTCAGTCTATAAACAGTGATAGGAAATGAAGAAATGGTGAAATAATTACAAGTTATACAAATTCAACAAGCATGTTAGCTCAATCAGTTCAATATGTGACAGCGGGTCTAAATGCCACATATTACAGACCATAGTAAGGTACTTTTTTCTCCATAAAAACAAGAAGTGATGGTCAAACACTGATGACCCTTAAGGCCAACTGGATAGTTTGGCCTAGACCTTTGACCTCAAAATCAAAACCAGTCTAAAGGTCACACGTTACAGACCATAGTAAGGTACTTTTTTCTCCATAAAAACAAGAAGTGTTTGTGAAACACTAATGATCCTAAAGGCCAACTTGATAGTAAGACCTAGACCTTTGACCTCAAAATCAAGAGAGGAGTCTATATGTGATGACTAACCTCCCAACCAAATCTGAGGAGCTTAGGCAAAATAGTTCTCTAGTTATTGCCAAGACAAGGTTTGGGTACGGATTGATGGACCGACATACATGTGCAATGTACTTTTCTTCGAAAGGGGGCATAAAAAGACAGTAAATGTAACTTATTTATCACCCCTTCTAAAAAACACTTCATACTTGATTACAGCTCTTAAGGTAGCTGCCAATTTGTGGGATGGTCAAAACTGCAGTGGAAACAGTGAAAAGGTGAATAATAAATCATGTAAGGCTGTACTCATATTTTATTCTTTTTCAAATTATTATTATCAAAGTGATTTAAATACAGTGCTTAAACTCAAATGTAATTTAAGTGTCTTACATTCAGATCTCTTTCATGTATTTCATCAACGATCACATGTGACACGCCCCTCAATCCATTCTCTAGTCTCCTTAGAAACGTACCTGAAATATTCAAATAATATCAAAGTACTGAAAGTACTCATGGAAACTGAACTTTCTTACAGAACAGAAACTAGTTTTAACAATTGCATGGTGGATGTAGAAATACACAGTACTTTGGTTGGCATCAAAATTCATGCCCGACGAGTGAGTGACAGCTATGTAAAGTTGAACTATTGTTCATTTCTTAAAAAAATGTTTCTTTCAGAAAGCTGACCTGGTATGGTTAGTGGAATGCAGGCAGGACTGCTGCTTGAAAGGTCACAAGTTTGAGACTTTGTCAATGTATATATTCCTATATGACAATCGGACTGAAAGTATTGCATCCAAAGCCATAAGTCTCACACTATTGATTAATAAATAATACATGTATAAGAATGCCGACAGGTCATAATTGTATGCTGTGGTAAAACAGGTTAAAACTAGAAAGTAAACCAGAATCACTGAATGTGATACACAAATAAAATACTGATAAAAGATTCAAACCCAATGCAAAACAATCCACTAAACAAACAAATGAATGTAGTACAGGAGGAAGGATAAGAAAGGAGGAAAGAATTAAGTAAGGCAGAAACGAACAAACAAACAAATGAAAAAATAAATGAAGGAGCAAACAAGCAAACAAACACTGTCACACAGAATGTATTGGTAAATGACATACTAACCTACAGTACAGTACATTATAGCACCATAAGGTCTTGGCATCACTGTTTCAAACCTAACACTATATCCCACACTGGTACCCAACATCTCACAACGTTCATTAGCCACTCTCTCAGCAATAGATATAGCACTAATTCTTCTAGGCTAAATTAGAACACAATACTCAGTATTAATGCCAGCAGAATATCTCAAAATCATATTAAATACCATGAGAATAGTGGTGCAGTCTATGATATGATCCCAGTAAACTTATTTCGAAAGACTGACAATTTTTTTCAAAAACTTGGAGTAACCATGGTCTAACACCAACCAAAATGAATTTCATCTCTTGAAATGACCCCAAGTATCTATTTTAAGATACTGAATTTTTTTTTTTTAAAGAAAATTTCGACTAAAGAACTGTATAGCTCAAAACAGATCAATTGCCTCTAATTGAGTAAAAGCACACAAAAACAGTTTACAAGAAAGATTGGAATTCCTATAAATCATGTAAATCTTAAGGATACATAATAAAAACACAAAATATTGAAGCACAAATTAATAAAAAGAAAATATGCGACCAGTAGGTTTTGAACCATGATTTAAGTATGATAGCAGTGCTACCTATCAGTTAAATAAATAAGAACATAAATTAGTACCTGTGTAATGATAATGTTACAGTTAGCTCCTCTTCCACACTGTATCATCTCGTCCAATATAAACTGTGGTACCTAAACCCAGGACAAAAACAGAAAATTAGATAGCTCCCATTTTAAAAAGCTCTATTAATATTGTTAATTTGGATTTTACAACAAAACACACAAACTTACGAACTAGTATTATTTCTTCATTAGTCAACATTACGGTGCTACCGCCTTTATTAAGACATAACAATAAAATAATAAAATAACGGACGTTACGTCATAATAATTATCATATCAAGCGTGACGTAAAAAGGCGGGAGTGCGTGCAGAACAATAACAAAATGTAATTAGTTTAACGCTTTCCGATTGAAGAAATACAAATATTAATATTGTAGAATACAGTAATTAGTTATCGCTCAAGTTAAACATTGCACAAATACAAAGGAACATTTGGCAACTATTCCAGCTTTAACTGTGGAAGAAGACCCCCGGCTTACATATAGATAGAACCACAGTGACTGATCTTCTGTAAGTTAGCTGAACAGATTCTTCACATGTGAACCTTAGTCCTGAGTCTGATTCAAACTCACAGTATTAAGGGCAGGCGATAACAAGTCAGAAGCAGTCTTCGAATTTAGCACCGAACCATGAACCAAGTCCACCAAAATAACCATCGGTCCAGTAAATTTGAAAAGGTCAGTGGTCCGAAGGTCCAGTATATTTTTCAGTGATAATTTTATTTATTATTTTAATTATAAATATTTCAATCACTCTCGAAAATACGTTTTTTAGCAAAATCATGAGAAAATTTACTTGTACTCTTTTTGGTCCACTTAAAGTTCATTCGGTCCAGTAAAGTTTGCATTTTCACTGGACCAGTGCTTACAAAAGTTTTTTCCTGAGAAGGCAGCCTACACTCCAACATGCATTCTATGTACATAAAAATAATGTATGATAATTATATGATAATAACATATACCTGTGTGGTTTTACCACATCCCGTCTCTCCTCTTATGATAACCACAGGGTTGTTATTGATAGCATTTAGTATTTGACCAGTGGAGTGCCATACAGGCAGCTTGGATCTATCATCTAGCATCTAGACAATATATTATATATAAAATGTTAAAAAATATCCGAGTCAAGCAAATTAATAATGAAAAATAACTAACATTCCATAGGTATTATTATATAATTCAATAGCCGACTGGTATCGTCATTGACTCATCAGGGCATTAATAATAAAATGGCGTCAAAATTTACGTAGTTACATAGCAACGTCACATTTATGCGTACACATGTGTACACAACGTCAAAATCTACAGATCTTTCATACATGGATAGTCATCTAACATTGTATGTTGCCTTTTTATTGTATACGATCAAACCTGTCAACGAAGGCCACCCTTGGGAAAGAAAAAATGCAGCCTTTATTGCCATGTGGCCTTTATTCACAGGTCATTGTGTTCTAAATATTCAATGAAGGTTTTTAAAAGAACAGCCTTTATTCACAGGGTGGCCTTTATTTGGAGGTGACCACTGACACAGGTCTGACTGAATATGTAAATATATTTAGATCTAAATGAACAAATATATACAAACCTTCTGTAATGTCTCATCATTAGTTTTCTGACCTTCCAATGAATTATATAAGTCTTCACTTATACCTTCTAGTGTAGCCTAAAACAAACAAACATTAATACAAGTATGGTTCAAATTAAAGCAAAAATTGCTGTGCTTGTACTTCACTTAATTACACAATTTCTGATTTTAGTCATGTTGCTAACTAATGTCAATATAATGTCTCTCTGGATCAATTTGACAGAAAATAGAAATACGTCAATAGGACACAGATGCCCCACTCTATTATTCTTGTCTTGGCACACTATGTGTGACACAAGATTTTCATACATGTAATACCAAAATACAAATTCAAGAGCAGATAACTCCATAGACTTCAACCTTTGACAGAGTTAAAACCCTTCTGTCATGCACAACTTGATATGCTGATAAACATTCCTGTATAATTTCATAACTCACTTTTGAAGACATGTGTGACACAAGCTTTTCAGACAGAACGACAAGGGTAAACCTATAGGTCCCCCCATCTTTCAGAGCAGAGGCACAAAAACATAATCATTTGTTATACACCAATTATTAACATCACACAAATATGTCAGTTCCTTAAATTATCTACAAATTTAGAACACAACATTATCATAGACAAATCATAATTATATTAGCTTGTATAGAATGCAACAGGTAAGGGGACAAAAAACACCTAAATCTTGTACTCATGAAATCCAGGAAGTAAAATGATTTCATTTACTTGGGTTAAACACCGTTTTTTCAACATTTTTTCTGAAACATATGGCAGTTAATTCATATTACAAGTCTTCAAGTACGGTATTCAAACCAGTACTTACTTTCTCAAGAAACCGGCAAATTCTCCGAATCTGATGGAAAATCCACATTGTTGTCAAATTTCCATGGAAGGGTATGACCTGCCGTGACCGGTAATCGAACCTAGATCACCGGGTTACAAATTCAGTATAATAACCAACCAATGGACCACAGTAGAAATAATAATAAGCATTATGCCATAATAAAATAACTCACATAAGCTAATGGACCTTCATCAATGTTACAGTTTGACCAGGGGTTCCAGTTTTGCTGGGGTGGTGCCCAGGGTACCACACCTCCCGGGCGTCTAATACCTGGCTCAAACTCATCTAGACTTGTCTTATTGATCAATGAAACAATTCCCTCTTGGTTTGGTTCCTGGTTTAAAAAAAGTTAAAACAAAATTAAACAACAGAAAAAGGATTTGCTTAACAAGACAAACATATTCAAACCAACTAATCATTCAATCTAGCGAGATTAACAAACAGAAATTTTACTATGAACAAGGAGAAAGTATTTACTTCATGATTATATTATAAAAAGCTAGTTCTAAAACTACATCATTAACAAAATGTCTGAATACTTTAATGCATAAACACAATTGATGAATTAATTGTCCACTAAAAAATCGTTTTACTATTTTTATGTAATTGATATATTACCAATGTGTTTTTTTTTATTTCCAAATAAAATCATGCCAAAGATAAAGTAATAATAGCATGTCACTTGCAGTTACAAACTGATTGAGATTATCAGGAAAACAATCAAAGACATTATGGTAAAATAGATCCAATCAACTGATTGTTTGTACTTTATTTCTAATCATTACACATACTGGTATTGTAGAATCTATATGCCACATTTGTAATGTTTCATCCAACTTCTGTAAAAGCTCTGGGGCTACAGCCACATCATATGGTTCAATCTGAAAGAATAATACACATGTTTATAGCATAAGCTTCATACTGCTACATGATTTATACACATTCTTTCATCTTGTCAAAAATCTTTTTTTTTTAATTATAAAGACAACCTTTATCAATGTGCACGGTTTGTTGTAGCTGTAAAATTGCAGCATCTTTATTATTCAATTCCGAATCAATTCAGAGCATTAAATCTTTTATCTCGTCTTTCACACATTTTCCTTGAGAAATTCTCTAGCAAGGTAATTAAATGTTCATACATAAAAATGTCCATACAGAAATACTAACTAACAATTAAAATATTATTCAAGAATGGCACAATAAAACATATCAATGTTTTCTTTCATTATTATAGTGAGATGAGTTACAACCATTAAATCTGAGGGTGAATTGATTTAAAATTAAACAGCAGTGAGAGATCAGGGCTGGTATTCAATAAACATCTTAAGTAATTTTTTAACTTAAGTTTCATTTTTCCTTAAATTCGACTTTTTCCTTAACTCTTTTGTACTAATACAAAGGAGGAAATCACAATGATATGATTTTATCTTTGTTCTAAAGATGCCAATTATGAAAATGATAATTCATTTTCACACTTTTGAAGACTGGTTTACAAACTTTTACCATGAAAAAAAATTACACTTAAGTAAAAATTTCGACTTAAGTTAAAAAAAATCTTAAGATGTATATTGAATACAGGCCCAGATCCTTATGAGGAATTTCTTCAAACTGTAACAGGAGGAGGAAAATAATGTACCCGTTGCAGGGCTCGAACCCGCAACCTCAGTTGCTGTACTAACTTGAGCTTATCAGGCTGTTAAAATCACAGCCAATTTACAAATACAAGTACAATGTACTATACTTATACAATACTGGTACAAAACAAAAACATATTTTTTATACTTACTCTATCTCCCTCTTTTTTCCTTACTTGACCAGTGTATGCCTCTATAACGTTTCTATGAAACAATTGTCGTACCAATGATAGAGCACAGGACTTGGAGGCCACTTGTTTGTTGGAACCATGCTCCCTAGCACTGACATCTGTTAGATATAAACAAAACTATATGTTTCATCTCCATATAGATACAAGCTAGATCACAATTAATTGGCTAATTTACCGGTAACTAAATTTTCTTAATTAACTTTTTTTCTCTGAAATTTAACATAGCATTAACAGCAAGGGTCATTTTGTGACTTTTCTGCTTTAACCATGGTGGTAGACGCAAGTAGAATAACTATCAATCAGGTAGCTAGCTGGACAGCTTCCTCACATGTGAAATTTGGTCCCAGGTGGTATTTGAACTGACAGCAGGGAGGAACTAGTGGCTACAAATTAGAGACCATAACTACTGGGCCACATAGGCCTCTGTTTTAACAAGAAGTGTTTGTGAAACACGGATGCCTCCTAAAGGCCAACTGGATAGTATGACCTTGACTTTTGACCTACTGACCTCAAAATCAATAGGGGTCATCTAAATGTGGTGACCAACCTCCCAACCAAATCTGACAAGCTTAGGCCAAATACTTCTCTAGTTATTACCCAGACAAGGTTTGGGTACGGACGGACCGACCGTCATGTGCAAAGCAATATACCCCCTCTTATTTGCAAGGGGGCATAATTAATAAAGAGTGAAAATTCAACATTTTAAGGGGTCTGTAATGTAGTTTGATCAGTAACACATGTTTAATTACAATGAGACAACCTCAATATTGAAACCAATATTTTGATCTCAAATGTGATCTTTATAATTATCAAAATTTAACAGTACAAGAATACATGGAATACTTACAAGCTTTTAATCTGTTCACCCAGAACTTCATCTCAGCTATAAAACTCCTACAAAATTGAACATATAATACTAACATAGGACAGACTTAGCTAAAAAAAATCATCATACCAAGATAACTACAAACACCGTTGAATCTCATATTTGGAAACAAAAACATGACAAAATGGATAATTTTATTTCAATTATTTTACAATTATCACAGGAACATAAAGCACAAATAATGAAATAAATACGAAAATATAGAAGGAACACCTTGTCAATCACAAATATAAGAATTCTCTAAAAGATAAAATTCCAATCATTGGTACCATACACTTCATATCAACAAAATTCTTTTCATTCCAAGAAAAAATCATACACTCTTATTTCACACTTTCAATTTGTCTCTTACCTATACACATCAAGTAATTCTCAAGGGAAGCAGTTCTTGTGTTGTCATAAAGGTAGACAACTCTTGTCACTTTGTCACAGTTGTTGTAATGTAGATGCTAGGAATCAAACAACAAGTTAAACATTGTACACAAACACATGCATTCTTTGCAAAACTAAATAATCTTAAATCATGAATGGAATATGAAATCTTCAGTAAGAAAAAATATCTTCAGACATCATACACCCTAGACCCCTCCCTCACTTCCACAATGAACCTAGACCCCGCCCTCCATCTCTCACAATGAACATAGACCCTTCTCCTACCACAATGAAATTAGACCCCTCCCGTCTCCACCCACAATAATTTTTACCCTGCCCACCCCACCTCTCCCACAATGAACTTAAATTCTGCCCTTCTCCCGCAATGAACTTTTTCAATACTGCAGGACTGAAGCCTATTCTTAATCAATGAAAAATGTATGTTTTACGTTTTATGCATGTGATCTTGTACAATATTTATCAGTATTCAAATAAACAGAAGATAGACAATGTTTATTAATGCATACTTATCAAACAACAAGATATGTAAGCCATCACTTTATTGGTGTTAAATCACCACCAATACAGTAATGTGTTGTTTTCACATAAGCCGCTAAATCAGTATTTTTGTTCAAAATCATGCAAGTGCTTGACACAAAATATTAAACTTTCAAACATTACATTAATTACTAAGTAGTACAATTTAATCATTAACTTTACAAATTTAGAATAATGACAATTGTATAAAATAACTTTATAGACAAAAATGAACTTTTTCTTGGCTTTTATTTTCATTAACTTTTAATCATCAACGTAACTTCTCTAAATTCTAAATACATCCAGCTCAAAGGTATACTTCAATCTACATGTATTAGCTAAAGATTTATCAAAAATAATTGTTTCAACATAATTTGATAATGGTTTCTCTATTTAGTAAAGAAAGACTTGTAATCACTAGGAGTTGGTACCAATATCCGGCGTAACGTTAAGTGATTTAACACAAATATTTCTATTCAATTTCATTTAGTAAACAAATCTTTAAATCCAAACATAGTGACGATAAACCAAAACAGAAGTTTGTTTATAGAACAATATTAACATTTAAATGGAATTGTTTATAGAGTTAGGAATTAGGACTTACATAATACTAGTAAATTGTTGAGCAGTTTTGAAATATCTAAAAATTAAACAAAGGAAGCTGTTAAAATACTGAATTAGCTGCTTGTATTTAATGCATGTTTTTATACATGTAAGTATTAGTGACTGTGAAAAGTTAACCATTTGTAGCAATAGCCTTAATATACATTTGTACGACCTGAGGCCCATTTTATCAATGTGTCGTAGCCACGACATGTCCTATCTTATGTCAAAAACTTACAACAAAAACTTAAGATGCCGTAACACCATTTTATCAACGTGTCTTACGGCAGACTTATGACAAAGAATTGTGTTACGATGTCATAAGACACCGATAAAACGGGCCCCTGATGTTTTCTCTGGGAAGAATTAAAGTAACCTAGTACCGGATTTATCTTTTCTTCATGACAAATTCTGACATTCACACTTTAGTGTTCATTTTATTTTAACTCTCTAGGGGTCTGTGAGGTCAACATTGTTATGGTTTCTGACAAGTAACTAAAAACCCTTCACACTCCAGTCCCATCCAGGACTAGGACTTGCTCCTGCCAGATTACAGAAAGTTTGCGGTTCTACCCAGATGTATGCCTAGGGTCTTTCTATGCAAAAAAAAGCTTGAAAATGACACTCCTAATGACACTGGCTTTATGTGTGATGATTAACCCCAGAGGAAAAAAGTTCAACCTTAAATTTTTAACATTTCTTTGCTTTCTGACATCAATTTGTTGTATCAATACACAACACATTCAAGTGAACATTATGACAATTGCTACAATTCGAGTTATTACCAATCAAAGTCTATCTTCTGTATTAAGTAACACTGACATTTTTACAGAAACAAACAGTTACTTCATGTCCATGCTATGAACTAACTGTTCATTTCATTAAAGTTGTTGTTTGATTTCCTGAGTAACAAAGTGAATCTTAACATAATCACCTTCATCAATCAGATTCTCATGAAATTTCAAGGTCAAACAGTCATGACCTTTCAAAGTCATACACTTCAAGAGCTCAAGGTCACATATTCAGAAACATTGAATGTCAAACATACTCTGGTCTTTGAATGTATCATGACCTTTAACCTTTCAGTTGACCTTTCAAATTCAAATATACTTTGACTTATATATAAAGACAACACATCAGAATTTTCAAGGTCAAATTTCATCTAATATTTGCAAGCCAACAAATCTGCTGACCTTATTAAGTCAAACAAACTCTGTGACAAATGAAGGTCATAGTTGTGCAAGTTTTTAAGAAAGTTTTTTAGCAAAATGAAGACATTCTATTTACTATACCACGTAAATAAAATATTTTCCTTAGTAAAAATATATAGTTTGTTGATAATAATTAAAGGAAACAGACAAAAGTAATAAAATAAAGAGGTTTTGTAACACTCAAGCAAATATAATTTTGGCCTAAAATTAAGAAGGTAAACTCAAATACTACTAGATTCTTGTCTTCTGCAACTTTATCTATTTTTAATAACAAAGAAAATGCAACTAAATGTAGAAATAAGTACAAACATAAAGATATAAATTGCAATAAAATACAGTAATCAAGAAAATACTTAAACAAAGAACATTAAACATATCTGTATAAAAATTAGTAAAGAACTGATCAGTAAGATAATATGCATCTTATACCAAATAAATATAATAATAAGATGCAGTCAACCCTGTGAAGAAAGGCTAGCCCTGGAAAAGACAAATAATGACCATAATTGATAGGTGGCCTTTATTCACAGGTCATTTTGTTCTTAACAATCAATGGCGGTTTTAAAAAGAATGGCCTTTATTCGGAGTTGGTCGCTGCCACAGGTTTGACTGTATACAAAATGTTAAATATAAGATCTAAAAATAATACTTAAAATCTGAAAGTCAAAAGTTTACACATGTACAGTCAAATCTGTGTTAGCGGCTATCTCCGAATAAAGGTCTCTTTATCAATTCTTTAAAATTGATATTTTGAAACAAATGACCTCCAAATAAAGGTCACCTGTCAGTAAAGGTTGCATTACGTTTTTCCAAAAGCTGATCTTTGTTCACAGCTTTGACTGTACAAACAACCCATTTTCATGTCCCCTAGTTACAGACAAACATTTTCTATGCTGTCTATCTTAACAAACCTCACATTTCAACATTGCAATTAATTTCTGACCATATAAAGGCAATACACTTGTATGTGACCTACTTGCCAGATACATGTACATGCAAATAAGATCATTGATAACTTTCGAAGTTCATAATTCTGTATATAATTTCATGGGTTGAATTTGAAAATTTTGAATAACTGGAGCACTTAAAGCTATGAGTAATGGATAGAATAAAAAATAAATAAGTCTAGTAAAAACATAAATTTTAGCACATTCCAGAAAACTTTCACCAACATAAATTAGTATACATATGACAGTATAATTTTTTCATGATTTCCCCTTAAATTATCATTTAATATTAAGTGTCCATGGACCTTTTTGACATATCTCGTATAAACAACCCCAATTATTGCACAATTCAATGTGACAAAACACATACCTGTTATGGTCAGGTCCGACCATCTTATACGAATAATCAGTCTGTATTTTATTGGTTTGTAGAAATTGATGAAGTCGGGATTTAGCATTCTCTAGTGTCCAGTTACCATGGATATCAGCATTAAAGTCAACATCTTCTGACTGCAATGCAATTCAATTATTACAAAACAATAACTATACTGATTTTTAAAGTGGGAAGTCTTTATAATTCAGATATCACATTCGCCTTGACAAATTTACAGGTCCTATTTTTTATTAAATAACTTTTGTAATAAAGCTTTGCAAATTTGTACAACTAGAAATGTGTCCAGAGGACATGAATGCTCAGACTGAGAGCTAAGTTTAAAAGGGGCCATAACTCCTGTGAAAATGTTTGGATCTTAACAGAAATCAAACTTGACCTGCATTATATTATTACACACCTGGATGTAAAATATGAAACAAATCCTTAAAATATTTCTTCAGTTATCGCTTGGAAACCAAAAAATGACAGGGCTAACAATTTATGACCTTCCGCCATTTTGAATGAGAACATTTCAAATCTGGACAACCTTTTACTACAGAATTTGCCAGGTTCTAAGAAGGTCCCACTGTATACATAGTGACAGATCAGTAAATTCAAACATCTAGTATCACTAGATCACTCTACATATTTAAATGCAGTGAAAAAAAAATATTGATGACAAAAAGATGGAACCAACCTCTTCTAATTGACGTTTCATCGCAATTTTTTCCATATAACTAAGAGGAGGACCTCTCTCATATGGGGGTAAATCTCTCTGTGGCATTTCTGTGTCTTCATCACCATGAGCCCCTCCTACACCCAATTTCTGATGAGGGGCTTGTACCCCAGGTAGCTGAGAAAATCCCTCACTTGTTGCTGGTTCTGCACCTCCACTCATATCTGACATTTGCTGCAAACAAAAAATTCCTGTTAATATCAGTGTGCCAAACAAAAATTCTACAAAATAATCTTCAGGACCAAATTTCAAACATGCTTAAAAAAGCACATTCAACCATGTAGTTTGCTTTGAATAGAGTATTATTATACTACATTGTGCTTCAGCATTTACTATTAGTGCATATTTTACATTTAGGTTTGTGAGAATAAATAAAACAATGATTTAACTAAAGTAACAAGATGTGTTTTTGAAACACAATGCCCTCTCCGGGTGACCTTGACCTACTGACCTTAAACTGCACAGGTCCTGTAGTACTAGAGGTTGTCATGAGGAACCAACATATGAAGTTTGATGACCATAGGTGGAAGCATTTTGATTTTATAGGAAAGGGTAAAGTTTGGTACAAACAGACTGACAAACAGGCCAAAAACAACATACCCCTAATCTATCGATACAGTGGCATAAAAAAGCAATAAGATACAAATGTACAATACAACAACTTACTACACCGGGTATTTCACTTTGTTTGATATGTCCAAGACGTGCCAAATAGTTGACCATATCACGAGCTGAGTTAGCTTGTGCATCTTTCTTATTAGTCGAGTTTCCTACACCAATATAATCAAAGCCGCTAACCTGAACCTAAAATAACATCAACAAATTAAATCAATGAGCAACACACACTACAGAAACCAGGACATTACATGAGAAACAAGCCACTAATCATCAGTACTCTGCATAAAGTTGAAATAAACCTCCCTGAAATATTGAAATATTGAAAGGCTGAGCCGAGATTCAAACCCACAGCCCTTCATTTAGTAGTACAGCGTGTTACCACGAGACCATCGATTACCCCTTTATATTATCAGTGAATATAAACAAGTAACCATAGATGAAATTTAGAACAATATTATCACAACTTACGTTTACAAATGAATATTAACTTTTCAAATTTAAAAAACAAAATATGTTCAAGATTAAAAGTAACTACAAAATCTGGACAAATGCTCCAGCCATGATTGTGTATCTGTTTCAAAATGATTACTGAGGATGCTATAAAATTATTCTGCATGACAAGTGCACATATGATGATGCGTATAGTCAGACTCCATGATACCGGTGGCCCCATGATACCGGTGTAAACACGAATCTCGCGATATTTCCATTATAACGCCATCTAGCAGACTGAATGTTTACAGGTAACTTTTCGGAAATTTTATCACTCCAATGCGTACAAAAAATTCCGTATATTTGCTAACATAGAACAAACTCTGATGTTCATTTATTTTACCTCCATTTCTCTCTATTTGCAGTCAGTTACTAACTAAATCCTACCCTTAATCTCCATTTTATATATTTGTCTCTTTTGCAATGAAATATTACACAAATCTGACAGTTAATGACGTCATCAACAAATGATAAACAAATGTAATCAATTTCAGCGGGAAAAATCGAATGATGCAATAAATATTTAGTCATTTGTTTACGTGTACACCGGTTGCATGGAGTTGTCTCCCGCGAGGATCTTTCAAACATGTACTGATATTGACACTTAAAACATTGACATTTCGATATTGTCAGAAAGTTTTCACCGATCATGAAGTAAATATAAGATGTGAATGAATGAGTATGTTTAATATTTTGTGTATATTAGCAGCAATTTCTTCATTTAAATGACATTTTCTATTAGTACACCGGTACCGTGGGGAACCATCCTACATTAAAGATTTAAATAAAATAGAGAATGAGAGAGAACATCACAATCTCTTCAAGGAAGGGTACCGGTATATCATACCTCACATTTAAATCGAGGTCTGTGTTTAGCTCCAGTTTGACTAAACTCATAATTAGGTGTTACTTTATTTTTTCCACACCAAGCGTAGAGAAACTGTTTTATATCTGCCATAGTACTCCAGTAGATATCTGAAAAAATATTAAATGATCATATTAATTTTCAAGAAAAGATTGCTAAAATTACAGTAAAACTGTAAATTAATAAGCCAGTGTTCCATCTTTGAAGGAAGACATGCCAGCACACTGATCATAAAAGTGCACAAGTTCAGGGATGGCTTTTGTTCCAATGTGGGTAAAAGAGTCCCCAGATTATTTTAGTATTTTGGGAACATGACCCATACCCTTTGGATTGGGAATTTCAGCAGTCTTCTGTTAAAACTTGGGAAAATATGCGTGTAAATGAACACAAACAATGACTGTCCATGATGGGAACTTTCAATCATTACAAGTCTGTATCAGTGAAAGATCTCGTTTTCAAAATTTAAGTAAACAGTTAGTGACTATAAAATCAACGCGTCCCTAGACGATAATAATACGTACAGGACTGGTTTCTTTTACAAACTTGCGTCCACAGACCAAAACCTTGCGTCCAAATACGCACAATTCGGCAACCCCGAGAACTATGCAAAAGCTCACCCATTTTTTATAACCCTGGACATAATCAATCCCTCTCCCTTCTATCTAGAGTTCTGGGTCCCATACTAAATTGGTCTTTTTTATTTCTCTTGTTAACCATTTTAGTTATGGAATTGTCCTCTTTCGAAGTCAACAGCTTAAGACGCTTGTTCATGCGTCTATTGAAGCAGATCATTTCATGTGAATTCCGGAACTTAATCCAAAGCATTTACAATGACAATTTTGAAACTAAGGGTAATTTGGAACATCGGCAAAATATTCAATACCTATCGCCTGTTGAAGGTATATTTTAGGTCATGTTGATAGATTATACAGTCTTCTAAATTAGCACTCGCCCAATCGCCCCAGGTGGCGAGCCAAAAAATTATCGGGCGACCAAAAAACATTTCTGCTCGCCCCACGGATGAGTAAAATTCCTGATTCTTGATTGATCCATTGCACAGTACAATAAAAATATGTCTCCCAAATCTTGTACGACATTCATAAAAATCGGCAACTTGTCAGTCATATTTAAATTGACCATGTTGATGTATGTTGTTTGTTTGCACCTATCAACACCAATTTTTAATTGCCCCCAGCTGTGATTCATTATGCAGTTAATATTTGATCCAACTATTGCCATTTAGTGGTGAGGTTTTATTTCTGCATCGTGAGTGGAACTGGATAAATTTGTACCATACCGTACGGTCCGTGTCATATTTTCCGAAAATTGTTACACATTTCACTCGACACTCGCATGTTTTGATAGTATTTATTGTGTCTTATGTTATCCAATATAATGTTTCATTATGCATTATGACCAACGAAGTATCACAGACTTGCTAATTTTCAAGAACGGTTGTTACACTTATATTTCCATTAAGTACACAAATTTCTGATGACAATTAATTTCTGATAACAGCACTATGTCGTGCAACCATACATCATCTAGTGGGTGTTTAATGAAAAGTTTTGAATTTCGGGCTAGTAAATTTGGTTTTGGGCGAGCAACTTTTGTAAAGTTACTGGCCCGAATGGCGAGTAATTTCAAAATGCTAATTTCAAAGACTGATTATACTATAGTTCTGGGTCCCATAACTAAATTGGTCTTTTTTATTTCGTCTTGTTGACCATTTTAGTTATGGAATTGTCCTCTTACAAAGTCAACAGCTTAAGACGCTTGTTCATGCGTCTATTGAATAAGATCAATTTACAAGCTTTCCGGAATGCTACGGACTTGATCCAAAGCATTTACGAGGAAAATTTTGAAATTATGGGTAGTATGAAACATCGGCAAAATATTTGATAACTGTCGTCTGTTGAAGGTATATTTTTGGTCGTATTGATAGATTATACTATATTTCATCGAATTGTACGCACGTTTTACGGAAATTTGTGCGTTAAATAGGAAAACGAACGCGACTCAGATTGAGTCGTTTACCTGTTAGCTTTTAAAGAACAACTGGCTTTGACGATGAACTGCAATGCAAACGTATCATCGTCAAAGCCCCTTCGACTAATTATACTATAATTAATCGCAGACGCTATGTACACAAGTTTTACAGAAATTTGTGCATTAAATAGGAAAACGAACGTGACTCAGATTGAGTTGTTTACCTGTTAGCTTTTAAAGAACATGTGGCTTTGACAATGAACTGCAATGAAATGCAAGCATCATCGTCAAAGACCCTTCGACTACCATCTATCTAGCTCCCCCGGGGATTAACTCACCCGTCAATCCTATCAAGTTTTAACTCACCCGTCAGTCCTATCAAGTTTCATTGACCATTCTTTCTTAATATGTTTTTATGATAACGTCATATAACGTTTTACTTTATAATAGGTACAGAAAACAATAAATTAAATACATTCCGTACTAAGTCCCTGCAGCCAGTGCAGAGTCCCTGCAGCCAGTGCAGGGCGAAGATTATTAAGGACGTTGCAACAACTAACAAAACGCGAACCTGTATATCAAGTTATTGAAGTGCATGATCGCGACACATGTATTAAGATAAAAGCAATAAATCATTTAAGTCATAAAGACAACTAAATTATGCTACAAATAGGTGAAATAATACAAACAATAGATAAATTACGTTAAGGCTTACCGGAATTACAAACATTTATAAGTTGTCTCCCTTGAAACAAGGTGTCCACTAAAACACAGTATCAGGATCCCGCGGAAAGACTGTCTAATCAAAGTACTGAGAGTACTGTCAGGATCGAACTTTAAAAAAATAAAGGACTGTCGCTGTCGAGAATTTGATGAACGGTTCACGAAATGTTCATGAGCTTATTCATGATAACTTCATGATTTTATTCATGACCTACAAATTGGACACTTAATTGGTTCATGAACTTGGTCTGATGAAGTTCATGAACAAATGTTCAACAATGTTTAAGAACTGATTCAGGACTTCATGAACTGATGATGTTCATTAACAGCGTCACGGATTGTTCATGAACCTAATATTCATGAACTGTTAATCAAACTTTAAGTTCACAAACTATTGATGAATTATTTCGATGAACCTTGATGAAAAATTCATGAATTTTCATGAATTGTTCATGAACTGATGATGTTCATGAACAGTTCATGAATCTTATGTTCATTAACTGTTGGTGAATTATTTTGATGAACCTTTTATGAACTTTCATGAAAAATTAATGAAACTTCAAGAACTGTTCATGAACACCATCAATTCATGAACAAATTCTCAACAGTCATGACGTACAGTGAGAAAATACTAGCTACTGCACATTTTGAAAACCCATACAAATTCAGAGCCTTCGGTGCTTTGATTTGTATACAGTGAACCCTGTATAAACCAACGGTTGTACTATATACTGAATTTCTGACTATGTGTCATTATGTAATCTACAATATAGTATTCCAGCACTTTTTTTGTGAATAAAACTATTTCTAGTTTGTAATGATTGAAAATTTTGTGTGGATGAATTCTAGTACTTAATTATTATACTTGTTAGTTTTTTAGTTTTACAGTTTAAATTGCCAAAATATTTAAGATCCACAGAATCCTGCAATTTATCTCCAACTTTTATCAAAACTGCAAAGCCTGTGGTGTATACTTATACAACAAGTGACACTATTTTTCAATGCGGATGAGAGGCGTCATTGTTCTGTAACTACAAAATGTGGTGTATGATGATGACAAAGACAGGTTTTTTTACAACAGAGACGGACAAATACACTTATTGTGTATTATTTGAATGGAAAAATATGCAATTAATGATACATGTAATTATTGTAAAATAGTGAAAAAATGTGAAAAGTGAATGTACCATTCCTCAGGCTTAATAAAAAAAGTCTAGCACATTGGGCAAAATTAGGTAACCAGAAATAAATAACTTTATTTACCCCTTATCTGAAATTAGAATGTGTTGCGATCATTTTAAGAAAACATTCTGCACATTCATGATAAAGAATTCATCAATCAGTGCTTGTCCTAAATTTAGCACCAAAATAGTTGATATCAGCTTCTTTAATCCTAAAAATTCAGAATTAGTAATAAATGTAGTAAAGCAATGAAAAGAAATCCCAGCCTGTAGCCGTATACTACATGTACACTCATTTCAGAAAGGCATGATCAGTATGTTGCCCATATCCTACAGTTATAGGTTCTTCAGCCAATGTCCTTTGTTATTCCACATCTAACAATTTTCTTGTTATTGCTACTGTATTGGTCAGCATTCCTCAGTCAAATCCCCTATTAGAAAATTTCATCAAGAAAAGGATTGCTATAAACAACACATTATTGGAATGTTACAATATATCTAGAAAGCTTTACTGTTAGCCATCATTAAATACTGTGTATGTCAGCTTATCATCTAAGAGTGTCTGTCATTGTTGAATATCAAATATAGCATACACAGGTTAATTATTTGGTCGCAATAACTACATCTTGATGTCAAATGAAACTTATGGAAATTTTATTCTGTATGATATCAATATTATTTCAAATGGTTCCGTAACAGAAAACTTGCACTGGCACAAACCCAATACAGTCTAACCTGAGAAAGACAAAACGTGGCATTTATTGACAGCTGGCCCTTAATCAGAGGTCATTTTATTTAATGATTGATGACAGTTTTTAAAAGAATGGTCTTTATTCACAGGATGGCTTTATTCAAAGGTGGTCGCTTACACAGATTTAACTGTATTTTCACTGGCGTAGCTATCTATTAGGCACTATAGGCACGTGCCTACACTTTTTTCTGACAAATGAAAAAAATAAAATGCCAAAAATGCAATAAAAAATGAAGGGGGAAGGGGCCGGGAGAATAGATTTTTTTACCAAGTTCCAGAAATCCGTGAAGTACTTTCATAAATATGTTTATGTTAAAACATACCGGAAAATGCCCCTGAATGCATCTCCGGCAATCTATAGTAAAACAATTTTTCAGTGTCACCTGACCCCCTAGAAAGGTGCCTACACATTATTTTAGGGCAAGCTACGCCCCTGATTTTACATGTAGAGTAATAGTTGTGCAGATTTCTATAGTCAACTGGAGTTAGGTGGTATTCTGCACAATGTACAATTATGTCCCTTTGTTATATGGGTGATAACATCACACTAAGACATCGTATGTGTTAATATATTTAATGATATCATAACAACAAATCAAATATATTCTAATATTTTATTTTTCTTATTGTGTCACTTTTTATCATACATAAAATAAATAATAACAAAGTAGTTTGAAATTTAAATGTTCAACAATTTGGATGAGAAATGTACAGCAGTAAAATTATGTACAGCATATATTGATGACTGAAATAAAATAAACAAATTAAAACAATAAAACTGACTTCAATGAAACAAAATACAACAAATGGTAGAGAAATACCTAAAATCAACCGTTTCTACACAAGTTGAATCAATTATCAGTTAAAACAATACAAGATGACAAGACATTGTCCAATGCATGCAACATGAGTGTAACTTTATCACTTTATATGAAGAGTTACAATCTTGTTACATGAATGGATAACAAAAAGTCATCTGAAGTTGGATCAGTATGTCACATAAATGCAAATACAAAGAAATTAGATTTGTTTATTTGAGTTACATCCCTTTTCAACAGTCAGAGTCATATGAGGCTGACAGTTCATCTAACCATTGTTCTTAGGAAGAACCAGTACTAGACTCCCATCCTCAGTAAGCAACTACCTTCCTTATATAGAGAGACACGGTCAGTAGCACGACCCTCTGTCAGTGACCACAAAGGCGGGTAAAGAAATTAGAAAAGACTGGAGTCCATTAAGATCCTATTCGAGGGCTCAGTGCAACACTGTCGTAACTTGTTCTTATTTCAATATGAGTTACGACACTGTTGCATTGAACCCTCGTATTGTAGTCCAGCCCTGCATTCAGTAAGGAAAACGTTTGCCACACACAGATTGTAACAGAAAAAGTCAAAATGAATGCTTCATGTTTCAAGATGGCATTCGGCCAGGTGTAAAATGCGGATCCAGACATACATACAGCTGCATTATTCAGCTTTTATTTTGTACCAAACTTGTCTTAATCTGCCAACTAACAAGTTGTGAATGGATCCTTAGCATCCCTTTATTTCCCCTATATATTCTATTCTGGATCCAGATTCACATTTTACACCTTGCTCATACCGTTTTCTTTCGCACACAAACTTTATTGGCGTTTGCAAACATATGCAACTGGTATCCGAAAACAGACTGTTCAGTTAGAAACATCAGCGAAAGTTTGCATTAACTGATTGCACTACTGAACAACCTGTTTATCTTCTTCTTTGTCTGATTAAATAATACAAATATTCCTGTAAAACACCTTCTACACAGTGAACTACTTACGGTATTTATCAAAACATAGAATCAACCATCTAGAAGTAATAGGGAACAAAAAATGTTGGCTTTTACAATTTAAATCACGTCAGTTCAGTTCATGGCTAGCATGGTATAGTTTATCTTATTACACAGCCAATATTTTCCCTGAAACATGCCATTTGTATATATTTCACGTAATTTACATGAATAAACACATAAAAAAGCCGAAATAAGAAAAAAAACATGATTTAAAACATTATGTAATACTAAATTTTGAAATGCAAATAAAACAAATTATTGTGATTTATTTCTAATTGCCTTTTTCAAATTCTGATATCAAAAAAGTTTTAAGGTACTTGGTTTGAAATACTGACTAATGATAACTCTTACATAAAAAAATGAGAACATCTAATCATGTAAATTATCTGTCAACTGTAAAATGAGAGGTACAATAATATTCCATATCTATAACATTGAGATAACGAGTCCTGTATCCACGATTATTATCTTGAGATTGACCTCACAGCACAAATCTCAATTTTGAGTTTTCTATGTACTTACCAGTAATAAAGTAACCAATGAAAAGAATGTTCAAATTTTCAAATACTATTTAGTATTATTACACTTAGTAAATTGATTGAAATTAATTGAAAATATTTTCTAACATAATGTGTAGCATACATGTATGCATTGGTCTGAAATAAGTTGAGAATCACATTGAAATTTCAAATGGGAGTTCAATATCAAATCTAATAACCTTGAGACCTGGCCTCTAGGTTATAAAACCTCAGATCGATCTCTGAGCTCAAAACTAATATCTTGTTTTTTAATGGTTCTAAGTTAATTTTGATTAGACAATAATGTTATTATTGATACCTTCATCTGACAGCATAATAGATCAGATTATATATTTAAACATTAATCAGCTCTTTCTTTTCAACTGTAATACTTTGACAACGGAATTGATCTTTGAGCTCGGAGACTGTTCTCAAGTTTTATAACCTCGGGGCCTGAGCTCTACCCTAAGATAATTCATGTCTTCAAAATTAAAGTACTCTTTAAGCTTAACTGAATACTAGTTCTTCTAAAACATGTTCATCGCATCAAATCATGAGGTATGGGAGGCATTAAAAAAATGTTTACTAGTTGAGACAGAAACTAACAGTATACCTAAATCAATCAATATACAATAATTAAATGCTTTTCTAAAATTGCATGACAAATATGATACATAATCATACATCATCTCCCACTTCCATTTTCTTCAACAGAATAAAAAAATCATATCCTTCTCATACAGGATCCAATGCCAGACACAGGTAACTGTATCATGAATAGATAATAAAAAAAAAAAAAAAAAATAACATATTAATAAAAAAACTTTTTAATTTTTTTTTTTAATTTTTATAATCTATTCATGATACAGTTACCTGTGATGCCAGAATGTATGAATTAAAAGAATTACTTTTTTGATAAAACAAAGATCAACAAACTTCTAAAAATACATTAAATGCAACAAAAACAGTAAAATTAAGAATTCTGCACATTTCAACAAAAACAACTATGCTAATAATGATAATAATACAAAAACAACAGAATATTAAAATAAAATTCTCAAAATGGCACCAAATTGTTGAAGCACCCATGTTTATCTTTTATTACACATGTAGGTATATATAAATGGTGAATTTCTAACCGACAAGTTTGACTGCATAGTTACATAATCCTCCAATATTTCGACACAACCAAAATCATACAGCTTGCATTGTATTGTAATTAAAAGAAAAACAAAACTCATCTTTACTCTGTTGCATAATTAGCATAAAACTATAAATGTGTCAGAAGGTCATGAATGCCCCCGCTAAGAGCTAAGTCAAAAAGGGCCGTAACTCCTCGAAAATGTTTGGATTTTAATGGAAATCAACCTTGACCTGTATTATTACTATACACCTTCATGTAAAGTATGAATCCAATCCATGAAACTTGAGTACGGTAACCTTTCAGAAACCGAAATTTGAACGGACGGACGGACAGGGGTAAAACTTTATGCCCTACCACCACCTTCGAATAGCGGGGGATGAATAATCGATTTAACAATTTAGAATGAAAATATAGCACAAAATGTTGAGATAAATCATTAACAGAGAATACAAGATGTTTATATGTAGACTTAGCACCATTTTAAACAAATTTCTCTTGTATCTATGAAATGTATAACTAGATCGGTCACCATGACAATTCATCTCCAATGTCTCAATTTTTGGAGTTTAGAAAATCAAGGATATTAAGTCTGTATTCACATCAGAAGTTGGTCTAATGATCAAATTGCTGATGCATATCTTATCCTTACAATCCACATAGTGAATAAACAGTATAAGTTAATATTGCAGTTTTAAATTTCACTCATACAATAGTGATAATGTCAGAAATATTCCTGAAATATACTTGGGTCCACATAGTTAGGTCTTGGTATTCTAAAACGTCCCTCACTAGTTGTGTCATGTAACCTAAAAAAAACAACATAGACATAGTTACAATCAGTCAATATATCGACTTCATAAATTCATCCCAATACAAAATATGGCCTATAAACAGGCAGGATCAGACGGCTTATTTCTAGCTAAGCCATCAATACTGTAGAAGGGTAAAAGGCCTTTCCTGCTAAAAACAATAACCGATAAAGTAACACTCCTCAATATCAATAAAACTGTTTTCTGAAAGAGCTGAAGTTATCATATCTGAAATGATGTTTAGGTCTAAGTAAAGATATTGTTAGTTCAAAGCTTCTGTTTGACCTGCAGAAAATGAGTTTGTCAAAGATATTCTTTTAATAACTGATTTAACAAAATTTGATGCCAAGTAAAAGATCAGCATTGGCAAGACAACCTCTCCAAAGCGGCCTTCTTTTGAGCAACAACCTCCCTTCAACAACAGTATGAAATTTTCCCACTGCACGATTTAACTATTAATTTGACTTCCCTAGAGCAACAACCTGTCTAATTCTGCTACTCCCAAAGTGTGTTGCTTTGGAGAGGTTGCACTGTACTTAATTAATCATTAATTTCCCTGTTGATGGGGGATCAATAAAGGCTGGCTTGATTATATTCATACACCGAAAACACACAACAAAACTATGAAATAAATAATATTGAAATGATGAAAAATCTCTTACATTTTCATAAAGACTGGATTCTCAAATATTGGAATGTTTCTAACTGTACTCATAGGTTCTGGATCTGGCCTGAAAAATACACAAAATTATGTAATTATATACATAACCAGTAATGATAAAATTATGTGTTTTTGGTCCGTGTGACCATTTTTGACCTTAATAACCATCATATATATACTCATGCAATGAGCTAGTCCCCTTTGTTCAATAGTTGAAAGTGCTCATGGACATTTTTAAAGACTTAAAGTATAAGAGAAAGTATAAGTCCATTTAGTGGTAAATAAATGAACAGACCGCAAAGAGACTGTAAACAGTTTATACTATTTACCTATTTGTGGGATTTTTCCGTCGCCTTCGCTTGATGTAACAAACTACTGCACAAACTATGACTAAACATACAGTACCAGCAGAACTAGCAACAACTACAATTATGATTTCAACAGGAAACTTGTCTTCTTGAGCGACTGTAAAGATATAATAAAGACAATATAATTATATAAAATAGAATTAAAGAGATGAATGTTTAAGGGACCCCACAAAAATGTGAATCTTCTTAACTACATGAACTGTGCTAGATTTGTAACCTGGCACTCCAGGCCGGATTCCCAGTCACGACAGACCAAGCTCTACTATAATGTTGCTTTTCCTCCACACGTGAGGTTTCCTTGTGGTAGGTTAAGAAAGGATTGGTTAGAATACAGGCCAAGATACTGTGGAATCATTAATTTTCGTTGGGGATTTAATTTCGTGGATTTCGTGGTTCAACTCATCCATGAAATCAAATCCCCATGAACTCAAATGCGGAGATAACACATTTCTTTTCAAAAATCAAAATCCACGAATTTATGTCCCCACAAAATAGCCTTTTTAGTAAAAACCACGAAAATTGAACCCAACGAAAATTAATGATTCCACAGTAATTTGTTAGGTGAACTGGCCGCTGTGTATATAACTAGTGTATAAAAAAAGTTGTTTAACTCAAATCAATAAAATCACATTTATATTAATTAAAGAATCTTGAATTAGGTTCTTATAAATGTGTGACACTGTATTAATATATAAATATATCGAGGGCTCAGCGCAACACTGTCATAACTTGTTCTTATTTCCATATGAGTTACGACACGGTTGCGTTGAACCCTCGAATATATGATTGTAATGATGTTGACTGGATGTTTATGACATACCTTTAATAGCACATGTAACATCAGAACCACTCCATAAACTGTTTTCCTGACATTGACGTATAAAAGTCCCATGTGTTAATACATAGCCTGAATCACATGTGAACGTTGCTGTATCTCCTTCAGAATAACCTGTGGTATTCATATTTCCATTTTCTGGTTGATACAGGTAGTCACACCGAACAACTAAAAGGAAAAACTCATCCGTATTACATGCAATCAAAAAAAGATTTCATGAAAAACAAAAATGTATCCCACATTCATGCAAAGGCATTTTATACTTGTGATTTGTGTTAAATCTAACCATTCAGTAGAAACTAACAAGTCCCCTGTTAAAGAACTTTTGTATATTTTGTGTTACATACTTTTCTACTCCAGGAAGGAGAGATTTGAACACTCATATTTGAAAAGTAAAGTTGATCCAATGCCAATGTTGAGTTTTCATTTGTTCTGGGCTAAATGCTGCACTAACTACAAGTGTTATTTAGTGATTTTTCAAGCTTTAATGGCAAGGAAGACGCCAGGTGTAGACCTGGGTTTGAAATATGTGAAATTATAATGTGCATCAACAAGCTAAATAGTTATGACAATACAAAGAGAGAATAGAGGAATCTTACACCTCAATTATGAACCCTTACATCATATATCACCAATTAACCCTTTTGCTGCCAGACACATATTGTTACATTGTACACTGTATTGGCAGGGAATTCGTGTGAGCTTATTTAGCTAATGTCCAAATGGGTATACCCATCACTTAGGCAAATATGCAGAGATTGTTTTCTATACGGAGATTTGTGAAGACAGGTATACCTGTTACTTGGCAAATATGCAAAGATTTGTGAAGATGGCTACACCCGTCCCATAGGCGAATATATGGAGATTTGTGCAGACGGTATACCTGTTTCATTGGCAGCAAAAGGGTTGAAATAATTAATAGCTATAGAAACACTGACCTTTCTCAGACAACTGCTGTTTGATATCAACAAATTTATTAACAAATTGCGCTGTAGACTCTGCTATAGATCTTTTCTTGGTGACACCATAGTCAAATAAACATTGCTCATTATCACCACAAACTTCATAACTATCATTTGGTAAGCTAAGTGCAGTCTCCTCATCCATAAATACTGGTTGAAAACTAAGATCACTAGATAACTCAACAGTTGATGAAAGAATTGACTCATTCGCTGGAACTAGCCCTGAAATACAATCATACAGTTCACAGTATTACCTATGATAAAAGTACAGTACAACCTCTCCAGAGTGGCCCTCTGTAGAGCAACAACCTCTCTATAACAACACCATCAAAATTTTCCTAAGCTGATATTTACTATATATTTAACCTCTACAGAGCAACAACCACTAAACAACGGTCACTATTTGCAGCTCCCACAGGGTGTTGCTCTACAGAGGTTGTACTGTATATATTGTGTTGTAAAAAGTCTTTGCATACTTGTTAAAATACCTATGTAGAGCAACAACCTCTAAACAATGGCCAATATTTGCAGCTCCCACAGGGTGTTGCTCTACAGAGGTTGTACTGTATAATGTTGATTATATCCAATGCTGTAGAACAGTAAGGAACTATATATAACATCATCAGTAACATGCATATGATTGTAACCTAGGTAATACATTAAAACCTGTGAACAAATGTCATCTGACCTCATTGTACACATGATGACCTTTAATGCCTCTTCACTAAGGTTTGATAGTATTTTTTTTTATGAAACAGTTTCCATTATCAGTAGTACAATCAATGAATTGACAAAAGACGACAGCTACATTAAAAGGTGAAATCCTACAAACTACCAAAATTTATATACTAGCAAGAGAAATATATGCATACTGTGCAATACCTAATAAATGGTCTGAACAGAATTGTATCTTTAACACGCTAAGTTCTTGTTTGAATGAATTTTTGATAAATTGGACACAATTTAATAGGTTAATCATGCTATTAGGTAAAGTTATGCAATTTCCCCTTAAAAGATGTTTAATTATATAAGTAGAGTAGAATTATACAAATAATGGGTGGGGTGCTTTTTGCGGTTAATAAACGACAAAAAGTAAGTATGTAATAAGTTATAGAACCATATTCTACTTACATGTCATTCCAAAGTCATAATGAATTAGCCTCATGTTTACTGAGTCAGGCAAAATTGTCTCATTCCTTGATATGAAATCATCCTCTGGTTTACCATTGTAATTTCCAAGTAAACCACGAAGCTCTCCTGAAATTTAATAATAATCAGCATAATCCTTGCATCAATGAAATTTAACCATCAACAAGACAGAAATATTAATTAATGAAATAAAAACTTAAATCTCACCAAAGAAGAGTAACAGTTATGAAACAAAGAAGAGTAAGATTATCTTGCAACAATACTATCTCCTAAGTGAAGAGTCACAATTTTGCAACAAAGCTCTCTCCTTAATTTAGAGTTACATTCTTGTAACAAAGCTATCTCCTTAATGGAGAGTAACATTTTTTGTATAAACCAAGCAATCTCCAATGTGAAGAGTAATTTCTTTTAACAAGGTCATTCCTTTCTTAATTACATAAAATAGATTAGTTTAAACATATTTCATTGCTTTGAGCTTCATATTGATATAACATTACAAAGAAAAAATATTCACAATTTTAGCAAAAGGGTTGTGCCACTAGTTCTAAAAACTTAGTTACGGCTCTCCCAGTTTTATGTAAAATGACATTCATATCATAAAGGAATACACTTAAAATATGACATTGGACGTAAACTATCTAATTCATGTTTCGAATATACACAATTAAAGTAAATGTGCAAACTACATTTTTTGCATCATGCCTACCTTTCAATGACTCTTCCCCAATGAAAACAATGATGTTCAATAAATCTGGAGTAACCTCCACTGTAAAAGACACCGAGACTGGTTCTAATACAACTCGGAAACTTCCATCGTCTTGATGATACAAAGATATATCTAAAAAGAATATATAAATACATGTACATTGTATAATATATCTATTATTTAACCATGTTGATTAACAAATTAATAACATTATGGACACTTGATTTAATATATGTAGTATATGTCACAACAATACTAGTATAAGAAGAATTGAAGACCTGTACAATCTATATGTACAGTACAGGGGTTTTGGATCAATGCACTATGACATATATAATATCATCATCATACAAAAATGCTTCTTATTTGTAAGATAAGTGTTCATATTCACTTATAATATTCCTAATGATCATATCTAGACCCTGTGTGATATATGTAGATGTAACATACTTTGTCTATATTGCACTCCAAAAGTATGGCATCACCCTAAGAAACAAGAAGTGTTTGTGAAACACTGATGCCCCCTAAAGGCCAACTAAATAGTATGACCTTGACCTTTGACCTACTGACCTCAAAATCAATAAAGGTCATCTATATATGATGCCCAACCTTCAAACCAAATCTAAGGAGCTTTGGCAAAATAGCCCAGACAAGGTTTGGTTACGGAAGTACAGATGGACAGACCCCCTTTTTTTCGAAAGGGGGCATAATAAGATATAAAAAATTTTAATGATAAAACCAAGACAATGTTATAGAATAGTCAGTACTTACTCTTGAATTGTGAGGTAGTTGAAGTAGTAGTAGGAATTATAACATTATTTACAAGTACATCAAAAACCCGCTGCCGTTTTCCTTATTTCTAATGTATCACTCAAACCTGGCATTGCCATGGCAAACATGGGTAAATACTGTTGCATTTTGAAGATCACCTGAAAACAACAGAATTATTAATATCAGTATACATGATATGAAAAAATATAGCAATAATTTACATTTATCTGTAAAACTGAACTGTCACTTGTCTCTTTTTTTTCCATTACAATTTACTCTTCTATGCACTGCATATCATTTTATATCTTCTTTATTTCTTTGG